>JABFDZ020000109.1:24136990-24184280 GCA_019775955.2 Pollimyrus isidori | reverse complement strand
GCTTTCAGCACCTTGTTGAATCAATGCCACGTAGAATTAAGGCAATTCTGAAGGCGAAAGGGGGTCAAACACCGTATTAGTATGGGGTTCCTAATAATCCTTTAGGTGAGTGTATATATTTATTAAAATAAAATGTAAAAAGAATTACATTGGAATCTGTACAGTTGTTTATCGGAATTGGATCAGAACTGAAAAAATGTGGATCGGCCCATCCGTAGGTCAATGTTTGCTCTTTCAACTCTGTTTAGTGTACAGCTTCATATTCCACACATATAAACAGCAAATATGCTGGTTAGTGTTTCAAGCCATGATTCAGAAATCATATCTGTTCATAAGTACAACACCCATCAAGAAACGCATTACAGGTTGAGTTCTATTAATAGAAGATAAGGTAAACATGAATTTACGCCATAATTTTACATACTTTACCTTGGCTAAAAACTTTCAGACACAAATCCTCCTGCACACATGTTATGTTACCGAACAATTTATTTCCATAAGTAGAAATTATGTAAGTGTATTTTTTTTCAAAACAACTTAATAAACAATAACTTATATCATATGCTTAAGATAGTCTTTCATAAGCTTCTCACAACATTTTGCTGGAATTCTGATCCATTCCTTGTGACAGAACTGCAGTAATTGTATTAAGTTTTTTCAAGTCCACAAATTAAATTAATGTTGAATGTGGAACTTTTGGTTGTGAACACTGGGTCATTATTTTTGTTTTGCAGGAGAAATTGGATTTATGATCATCTGTTTAGAACATCAGTAACTGGTGGGAATGGACCAGAGGAGGGATGTCATGAACACTGTTGTGAGGAAGCCAGAACATAATGAACAGTGTGCATAACTACAACCCAATCAAGTTTATTTGACTGAGGCCTGCGTGGACCAGGATTATGTATGGGAAGAACTGCCTCAATCATTTTCATGGCAGCAAATGCCTTTTTCCTATTGACAGGCTAATAATCCTGTAGGTCGATTACACAGCAAAACTGTAAAATGGCAATGGTGATTATTCGGATCATCTTGCATTATGTATTCTTATTTACCTTACACATTCTGATATTGTACTTACAGACAAACTTACACAACACTGATCACCATAAGGCTACTATGCAACCAACTTCATCCTAAAAGACTCTTTAAATACAAAACAGCTACCGATTTTTGTACACGGAATATTAAAAGTCTCGGTCATGGTAAAAACAGTAAAAGCCTTCTACGTGACTTAGTGGGCTAAAAAGTCACTGTTCGAATATTTGTGGTGGAGTGGGTCCATGTTTATTAAACTGCGATGCCATCTTCAATATAAATGTTGCAAATGATTTACAAAAAAAAGAATTTGACCTTTTACCTTTCTTGTCTTTCTTGTCCTCCTCCCCCTCTCCAGCTCCCAGTAGAGTGAAGATAATCCCAGTTTGTGAGTGGATTCCAACAGCAGTGACCAACATCCTGCCTGAACCTTCCATGACGTGGGTACCTATGAAGAAAAAAGAAAAATGACCAAAGATGTTACAAACATACTGTGCCTGTTAACTGACGTGTATGTATTTTGAATAAATTCTAATTATACTACTACATGTTCTTACAAATAAGTTGCGCATTGTACATAAAGAGTTTCATAAACTTAAATTTGAAAACTTAAAACTGAAAAACACTGCAATTACTCGGGTTAAAATAGAAACCTCCTTAACTTGTTAACACTATGCAAAAAATGATAAACATTTAGATAAAACAGGTTATGCCGATGTTGTAGTAGATATATGCGTAACAGCTAAGGCCTTAAGTGAAGCTAGACGCTGTTGGAACATCATCAATATATTCCCCAGGCGACCCCCATGACCCACGGCATCTAATCTCGACTCCCCTCACAGGGTGAACCTCTGTCTGTAGCTCCCCCACTGTAAGCTTGGACTGTACCTAATTTTTCATGCCTTCACACTCTCCATACATTATACCATGGTATATGACATAGAACATCTAATTGACTTAGGGGTCACCTTAGCCAGCCAGATTTACATTGTTGCAGATGGGGATGCTGCAATGTCACAATGTGAGGGAGGGAAAGGTCTCGACGGCCAGATCAGAACCCAAGTGGTGCTCTTTTACTGGACTTCTGTACTAATCGTAATTTGCTCATAGCAAACACCATATTTGATCCCAGGGGCTGTTCATAAGTGCAGCTGATACCACAGCACCTTAGGCAGTTTGGTGAACGTTTTTGCAATCGTATCGTTGGATCTGTGACCACGTCTCACTTGGGTGATGAAAGGGGCTGGGCTGTCAACTGATCACCATTTGGTGCTCATCAGGTGCTGGATCAGATGACCTGGGGCAATGGCAGATAGACCTGGTAGATCCAAATGCATGGTGGAGGTATGCTAGGTGTGCTGGGAGCCCAGGACATCTTCGATTCGTACCCCTGGCGGAACGTCTCTTACATCCATAGTCTGGATACATTTAGCCTGAATGGGCAATGTACCAAACTTCAGTTGCTGAGGTGGCTTTGCAGGGCTGTGACCATAAGATTGTTGGTGTCAGTGGCTACCTCTGAACCTAGTGTTGGACACCAATGGTAAAGAGACGTGTCAGCCTGAAGAAGGAGGCCTTCCGAGCTTGGTTAGCTTGTGGGACTCCTGAATCAGCTGACAGGTACCAGCAAGCTGAATGGTATGTTGCTTTGGCAGCTGCTTGAGCAAAAAATTGGGTGTGGGAGGAGCTAGGTGAGACCATAGAGAATGACTTATGGTCAGCCTCAAAAAGTTTCTGGCAAACTGCCGGGTGACTCAGAAGGGAGATGCATGAATTTACCCATACTGCTTCTAACAGGGGTGGAGCGCTGTTCACCGCAAGTGGGGATATAGCTAGACCATGGAAGGAATACTTTGAGGACCTCCTGAATCTGACTGACATGCCTTCCTTGGAGAAAGTTAGTTTCTCCTCTGAGCCTTCCACCTGTACTATCTCTAGAGCTGAGGTCACTGAAGTAGTCAAAAAAAAACATCAGTGACAAAGCTCTGTGGATGCATGAGATTCACTCTCCTGAAAACTCTTGGTATTGTTAACCTGTCTTGCCTCTGACATGCCTCTTCAACTCTGTATGGAGGGTGGGGACGGTGCCTTTGCAATGAAACACTGGGGTAGTGATCCCAATCTTTAAGAAAGGAGACTGGGGGATGTGTTCCAAATTCAGGGGATCACACCGCCCAGCCTCCCTGAAAAGGTCTACGCTAGAGTAATGGAAAGGAGGCTCCATCTGTTGGTCAAACCTTGGATCCAGGAGAAAGAATATGGGTTCCCTCCTTGTTGCGGAATGCTACAGGGTCCTTTGATACAGGCCATTAAGGCCCTATATATATATGACCAGAGTGAGAGTGTGCTTTGCATTGCAGTAAGTCAGATTTTTTTCCCCAGTGGGAGTAGATCTCTGTCAGGGCTACCCTTTGTCACTGATTCTATTAACCTATACCAGAGGTGGAGAGTTTGGCTCAGTTACCTCAGGATCCCATCTTTGCTTTTGGCAAATGATGTGGTCCTGTTGGTGTTTTCAGGGTGTGACCTGCAGCATGCACTCGGGTGGTGTTCAGTTGAGTGTAAAGTGGCTGGGATGAGGATCAGCACCTGCAAGTCTGACATTATGGTTCTCCACAGGCAAAAGGTAATTTGCCTCATCTAGGTTGGGGAAGAGTTATTCCTCCAAGCAGAAGAATTTAAGTATCTTGCTGTTTTGTTCACGATTGAGGGAAGAAGGGAGCAGGAGATCGACGGGCGGATCGGTGCAATTTGAGCAGTTCTGCAGACACTGTTTCAATCTGTCGTGGTAACAAGAGAGTTGAGTTGGAAGGGAAAGATATCACTTTACCAGTTTACTTTACGTTATTACCCTCAACTATGGTCATGAGCTTTGGGTAGTAACCAAAAGAATGAGACTGCAAATAGAAGTGGCAGAAATGAGTTTCCTTCGCAGGCAGTCTGGGCTCAGCCTCAGAGACAGGGTGAGGAGCTCAGACATTCCGGAGGAGCTCAAAGTAGAGTCACTTCTCCTCTTCATTGAAAGGAACCAATTGAGTTTGTTCAGGCAGCTATTTAGGATGCTTCCTGGATGTCTCCCTGGGGATGTGGTTTGGTCATGTCTAATCGGGAGGAGACCCCTCAAAATTTGATCAGGTCCATACAATGTGCCTACAAGGTTTGCTGAAGATCTGGCAGGTAATTTTTGAATTATCAGGCTGACAAGATCAATTATCTGAGGCTGTTCCATTCTTTCCCATTACTATTTGATGCTGCTTCAATTTTTATCAGCAGCAGGAGGCCCTTAAGTAAGACCTTCAACCCCAATTGCATAATAAATTATTAGTTGCTTTAGATAAAAATGTCTGCTAAATTAATGTAAATATCGGAGCGTCTGGAAAAATGTGACTCCAAATAACCTATGGTATTATGTCATACTACATCGGCAATATGCAGCACATAAGACAGGGGTACAGGTGATCCAAAGTGTCACCTTTGCATGGTAAAATAGATGATAAATGAGACCCCATGTGTATCAACTGCACTCATTTTACAGTTTGTCCTTCCAGCCAACAATCCAGTTACCCTGGTACTGGAAATACCCTTTAAGCCCTCATTGGTTTTGTCCCCTGTTTGCATTGAGCAATGCCCAGACCACTAATATGCACTTACAGAAGAGTCAGACCTCAAACGTCCGTTTGTTTATCTCCACATGCACTTTGCCAGTTAACCCAAAGCTACATTTCACCTGCACCCTACTGCATTGCAGCTGATAGCTGGTGATAGAGAACAGCTACTCTGGGCCTGCGGAAAAAGCTGAATTAACTAGACACAGCCATCACTCTTAATAGCAGCAAGGAGGGATCTTCCTGTGGGAGGGGGGAGTTTGTAATGTATCCGATGTCCAGGCACATAGGAAACAGGCAGCAATGTGATTATTGGTATCTGGCTCCCAAGCTGGAGGAGGGGTCTGTCCCTTGATGAAGGCAGTGAGCTTTTCATTGCAGCTTCCTTGTTTCATGGTGAACCATGACATGGTGCTTAAAGCACCTAAGATGCACATCCGACGGCTACTTGTATGCCACGGTTTTCAAAAGACAAAACATGTGAACCCAAACACACGCACGCATACATACGGGGATATAGCAGGTGAATAGTTCAGGTCCAGAAGGTAAAATCCAGATGACAGTTTTGCTGCGACCAACCAGTTGAGTGCTCTGTGACTGTGACTCTTTATACTCAGTTGGCTGGTTGAAGCAAAATCTTGGTCTGAATTTTGGTCGGGATCTACGGTATCTTCCCAAGCAACTCACCAGACAGTAGCATGGGGTCTTTGTCGGCAGACTTGCGGACGTGGTCAGACTCTCCGGTGAGAGAGCTCTCATCAATCTTCAAGTCATTCCCTTGGATCAAAATCCCATCCGCTGGTAAAAGGTCACCTGGACGGCAGGAGGTCAGAACTGTGGCAATGCTAAACACTTTGTGCCTAAGTAAGAGCAGTTATGGACAAATATGCTATGTCACATAGCCACGTTCTTTGTTCTAATTTGTTGTGTCACTATTTGAAATGCCAATGAATTGAATGAAGAAAAAGTAAAGAAGACCAATAATATATTGAATAGTTTATGTGTTCCTGGTCAAAAAACAGCATCCAATGAGTTTACACAAAGGACTTACACTGCCGTAAGCCAAGATGCACTAGCCTAATTACTGCAAACCCCACCCTCCCCAAATGAACAATACCAGACTGTATGTTTTTTCATTGCTACTGTATGAAGCGCTCCCCAGGATACGATCTACATACTCAGCTCAGACTCAAAGTGCAGTCAGAACCATATATTTAAATACCTACATGGTGTATATATTGCACGTCTTTCGAAATTTGCACCATATACTGTATGTAAATATGTGTCCTATGTGTCCTATATGCAATGTGGCCAATTTTTAATATTAAAATATATGTGAAATATATTGCAGACATATACCTCAAATATATGATTTAACATATATTTTTTTCCGTATAGGGTGTGCTGGTTTTTTCATTGTATCTCAGCATCGAAGTACATCAATGAGCAAATTTTCCCCGTGACTGAATAGAAGTAGCCCATTCTCATTAATGAGCTACAACAATCCACGACAGACCTACCTAGACCAGCAATGAAGGCCTGCACCCCTTAGCATATCAAGGGAAGAGAAGAACAAGACCAACCATATTTGACTTGCGCTATGTCTCCCACCACCATCTCAGCCACGGGGATCTGGATGACGTTGCCGTTGCGGACCACGGAGAAGCGCTGCTCCTGCTCGATGCGACTCTGCAGCCCCCGGAACTGCTTCTCTTTGCTCCAGTCATTGAAGGCTGTCACCAGCACCACGCAGATGACCGACAACAGGATGGCAGCCCCTTCAATCCATCCCGCCTCAGCCTCACCCTCATCCTCCGCACCCCCGGACCCTTTCCCACATACTGGGCAGGGAAGAACAGAGAGGCAGTGTAGTCAGGCAGTTTTAACCAATCCTTGGGGGCAGGGGTAATATCTGCGGGTGCTTGTCCCTTTTGTGTAATACATACATTTTGATGCCATTCTGTACTTGGGTCTGAAGTAATACTCAACGTATCCCCCCTAGTATGGAATCAGTGGTGGTTTTTAAATATAAAGGTCAGGTCATGTGGGGTAACTGTGTTCTTGTATTATCCCCTCTTGAGCTCCATTAGACACACAGGTGAAAGCAAGTTCTGAGGTCAGAGCCCAGGGTCAGTCAGTGTCCAGCAACCCGGGAGTGATTGAGGTTATGAGGCTTTGCCTGCCACGCGATTCCTAAACCACAGGGCTGTTATCGATAAGCGGGAGGAGCATTATGTGCGATACGCTGTTCATTCTGGAGAGCGGCTTCGGGGCTGTGGGTGGCTGTACCTGCATGTGGGACGTAACTGCAAACCCACCAGCCAGTGGAGCTCACCTTCACTCTCCTCTCCTGGTGGCTGGTAAAAAGAAAGTCCCAGGGAGATTATGGCAGCGATCTCCAGGATGATAAGTGTGACATCCTGCAGGGCCTCCCACACCAACTGCAAGAAGGTCTTGGGTTTCTTTGGCGGAATAAAGTTCTGTCCAAACACCTGCCCTCTCTTCTCCAGGTCGGCAGGGCTGTCCGACAGACCTGCAGGCACAGAACTCTTTTAAAGGCCAGCGCCGCCCCAGCAGCAGCTTACAGCTAAGAATAGTCCATCCTGTGAATGGCATAGCACCTGGGCAGCTTGTCATCTCGCCCAGCGAAGAATGATGTGATCGACAAATATTTAGCAGTGAAGCCCGGGCTGAGCTGGCGTCTTGGTGAGGTACAGGCAAGCGGGAACAGTGCAGATGGTTGTGTCAGCATGTGTCTGGGCCTCCACGGCTTGAAAGCTTTGGCAGATTCATGTGGCCCAACTGTGCACACAGGAGCAGCCTCACACCCATTACCAGCAAAATTTGCACACTGGCCCCGGAGGTATCTTTCTGCTCTCCCCTCCATGCGACTTTCTCACTTTGTCTGCCGTTCACTTTGCTACATTACTTATTGCTACTGTCCTTTCCTCTCTGTTCCTTTTTCTCTTTTCTGTTTCAATTCTGTTGCACTTATCCGTCTGTATATGAACTTGTTACATATACAATGTTGTCACTCCTTACTAATTGTTGTTTAAAGCAAAAGGAATAATTTTTATAATACAAATATGCAATATTTTTGGGGCGGCATGGTGGTGCAGTGGTTAGCACTGTTGCCTCACACCTCTGGGACCCGGGTTACATGTGTGTGGAGTTTGCATGTTCTCCCCGTGTCATCATGGGGTTTCCTCCTGTACTCCGGTTTCCTCCCACGGACCAAAGACATGCTGAGGCTGATTGGAATTCCTAAATTGCCCGTAGGTGTGCATGTGCGAGTGAATGGTGTGTGAGTGTGCCCTGCGATGGGCTGGCCCCCCATCCGGGGTTGTTCCCTGGGATAGGCTCCGGACCCTCCGCGACCCAGTAGGATAAGCGGTTTGGAAAATGGATGGATGTAATATTTTTTTAACACTATATTTATATGCACTGTATGGACAAAGGTATTAGGACACACTTTGTGATCGTTGAATTTAGCTGATTAATTCAGGCCCATTGCCACAGGTGTATGAAATAAAGCAACTAGTCATGCAGAACGGTTTACTGGCACCTGTGAAAGAATGAAGAATGAATTCTGAAGAATGAATTCTAGTGCGATACTGTCACAGGATGCCTCTTTTGCAAGGAGTCAGTTCATGAAATTTTGTCCCTGTTAGATATTCCGCGGTCAACTGCAAGTGGTATTATTGCAAAGTGGAAGCGTTTAGGAACAATAGAAACTCTTCGGTGACAACACAGTTGATGGGGCGGTTTTGTGCCAGTCCCAAATTCAGGGATCCCACCTTATGATGAAGGATAGCCGAGAGCAAAAGGATAATGCAGGAGATTTATGCAGTTTACAGAGCGTTTGCTACACAAGACAGAAAATTCCAGATGTCTCCCTCTCCCCTTGGCGTGTCCTTGACAATGCAGCAAGCCGTTTCTGCCCCCCCCACTCCCCCACTCCCCTCCCCACACCGCCCCCTTGGATTGACGAAGTGCTTCTAGCAAGACTTACGATATATAAGGAAATCAGGACTGCTGCTGCTAGCAGCAACAGCAACAACAACAACAACAACAACAACAACAACAACAACAATAATAATAACAATAATAATAATAATAATAATAATAATAATAATAATAATAATAATAATAATAATTCCTATCCTGGAAATGCAGTGTTATACTTTTCAGTCATGAGTCCATTTCTGCAAGGGTTGCTTCGCCAGTGCACAGTATTTTACAGTAATTTAGTGCTGTGAGAAACACTGGTGTCCAACTGCAGAGCTGTTACACACACTGCACAATTTCAAATGAGAGCACTGAATTCTATCTATTTGAATTAATCCGGACTCTAAACACACTTCCTGTGTCCACTAATGTCAAACTTATAAAGCATAAATTTAATGTGAATGTTTCCTTCCCAATAAAGCTAAAGCCACGTGGGACTCCAGTTTGAACTGGCAGAGTCAGCGAGTGGTGCATGGCGCCCATCTCCCTGCCTTACACCCACAAGAACACTGATGCTTTTGTAGCCTAGCAACATAACATGAAAGCATGGATGAAGAGTGGGAAGTTGGCATAGATGAGAAAAGAAGGAAGGCTAGTAGGGGCACGCTGCAGGAGAGGTGATTGATGAATGAGAGATAAATTCAATGTGAACTCCTAATGTGAAACCTAATACAGAAATATTCGCTTCCAAGCCCCTGTGCACAGCAATAAATTCATTACATAGTTCAGCATAGACCAAGAAACCAGACCTACAAGGTGCTTTCCATGGCAAAGTGCACTTATTGACATCGCTTCCACAGAAAGAACAGGGTAAATATAGTGGGCACAGACTATTACATCAGTGTAAAATCATCTGTGAATAGCAGGTCCTTCGAACATTAGAAATAGTGCAGGTTGAGTGCTGTGCTATAGAATCAGAAATAACGACCGATGCTTCATTTCTGTGTGAAAATGCCGTGTATGAGCATGTGAAAGTCAGCAGAAGGAAAATGAGTGACATAAGTGAGGGTGGAATTAATCACACAAATGCAACCAGACAAAAAAGCAGCATACTGCAGCAGTGTAGTGAGAATTTATAAACAGAGCTGAAAAATGAATCATTTTTAGTTATGCATATATATCTAGAGAGAGGCATTTATGCAACTCTAACACAAGCAGCATATGTAAGGGTACCACAGCACTAAGGAAATCGACAAAAACTGCTGGAGTTTCTATATTAGGAAATCTGCATTAAACCGGAAGTTAAACAGACTTCTTTTAAGAGGCAGGGGTTGTTCAGTGCACTGCACTGTCATCGGCTGCCGAGGGAAGCTGCTGGAGCCTTTGGCTAGTAAAGGAATACAATCAAGCCCAGACAGTCTAAATTTGAAATGACGGCTCAGGGAATCAGGGAGGTCCCTTGATTAATCTTTATGAGCAGGGCTGCTACCCTAAACAGACTAATTATGCTGTGATTAAATGGCACTGTAACAAGTTCAGAGCCACATACTGCAATTTGACCTCACTGATACAGTAGTTGTGCAGCTGGACTCAAACTGGATGGCTGATGGGTACTCAACTTATATTTCTAGAAAAGCACACGAAACTGTGATTCGCAATTGAAACAATGCATTATGTAGTAACACTGCATTATGTAATAACTCAAAAAATGTTACAAATTTATAGTCTGCATTATTTTATATTGCAACAGTAACCCATAATAGTAATAATAACAATAATAATAATAATAATAATAATAAAACAACAAGAATACAGTGGTACCTCGGTTCTCAAACTCACTAGAACTCAAATTTTTTGAAAGTCGAACAAACCAGTTTAACCTAGAACTCGATCTGAATATCAGAAGTTGAACCGTGAATGCTGACCTAATATAAATTGTACGCGCCAGGAAATGAGTCATATTACAATGAAATACTTACTTGAATGCCTTCTTCACAAACTGGATAATTAACCAAATAAAACAGCGAAACATTACAGTGACTAACAATAAATAAACCACTAACTTACGTGTACTATTATAGCATTTATGTAATTTATTTAAACTTTATTTTACCAGGTAAATTAACTGAAAACCAGTTCACACTGCTTTACATGATATTCAGGAGATAGATTACGCATCGGAACTGCCTGGGATACAAATGCCTTGCGTGTAACTAAACACTTCAGCCAATAAGGGCAAAGGTGTGTCGTCACGGAGGCGGTTCCAGTTTGTGCAGCCGGAACGGATTAAGCTTGAGAACCGAGGTACCACTGTACAATAATGCTAATAATAATAATAATAATAATAATAATAATAATAATAATAATAATAATAATAATAATAATGGTGGCTAATAACCTTCACAGTTGGAGGGAGATGAAATACACAAGAAAAGAGAGTGACAGTGGAAAGACTGGAAATGAAAAAATGAAGTGTCAAAGTCAAGCAAAAATAATAGAAGACAGAGCTGATTCAGATGGATTAAAATCCTATTTTTTTGGGCATGTCCAATCAGAGGAGACCCCAGGGCAGACCCAGGACACTCTGGAGAGATTATATCTCTCTGCTGGCCCGGGAACACCTTGGTATTCCCCTGGCGGAGGTAACTGGGAAGAGAGAGGTCTGGGCATCCCTGCTTAGACTGCTGCCCCCACGACCCAGACCTGGACAAGCAGTAGATAATTAATGGATAGATGGATGGATGGATTATGTATTTAGTGGGCTAACTATTAAAAATGGAAATGAACCTTTATATATGGAAGTAATATATAAAACTATAACAGAAATAAATGCAGCTGTCAAAAAGTTAAAATTTAAATAAGCATACAGGCACACAAACAACAGAAGATGGAGTGTAAAAACCAAAAGATTTGATTCTGTATAGTTTGTAATAAAGGCAGTGCGACATGCTCTCACCCTCAGTGGCTGAAGTCTTCAGCCGGTGGCAGAGTCCCTCAGTGTCACCATAACTGTCTTGAATCTTCTGCAGCGCTTCAGCCCCCCTCAGCTCCATAAGTGCCTTTAGCTCGTCCAGCGTGGCCCCAAAGCCTCCTGTAGGATTGTCCTCCGACGCCCCGCTGACAGCCCCACTCCCCCTCTGGCTCTTGGGGTAAAACGCCACGGTGCTGTTGCTGAAATCCCCCATGACTGCAGAGTCCCGCCTGGTAACGTCCTCACTTCTGCTGCCTGTCTGCCTCTGTGACCTCTTTCGTTTTTACTCCGTGACAATTAAGGGACTGATCATTTATTTTTATTTTGTCGATTTATTTGTCTTCCCCAGCTCCTCCTTCCACCATTTTATGTCTCCTCCAAAGTGTCAACAAACAGGGCTCCAATCCATTGGGAAAAGGATGGAAACACAGACTGCAACAGGCTTCACCACAGTCTGCAACCTGGAGTAAAAAGTGAAAAGTAAACAACAAGTAACAATTACTTTTGTATAATTTAATCCCTTAAAAAAAACAATTCCTAAAAGTACAACAAAAGTAAACATGAGCTTGGCATTCCCGCATCACATTCCCAAATACTTCTACCTTCAGATCAGCAATCCGTGATAAATCTTTGACCCAGCCAGCTGCCCTCTCCAATCCTCCTGACCAGATTATTGAATCCTCCTTGAACATATCCAGTCATTTAAATACCAACTCCAATGAATAGCTCATTGTGAGGTATTGTGAGTTCATCTGATTTTGGCATTGTTCTGTCCTGTTGCGTTTTTTGATGACTTGCTTATGTTCACGGTTATGAGTCTTAAGGACTGCTTTGGTTTCTTGAATAAACAACCTCACTTGGACATCTAAGTGATTCATCATGTTCTGTTGCTTCTACACGTGAAGTTCAAGTCGAGGATTATGTTATGGTCTGTTACATCTGTCAATATTAATAAACCATTGTGTCCAAAGTTCTGAAGAAGATAGTTGCTGCTCAGCTTCAATTAAACAACACACAGCATACAGATTCCAGTCAGGCATCCGTTAGGGAGACAGCTCTGAAACTGCCTTAACTAGTTATAATGACATACCAATGCCAACCCTTGACACAGTTGACCATTTTACTCTATTACATAGACCCGAATTTGATGATACAATGGTCCAACAACTGCAGTCCATCATCAATGTCACTGGTCAAATAAGGAGTACCACAGGGATCAGTTATTGGTTCTATATATTTCTATATGCTGCCATTAAGGAAGAGAAAATATTATGTTAATTGTCATTCCTATGCTGACAACATTTCAGCTACACCTGATGACACCTCATCAACTGTCACTTTAACTAAATGCTTTGTTGAAGTTAAGACTTGGGTGAGTGAAAACATTTTGTCACTCGTGCATTGATTCTCCCTTGCACTTAAATACATATAGCTGCAAAATAAATGTTACAGTCCAAAACTTATGTGAATAATTTATATAATTACATAAGAATTATATAACACAACAGTATATATAAATATATAATTATATACAAAATATATTACTATTAGGCAGGATTCATGTGACATCTGTCTTGTCAACACCAAGTAGGTGAATCGATTAGGCTAAATGAATTATCGATGAAAAAAATCCTTCAATTGAAATTGGTAAAAATAGGTTCAGAGACGCCTTCATCTTGACGGGCTTCAACTGACTGACACTGAACACATCCCATTTCCAAGTGGATCACTCTACTTTGAGTTCCATCAGCAGCTCAGTTTATGAACTAGGCCAATGGTTGCCTACAGCACTAGTCCATTGGTTCATCCCATGAAACAGGGCAGTACGTAATGTCCCATGTAGAAATTATGCCTCAGTTTTTCTCTGCTGCAATAACTGCTAAAGGAGGTTAATTTGATGAATCAAAGATATGATATTTTCTTGCTAATAAAGGTATTCAAATGTGGACCATACTGTAAATTTGTTTGTTAGTAAAGAATACTGAGCGTATTTTTTAGTAAATGCTAACGAACTAACACACAAATGCAAATGTGTGTGCAAAAACGTTTGACTAGTAGTGTACTTCTTATGGCATTTTAATGGCAGGTAAGCAAACATTTCTGTGTGGATTTTTCTTTACTGGCAGTCAACGTGCTAGTTTTGTTCCTGTTGCCTACATCTTTATCTTACCCATTGCTGTCCCAATTATATTTATGCAGTCACATGCAATGGAATTCCAAAATCCCTATTAATACCTGTAGACTTAAAAAAGGCAACATTAGCTGAACCCTAAATGCTAGTGTCCATGTTCTGCCTGGGCCCAGTGCGGTGGACGAATGAGAGCGAGCAGGGGAGCCTCGTCTGCACTAACGTCAACCTGAGCTTGGTGCTCTTCTAGCCCCTCGATGACATCACACATCCAGTGGTCTCCGAAGACACCCACCTTCTGCAAGAGGCAACATGGTAAACAAGTCGGACAACAGCCCTATCAGGCAACAGCAGCTCTCACCCCGCCTGCTTGAACGACTGGACTTGTAAAGTGTCCTAGAAACTTACTCTGTAATGACACCACTGTCATTATAGGACAGCTAGTATTTTTATCACTGTCAAAACCCAGCAAAAGATTCTCCTACTGCTCCGGAGCCACCTGTGCACACAGCTGCTGTTCATCAAACTACTTAGCAGGAAGCATTTTGTCAAATGCCCTCACATTCATTTCTGCTCTAGAAGCGTTTTGCCTCTGCCTGTTGCCCACACAGATGAGTACTGTGTTATCAGTGACCTGTGCAGAACTGCCTGTGTGCTTTCTCCAAAACGCGTAATGGTTCATTTAACTATTGAATTTAATTATTGCATCTAAATATAAGTGTCACCATTGTGGCTTTTCTTTCAGAGGGTGTCTGTCCTATTTTAGATTTTGGATATTTCTGTGCAAAATTATATAAATAATAATTTTGATCTTTTTCCCAATTATTTTATTTCACTTTGCCAGATGGCTACTGTTTATATTAATATGATAATAATAGCAACATATAATAAAGTCTGAAATGAAGTGAAACCCCCTTTAAATCCTGCTAGAGGTCAATCATGGTGAATCCTAGTAGGACAGCGGCGCACAGAAAATTAAGCCACAACAGACCTGCAGGGTGCGGGATCTTCGCCGACAGCCAGGAACGCTCCTTAGTCAGTGAGGGTTTATCTGTCTTCAGATCAGTGTGCCATCAGCTAGTAGGGCTCACCTGGGGAAAGGCAGGAAGTATGAGGTGAAATGAAGGCTTATTCTTCAGGCAGAGGTCCAGCCAAGGAGTGATCCATGATGCTTTATGCTACCAACAGTCAAATACAATATCCAGAACTTGTATTTTTTAATTGTCAGAAAACCAAGAAAGAACAAAAATCAGGCAAAAAAGGTCATATAATACAGGCAGTGCGATTAAACAATGTTGTTAAATAAATACTCAGTACAGAAATAAACTCACTTAGGACAGACAGATCTATTAGAGTCCTAATAAGCTAAAGTAGTACTGAATTTTCTAAGGATATACATTACCAGTTAAAAGTTTTTGCACACACTGATATTTTCTACATTTGCATGTTACTCACTTAGCAATTACTAAAAAATACATTCAATATTTCTTTGCTAACAAATAACTTGACAGCATGTCGAGTCTTTATGATCAATAAAATGTCATATCTTTCATTCATCAAACTAACCTCCTCTAGTAGTTATAATACAGTACAGTTGGAATTGTGCATCACTTTTATCCCTTACACTTCACATTTCATTTCCCAATCAAATCTGGGAATCAAATCAAATCTGTTTCCCGATCCTTCTCTCTTCCTCTCTATATTTTACCACAGGCATCCTTACCTCAAAGTGGACATCACCTTACACCAGTACAGTTTGTGCTGTATGGCTGTTGAGCTTTCAAAAATCCTTGTTTATAGTTAAATATTTAAATTTTCAAGCATCTGTCAGTACACAGTTATATAATTTAGACATGACATGCCCAGTAAATGGGTTAATACAGTTCAGTGATGTAGTGAAGTCAACACAAACACAGTTGAAAGAATTCTGTACTGAATTCTGTACTGGCTTACTGACTGCACTATTCCTTGTGGCAGAAATGTGTTGCATGGAGTACTTATCTGGGGGGTTCTTCGTACATGGTTTAAAACATCCAAGATCAAAGCACTCATCCAGGATCATCTAATCGTGGATACAGTTAGCTATTTCAGTTCTTCTAAGCCACTGGAGAATCAGATTACCTAAACTGGATTGTATCATCTAAGATACCTTTATGGTCCTTTGGACACTAACTAGGCTATATATATTAAACTTTTATCGGCAAGTATATCATTTATTCTCTAAAATGATAAAAGCAAGCATACAAGTCTTATGCATTTTTTGACTTTGCAGGCTTCATGGGATTGAGCTCTCACTTTCAAGACAGGAGAACAAAAAAAGAAGGCAAAGCAGAAGACAGTCAGTAACCAAAACACAGCCAGGTAGAGGGCAGAAGCAACTGTCTAATACCAGAGATAACCGTCAACTTTTTTGCCAGTGCCCCATAAATTGGAGGTGAACTGAAGACCCATAGAGCAAGGAAGAAGGCCTTCATCAATGAGAAGCAGGGAAGAGCCAGAATAGATGTATATTTTACACCCATAAATTGAGTAATGAGTGAGACAACTCGCCCGTGTTAAATGTTGCACAATTTACATACTTCGCGTTTCACTTAATATTTGTGATCCTTAGCCAGCCAGTTACAATATTGTAGACTGGCAAGCCAAGCAGGTGAAATCCTTCCACACTGTGATCATAAATTGCAAGGTAGCCTAAGTTAATATTTCTTGCTGGATATTAGTCAGACACAGCTTACAGGCACGCCCTCAATGCTCCGTCTGGGACATTGCTCTTCAATGCACATTCTGACATTGACAGACACTGACTCACACTTGATTTCATCAAAAACATTAATAAGTAAATTCAGATGTTTTCTTTACATATTTATAGTAGTCCAGTTTGCTGTAATAGTCTAGAACAGGGATCTCAAAGTGAAATACATTAGAGGACCAAAAAAACAAATTTTCTACAAGCCGAAGGTCGGACTGGTTCAATGTTTATTAAAACATATTAAAATGATTGCACTTAACCTATTGAACCAAGACCTAACACAGTGTACTGTATTTTATCTAATGATTAAATGAACAATCCAACACGTTTGTATGGCTTTGTCACTATTTTCAAGTGAAAACGTTTTTCAACAGGTTCACAGACAAAAACAAAGTTCCTTCAACGAAGAGTGAGTTAGCGGGCTACCATTGCATTGTGGGTAATGGAGTATTGGTGCGTGCAAAACAGCAGCAGGCGGCTGTGGCCTGTGGTTCTAATACTAATCAAATATCATCCCAGGAGCCATAGATAATTCATTCGCGGGCCAGATGCTGCTCTCAAGTTTTCACTCATTTCGGTAGAAAGACTTGCTTTGAATAGATGTCAGTGCAGTGTGTTTAATTCATGTTGGGGTTGTTCACGTTTTACTATTATTACTGCTCTACTACTGTACTAGTTTTCAGGACCCTATGACACTGAATTATGGTTGAGAGAGATTAATTAATGTTGCAATGATCCCCATACAAAAAGAAAGCCATCTGTCATGTATATATGCTTAAATTGTATGTGCCCCAATCTAGATCTGAGATCTGCCTTACAGCCTCACCTTCCTCTTCAGGAGCTGCAGCAGCCTGCGGGTGCTCTCATAAAATGGCCGGATTATGTTTAGGTAATCATTGTATTCCTAAATGCACCTGGTCTGCATGCAAAATTAACTCTCCCATATAAACCCTCTCATTTGCAAGATTCTACTCAAGATGCACTTTTACATATTAAGGTATAACAGTTGCTTTTCTCTGTATATCCTTCTAGGCACTACAGTCATCAAATATGAGATAGATAATGATGGTATAACCCTAAGAAGCACAACGTGTATCATGTTTATATCACCAATTTAACAGGGCGGGATGTTTATCGTACCAAACATGCCATTATAGAAAATTAAAGTAAATACCATTTTGAAAATTGTCTTGCTGACACGGTTTAGTCCATGATTTTCCCCATGGTTATTGGCTTTCAAGATGGATGGAATATTTCACTTCTCTACAGATTACGGCTCAGTGCTGTTACGATGAAATTGTCTTGTAGATCTGCACTGCATTGATGAGTTGGCATATATGCTGTAGGTCCCCAATCCCTAATACTAATACATCAGCATACTTCTCCTTCTCAACAGACCTTTCAAGCAGGAGACCATTATGATACATTTGTCTCCTTAACTGTGACCAACATTCTTTTATAAGATTCTGCGATTGACTGTATGCATGCAAGACCCCTTGACTGTTCTGTGTTTTGATTTCCTTTTCTCACAATGTATGCCTAGATATGGAGTTAAGGAAGATTTATGCATTTTATGTTTGGTTAGGTTATCAGAGCTTGTTTGTTATTTTGGTCTGTCAGCTCCGAAAGTTGTTCTTCCCCTACTCCATTAATAAAATAAAAAAGGACTGGATTCAGATGTAACAATATTCTCTTCTTCTTTTCTCCTGCTTGACAAAACGCTTAATCAAAACCACTGGTCAACCACCATTATTAATTATAAGACATTAATTTATGAGATTAATTATGAGATAATACTAACCATTTTCAAAAAATTATCATTAGAAATTAAAGGCACGGATTAAGAAAGTTACATGTGTGACATTTTGTAGAGAACAAAGTAAAGTGTACACCAAAGGATTCAAATGTATAAGATGTTTTCAGTGTTCTTGCCACCTTTTTGCCTATATTTATGTGCAGAATTGTGACTGTACCTTGTTACAGTAGCGCTTAACATGCTGGTCAATGATTTTCGGTGCAGAACAACCGTCTGTACTTCCTTCCTGTCATGAGCTGTGGCTCCACCACACTACACTCTGTATGTAAATATTTTGTATTCCATGGAGACAATATTGAGCAAACGTGAGTGATTTGTCAGCAGTGCTCTGTGTCTGTTGTCACAGCTCACTGCGACCCCACAGACTTATTTGACTGGCTCTCTTGGTAGATAATAAGTTCTATTTGGCTATACAGTTTTCAACTCCTAAATATTGCAAAGACCTACAATGCTGCAATGTGAACTATTCAGCCCTGCAGTACTTTCACAAAAAGTGATTAGTTTCGTATCATTATTATGTTTTGCATTATGTTATATGACGCGACTGAGTGACAAGGCTAACCTTGATTATAACTGTGATTATTGATAGGAATCGTAGAAAGTAAAGTGAAAGTGATGCCAAAAACAGGCTAGACTACCCCGACAAGCCAAATGACACATAGGCCTGCCTATGGCTAACCTCGCATTAGTGGGTGAGTCTAAGAAACCTGAACGTCTTCTTCTCAGTGGTGCTGTGGTGATTTAGGTAATGATTTGCCACATGGACTGATAGATGGAAATTTTCATTCACGTTTAATGTGAAATGTTTTCTTTATTTGGATCCCATCTTCTGCCATCTTCCTTCCAACGTATTGGCAAGTACTCAAGAAGGAAAAATTTAATTGGTGTTTTTTAATAATCAAGCAATCAAGTTTAATCGAGTAATCATGACAGCTCTGCTCCATGTGTTCTTTAATTTGGAGAGGAAATACTAGTATGAGCAATTGCCTGCGATTAATTCTACACAATCTAGCATTAAGGCAAACATGACAATCAAACACCAAAATCTGAACTTAGAGGTGCAGATTCAAAGTTATGTGTCACATACAGGACTCAGAGCATCTGGGTAAAAACACATTTACTGACTTTCACATTTCCATGTACTCCATCCATACTGTATCACATGCCCTAACTTTGCAGAGTTCAACATGTCCCTGCTTCAACAAGGGAAGGACTTGCGTTTCACTTGCTTTACCAATCATGGTCTTCGTTGTATCACCACATTAATTAAAAGAAGTGTTGTCTGTTAAGCAGCAAGATGCACAGATTTGTACAGTGACTTTTGTTGTGCATGTCTTTTGTTAAGGGACATGTCATAGATACAAAATATATCTACATGTTCACCTGCAAAGGTAAGGTTGTGTCTTTATTTGATGATGATGATAGACGACAAGAATACGAGTTGAACTTGTGAGCTTCTGAACCACCCACCCCCCCCAGTCTTGAGTTTGAAAATGAGACAAAATGGACTAATATGGTGATGTCATACAATAAAAACTGTGACTGGTTAAAGAAGTGAAATGCAATCCCCTCCCTTGTTGACCCAGGGACAAAATCTATTGTTTGCTCAAGATATTTTATTTGCACAATATAATTTCTTGTGTGCACAAGATTTAAAAAAATATATTGCTTAGCAACTTTGCGGGCTCTGTAATTAATACCTCAAGTGTGCAATTTGACAACAAAGATGTCAGTGTATTGAACGTACATGTCAGCTTAATGCAGGTAGATATGTTTACCCTATATGTGTAACAGTGCACATGGTGAGTAGTTATCAATGTGTTTATTATATAGAATATTAGCAGCAACCATTGTGATCCTGTATTGGACTTTCAAGTTGGAATATGGATGTCAGTACCTTTCTAATTCTTGTAATGTATATCATAGACAACACAACTGTTGTCAAAAAACATCTCTGAATCACAACTACATCATTTTTATTTTAATGTTCAACATCCATCAAATGAAAATAAAAAATGCCGGGTTTTCTTCCAGATGGCCTTTGATAACCAATGGACAGCACACTGCAGGAAACAGGTAATCAAATAAAAGTTTATTTATCAAGTGCACACGAGTACAGCATACAGTGAAATGAGTTCCAGTGGGACTTGGAGCTGGTTACTGGATGGGCAGCACCAGGACGAGGTACAGTACCACAAGACCGCGAAAGGGGCTGAAACGCTAAAGTAAAATAACCACAGAAAACCGACGAGTTTCTACGAGTTTCAAAACTAGGATTCACAAAATGATATATATCATACTGCATGTGTGTTTTATTGTAGAGGGATTCATATGACATAGAAGTCTTTTTATATGGAATACCTCAGTCAAGGTGTTCAGAACATCCAATTTAATGGAACTGCCTCAATTTAATTGAAAGCAAATAAATACTCAGATTGGGATAATGTGAAATAATTACACGGAATCACATATTCTACACCAGCAGTAAACATACTTTCAGCTACTGGTACAGATTTAATTCTGTAAACATTAATGTATGTTACTTCCAGAAACAGAACATATTAGAAATTAATTAAAAAAAAAAAAAAGATTATCATAAATGAATCCCCTGGTCTATTAATTGTCAGTGATCTCTCTACACATCAGGCTACTACTATACTATATCATACTTAACCATCCTCCTTACTGTATAAAACAGGCATTCTGGAAACCTTCATATAAGTTACTTTTTGCCTTTCTGGTACAGTCATATGCTGCATGATGATGTTTCAGTAAACAATGGACTATATATATTGCAGATGTCCCATAAGATGATACTATTATGTAGCTCAAAAATTCCCATCTCCTATTAACGCCGCAGCAATCATAACATCATAGTACAACGCATTGCTCACGTGTTTTTGGTGGTGCTGGTGTTAACATACTTATCATTATTATCATCATTATTATTATTATTATTGTTATTGTTGTTGTTTTTACTGGTTCATGTATGTGTTCTACTGTACATTTTATCATTATTTTAAAGTGTACTCTTTCAAATTCTAAAAAAAAAGTTCACTATAGCCTAGGTATGTAGTAGGCTACACCATCTAGATTTATGTACAGTTTGTGACGTTCACACAACAATAAAATTGCCTAATAATGCATGTTTCAGAAAGCATCCCTATTGATAAGTGACGTTGACCGTATAATGGATAAGGGTGTCAACGCACGGATGAAAGTGTGCCGGCTGAATTTATTTATGTACAAAATAGCTGGGGTATTAACACAAAGACCATAGAAAGTCACTGTTCCCTTCATCTGGAATATTTAAACCATGGATGACAATGATGGTCATAATCCTAATTAACGATGGCAACCACGCCTTCAGGTGCGGAAAGAGGGTGCAGTACTAGTCTGCTAGAATCAGACTGAAAAGAAGCATCATAAAAGGCAAATCAGCAAGAAGAAGACTGAGGACCACTTCCACAACAATATATGGCGGGTGTGGCAGGATGTCTAGCATATCACTAACTATAAGCCCAGCAAGGTCACAGCTGTCGAGGGGAATGCCTTGCTGTCCGAAGCACTTAGATGCTTTTTTGTCCGCTTTTATGTGAAAGAACCTAAGGCAGTCATAACATACTCACCAGCCTCCAGTAACCACACTCTCAAAGTTCAGGAACATGAGGTGAGGTGCATACTCAGGGCAGTAAGCCCAGGAAAAGCTTCTGGTCCTGATCCTGTAACTGGAAGGGTGCTAAAGGAATCAACTCTCCTGGGTTTTCACAATGATCTCCAACCTTTCCGTGTCTTAATCCATCATCCCAGCAAGCGTGAAGTCCAAGACTATCATCCCACTGCCAAAAAAGCCTACCATCAGCAGCCTTAATGCCTACCACCCCATCACACTTACGCCAGTCATTATCAAATGCTTTGAGAAGTATGCAGTTTGCATACAGAGCAAACAGATATACAGAAGATGCCAGAGCCCCAGCACTTCACATGGCTCAGACTCTTCTTGAATGCCAGCGGAGGTTTGTGAGGCTGCTCTTTGAGGAGTTCAGCTCTGCCTTTAGTACCATCACTCTCAGCAGGCTGGCCACCTAACTAAGTGTTTTATGTCTTTCTCAACCTGCCTGTCACTGGATCAAGGCCTTTCTGACTGAACACTCTCAGAGAGTTAAAGTTGGCCCCAATTTCTCCTCTACCTTGAAATTCAGCACCAGTTCCCCACAGTGGTGTGTGTTGAGAACACTATTTTATACCCTTACACACATGACCACACCCCTACCAACTCTAACAACACTATCATCAAGTTCACTGATGACACAACTGTGGTGGGACTCATCTCAGGGGGGGGGCAATGAGTCAGCATACAGGCATGAAGTCCAAAGGCTGTCAGTGTGATGCTCAAAGAACAAGATAGTGATCTGAACACCTTTAAAACCAAATAACTCATCATAGGCTTCAGGAGGAAAAATACAATCTAGGTTCTATCAATGGAGATTGCGTCTGGGCGTTCACATAGCCGACAACCTCTCCTGGAATATCCAACACCACCGCACTCCTTAATAAGGCCCAGCAGTAACTCTACCTCCTGAGGAGATGGAAGAACAACTTAGATGATAAGCTGCTCGTGTCCTTCTACTAGCCGTGTTGAAATTAAACTCATAATCGATGCATTGCGATGCAGACATGGACGATTCTGCATCGACGCAGTGACAGATCATAATCAATTATATCATAATGACATTGCTTGGTGATTTCTTGGCGGCAGCATAAAAATTATAGTTAAAAAGTAGTTCCGGTAATGACTGTGGCTACCTGATCAGAGTACAGCGCTGCTCCGTGTAGGAATAATGGTGCTTTTGATTATTTCTCTCCAAGTCGGAACTCGGATGAAAACTCCACCAAACGTCGCGAAAAATTATGTTTTCATCCGAGTTCCGAGTTGGATGAGAGGGGTCCAGCTGCAGACGCCTGTAGAGTGGAGCTCCACTGGAAATACGTGACCTCAACTCTGTGTTACAGTGAATAAACACTAACCTTAACCCTAACCGGTGCTCCACTTTACGCCCTTAAAGATCACGTGTTTCCGGTGGAGCTGCACTAATCGAACGCACCAGATTCTGTCGTCCGAGTTGCCCCAGTGACATAATTTCGACGTGGCGGCTTACACACCCAACAGTACTGTAATTCTATTTTATAAATCTTTAAAAATGTTTATTTTGTTAAACGTATTAATAGTCATAAATGTAACTGCACGTGTTAGATTTAGAGAATACCGTATCATGACCGTAAACGGTATCCTATCATGCAATATGAGTTTTTTTTACTCGTTAGTGTTTTTGGTTTGTTTGCCTCTCGAAAAAAGAATATCGCTATGAATGTGCTAAAATATTTTATAAAGCTTTTAATGTGGTTTGACTAGTTTGTGTTTCTTGTTTGTTTGTCTCTCTGAAAAAATAATCTCACTCCAAATCTGCTCAAATATAAAGCAACAACACACAGCAACGCGTTCATGGAGGCAACCATGTTTGTTCCGAGATGTGCGTACTGTAGCTCACAGTTTCTGTTTACCTTTTGATAAGCTACGTCTATATTCTTTGTTTCTGTTTACAATTTAATGATGAGAAAAATTGATGGGATGCATCGCGACGCATCAAGATATCTGATCGAATCGCTGACATGATAATCGTAATCGAATGGAATCATAAGACCAGTGAAGGTTCACAGCTCTACCTTCTACCACTATTCCATGGAGAGTGTGATGAGCTACTGCATCTCTGTACGCTATGTAGCTATCTGCTCCTCAGAAGACAGGGCAGCATTCCAGAGGGTCATTTCCACCACCCAGAAAATAACTGGCTGCCGACCTCTCTCCCTTGAGAACAGTTACAGCTCTCAACATTCCCAGAGGCTCATCTCGCCTGGGATATCACCAGTTTGAACTGTTGTCCCCTGGAAGGCACTACAGGGCCAGCAAATAAAGAACAAACTGACTCAAAACAGTTTTTTATCTTAGAACCATTATCTCAATCAATTCGGTTCGACCTTGAACACACTGTCCCTCATGTTACATCTTTATGACCTCACCTATTATTGTGTCTATGGTGGCACTTCATGAGCTCTTTGCTGCATTTTCTGAACCAAGAAGACGGTGCCTTCTGATGGAAAAAATGTCTCAAAGCATGTCCAAATCAAAGCAGGGGCGCCACCTGGATGTGATCTGGGTTATGGCTGACGGTTCATGAGGGGACATTTTGCCCCTCACTACCTATTAGCAAGTGCAATATTTTGTTAAATACACTGCAGCAATGTACAGTATTTTCATGCTTATTATGAAACTGAATCACAAGGAGTAGAATACATCTAAATTTATTCTATTTAAACATACTTTTTGACTTAAAACAGTTACACAATTAAAACATACTCATATTGTTATATTTACACCCTATAATCTGCATCTTCCAGTTGTGTAGTAGTCTATATAGAGGCAGTATGTGCATTGAGATTAATAAATTATTTTATAGTAATACATTTATAATATAAAACATAATATTTATCATACTATCTTAATTTATTATCTCAAAAATGTATGAATTAGAATCAATCTGGCTTCTGCGCTCTAAGGTTTTGGATCCAGTTTGTGCCTGGGCTGTGTGTGTAGGGTTTGATGTTCCCTCTTCAGAGGCTTCCTCCCACAATCCAAAGACATGCAGTATAGGTGTACTGGTACCTATAAGTTGTCCATATTGTATTACAAAGGCTGGCATCCTATCCAGAGTGTCCCCTACCTCAGTCCCTGTACTTCCTGGAATAGGTTCATTGCTAGGCTATACCAAATAAATGGGAAAGGCAAATTTATTGCTGGATTATTTAAAAAGATGGCATAAGTGTGTCCTATTAAAGGAAACAAGGCAAAAAAAAACAATTCCCCTTTACTTTTACAAAAACTTTCCACCGTAAAAAAATACACTGTTGCATTTTTACATGTCACTTTTAACGTTTCGTTGCAGTATTTGTTTTGATGAGGTAATATTCATAAGATTCACAAATGCACGTACACAGCCAGAACTAAAAAGATATGAATGTACATATACGAACATGAAATCTTGCCATAGATTTTAGTATTAGTTCCTTTTAGTGCAACTGCTAAGTCTAGCATGTCAATGTAAAAACACCACCTACCCTCAATGAACATTGGCGTAGAGCCGCCTTCTAAACGGGCAAGAACATATGAAGACCAACAGCAATGCAAGTCTCCGTGTCACGACCAATCGGAAACGGCCAATGGCAGGCAGGCATGAATCTGACCAATGCGCCGCCAGCAGTCATCATGTGTGACTGCACGAGATCAAAACAGGCCCCCCCTCCCGCCTTGCAGTACCCTGACAAACATGCAACGGGCGGTGTAAGTAGTGCTCTGCTGTGCATATGTAAGAAAAGAAGAACGGTGACAGCTCATAACCTTTATATATATATATATATATATATATATATATATATATACACACATTAGAAGAACATAGTCTCGACAATTACAATGACATACCCTTCATTTCATTTTTCATATTCCTCTCCGCACAGTCACAAAATCAAGTATGAGGTAGTACAATGTGCACATTTATGAAATACCGACGGTGATAGTCATCGCGGTGATAGCTGCAATCACAATTGTCATTATCATTACTTTTTCTTGCTGTTGTAGTAGAAAATGCTGAACATAGCATGACTTTGCGCCGGTTGAAGCGATAAAAACGCAGTACCCCTCCGCAAGGTTACCGGTATGTCCTGAGCTCGAGCAGCATCAATTGCTTTCTATAATCATCTGTAGTATTCATAGATATCTATTAACTCTGCTTTGCATTGTAATGCACACAGGACGCCAGATATTACATATCCTGCGAATAACATGAAACTTAAAAAGCGTCTACAAGTAAACGAATAAATACTCCTAAATATTTGTTGCAAACTCGGGGCGGACACATTGACTGCATGGTGTCCAAATACTAAAATATTCGCAACTCATGCTATTACAGTCAACAAATATCAGTAATCACAAGTATAATTATGCATATGCATGAACATGTGTCTCCAGCTCCGTAGATGGTTTTAACGTGTCGGTAATTGAACTTAAGTGGTCTCGATCATTCTAAGTATATTATGAAACTACACATTAACAATATAATTGTAATGGGACAACGAGCAAACTAGACTTTGCGCGCGCTTGTGTCTATGTATGTATCTATCTTTGAAGAAATATCTACACACTACATGCGTAATATTTAATTGCATAATACCAATATTTCAGACTGAGTGTACAGTTAAGTATAAAAATGAAACACATCCACTTACCAGGCCATGCTCCAAGGACGTTAAAGGGTTGGCAAGGAAATACTGTGAAAATCCAGTAAAAACATCTTAAAACAAATGCAAAATAAACAAAAAAACATAGGACGTAAAACGACTCTCAGTCAATCCGTTATTTTCACGGTACCGAATACAGTGCAGTCGCTCGTGCCGAATTTATCTCATACGGACGAGAATCAGTGATGGAGATACCATATTAAATTAGCGCGGTAATTAATGCATTCGTGGGGAAATTCATGTACTTTAATCTAATATGCTTTTTTCCCTGTCGTACAATAATTTCTAATAAGGAACGCGCATCGGCACTTGGCGGTGCGAAATTTGTGATCTACATGCTGATGGAGAGCCGTCGCTCCCCGGACTGTGTGGACCGTAAGGTGGTAACAGCACGCGAGCGGACGCTGATGCGAAGGGGGGTCTGGGCCGTGCGGCTGATGCCCCCCCCCACTCTGCCTCTACGTTGTCTTTCCCTAGACATAGGCTACATCACGTCCTGCAGTTAACCTCAAAGGGAGTGGGTGAGTTGGCGGGGTGTTTTAAGTGGTGAAACAGTCAATAAAAATATGGGTGGGTAATGACGGAATGTGAATGCAATAGTTTTTGACCATGCAGGGTAAATATAACAAGGATGTCCATCAGAACCGATACGAATGGTATTTTTTTTTCTTATTTTGTAATCACACCAAAAACGATTAATTAAAACAATGTTATTAATTAAAACAACAGTTTAAACAATAAAACAATATATGTACCGGTTTTTAGGTGAAAAGTATATTGCTGCACATGAATTACAGTGAGTTTCCAATGAGCAAATTGCAATTCACTACTCTTTACTGCTCTCTGTATCCATTTGGTTGACAGATGCTATATGTTGCATTAGGCGCATTCTCCAGTAATGTACACAAAGAGCCCATAATATAAAGAGGCAAATAGCATCCTTATGTAAGTATATGAGTGCTATTACTGGTAGTGCCTAATCCATAATCTAATCTGCGGAGTAGCATAAATTTAATTTGCCTATTTTCGTGTTGATATTTTTGGGAATTCGGTATCATCATTCCAGTAACTTGAAATTTTGATAACTGAGTAATTGGACTTAGTGATGAGGAAGAAATAGTAATAAATAACAAATAAAAATATTTTGCCTGAGAGACAAATCTTAATATTTTAAATAACTATGTATGTCATTACATGTTATACATGTTATTGACCTCGAAGGTCAATATCAAAATAATCTATCAGTACCACATATATCAATAAGGGTCCAATTCTGTAAAAGATGGAGACATGTGGAGAAAGCATGTCATATTGAAATGCTAATTTAATTTTCACTTTGTGGAATTGATGATAATTTATCATGCTCAATTATTATTATTTTAATTCTGGAGAATATCTTAGCACAGGAGCACCTTTAATAATATGGATTTGGGCAATTTTAGTGTAGGCTGTGGGTGTCTATCACAGGCATTAAGTTTATCCTTACTGGCATGTTTATTGTTTTGTGCAGAAGATCCATTCAGTTTTATTATTTCACTCACGTAGCTGCTGCATATGCATTAGACTGATATACACTGGACTTTTGTTTTATTTTACGTTCACCTTTACATTTTGTTCTTCATGTTGTGTTACTTCTCTGCAGGTTAGCCACTAATGCTTGATTCCATTAATTATGGAGTAGATGCACATACAGCTGGGTTCTCAGCCATCAATAAAACATCAACTTTCATTACACAAAAGGAAAAGGAAGGTGGAATTGATTTGTGACATTTATTGCTCAATCTGGTTTACTTGCTCTCAAAACCTTCTAGTAGCTTCTTTGCACTTTTTTTGAATTTCGTTTAGAAACATACAAAAATCTATTGTATATTATCCAACGGAACAAGCCAGACCTTGATTAGCTTCGTAAGAATTAGACTGTTCGCCCTCTTTTGAATTCAGTAAGAAAGATGAAAGAAGCCGGAATTCCTAAAATCATGCTGGGCTTAGTGAGAAAATGGCACTTGTCAGAAGTGGAGTCATTTGAAAAATCATGCAGTTATGATAGATGCCCTTATTTTGGTGGGAGGGGAGTATATTTGATCTGCTGAATGCCAGAAGTATATTGATGATCCAAGAACTAGACACCTTGAAGCAGTTCCCTGGCAGTAATAAAGGGACGGCTGGTGCAAAGTTGGCCACCGCCCTGACAAGACTATGTGTACCTCAGTGCAGTGATTGGCCCTGTGATTGGGAGACTTCAGGAGGTTACTGAGGTAAGTTGCACTCTCTTGTGGTCAAGCAAAACCTTCACCACGTAGTATATTGATTTCTGCTTATAGTGATGAGTGGTGTATTAGTGCATTAAACTTCTGATTTGCAATGGCCATTAAAGGAGTAAACAAATATACTGTTAATGTCAAATGGAGGCCAAATGGAATATAATATATTTAGTTTACGGGGTGGGGTATGTTCTTTTTGACAGCAACAGTGATTTCTGTCTCGTGGTGACCTTGAAATTTCTAGCCCTTGGTAATTTCAATAAAATAGATAATTTGATGCAATACCTCCACACCTTAGTCTGGACCAGGGGCAGGAAATCCTACCCAGAAAGGGCTGTTGTGTGTGCAGGTTTTGTCTGTAACTCTCTATTTAGACTACTAATAAGATGACTGACAGGCTGAAGAGTTTTCACACCTGGGTATCCCAAAAACCTGCATAAACTCTGGCCCTTTGCAGATAAAATTGCCCTCCCTTGGTCTGGACTGCTGTTGCCTACAGAGATGCTTTGGAATTGGCATATTCTTCCCATGTGTAAATTCCATTTAACATTTCATGACAAGTGATTTAGGCCACTTTAAACAATTCTAGCATGTGTCTATGTGCATAGTTTGCTGTGGATTACTTTTCCATTAATGGCATATGTGCTTCATGGAAGTGATTATTTAAAATGGGGCTGGTGTAGTGGCACTGCTGCTTCACAGCAAGAAGGTCCTAGGTTTGGTGCTGGGTCCCATCTGTGTGCTTTCACTGGGGGCTCCAGTTTCCTCCCACAGTTCAAAAAGTGTGCAGGATAGGTTGATTGTTGAGTCTAATTTGACCCTGTGAGTGTGTGTGCACCCTGCAGTGTATTGGCAACTGCCCAGGATTGGTTCTTGCCTGCGCCCATTGTTCCCAGGATAGGCTCCAGTTCCCCCCATGACCCCAGTTGGGATTAAGTTTCAGAAAAATGGATGAACTTTGATTTGTTCAGTCTAATGTTATACATTCTCTCTGTTCTTTTTTAGGTGACAGTATTTATTTTGCAACCTTACATCTAGCATTGCTATTCTTGTGTCAACTTAGTGACAAATTTCTTTTCTTCTCAAAATCAAGTACATTTTGTAAGACCTGCTTCCCTCTGGTTTTGAAGTAGGCTGATGAGGGGGGTGTCCCGTAAATATAAAGAAGCTGTTTATAGAAATGACTGCCGACTTTTAGTATTCGGTAGCTTAAGATGACAGCACATTTGCATGTGTTATTTCATATTAACACCAACAAAATTATGTGGAAGGTGTTGAATTTTTGTTCTTTTTTGAGTTTTGTTCTGCAAGTCTCGTTCAGGTTATTATTTTATTATAATTTATTAACATTTTATTAAAACACAGTTCATTTCAAGATCTTTTGAAATGCAGAAATTAAGAACAGACAGGAAACTCTCACCAGTGCTGTACAGTAAATAAATTAGTCCCTGCATCGACTGACTTTAACATCTCAGACTCTGGTTTTGGATTGAAGGAAAGGCTTCTATGCAATTTTATCAGAAGGCCCAACATAGTACAGCCCTGGGGAAACTGCAAAGTGCAGAGTGGCTCACCTGAGCCATTTCATCTTGAATTATATATAAAATAATGGGATATGCGCCTTGCCAAAAAAGGCTTAGATATGAAAATGGCATTAATTTAGTTTGATGCAACTCTGAAGTAAAATATGTCAATAAAAGAGGAGCAAAAAATCTGAATCAAGTGAGCTGGAGAAACAAGACTTTAACTTTTGTATCTGTGCTGTTAACATGTACATAGAGATGATTCTGTTTGAATATCACTAATTTTACAGTACAATGAAGTATGTCGGGGGCGGCATGGTGGTGCAGTGATTAGCACTGTTGCCTCACACCTCTTGAAACAGGCTTTGAATCTCTGCCATTATTACATTTATTTGTTTTATATTACCATTATTGCATTATTATTGTTACTGAGTCAACAGAGTGTTGGTGACTTTTACACTCTATGTGCCTCAACATCCGGTGACCCCACTCTCTTACTTCGCTTAGTTTCTTTCTAAACATTTCCACTTTCCAATAATACCATTTACAATTTACTGTGGAATATCAAGCAGGGAAGAAATTTCATGGCTAGGTGCTTGATTTTATGCATCTGTGGCAATAGGTCTGAATGAAAGGAAGGTTATGAGGACCCCTTGTGGTCATTTTCTGCTAATGCATGAAACATGAATTGTTTTTACAGCAAGTCAACACATGAGAAGGATGGCAGAATTTTGAAAATATTTTTTATTTAGTTTAAGAAGTCATGTCTTTGGTTTATTTTTTGTTTTCATTTCAAGCCTTTGACTGTCTGGTAAACTATTCCATTCGTCATGCATACTGTTGCATCCCAAATCTCTTTTTTCACATTCTTCAGGACGTTCATTCATCCTAATAGAGTGCTACATTGAGTTATGTTCTACTTTGTACGGTCAGCTTAAATTGAGTATCTGCACTGGGGTAGGTTGAGAAGATTACTATGGCCTTGTCATTCACGAGAACAAGAGTTATTATTAAATAAATTTCACCTGAACACATATCCACATTAAAGCCTTATTATGAGAAAATATAACAAGGCTGCTCAGTCACTTGGCACCCACTGGTAGAAATTAAATTACAGATAAGTTGACATGCTAAAAAAGTACTATAATATGTAGGGATCTAGTTTCGCATTTTTTCTTTTTGAACATGTTCTATATGATACCTCATATAGAATATAATATAATAAGAATATGTCATAATATACTGTCAAAATATGCTTCCTACACATTTGTAGTGCACATGTAGTCAGAATTGATCTAATATAAATCCAGTTTGCACTGGGAGCATTGTTTGATAAGGAATAGAATTTGTCAAAATATGCTACCCTTGATGTAATGAGAAAATCTAAATATGCTCGCCACACTCCATGAGTGTTTAAGCAGCCAGAAATACTGCAATTTAAGCTTATGTTTGGCAATTTCATGTTAGCTCCTTATGTTTCTCCTCTTCCCTGGGCCGTCACATGGCTATCCTGGCTATCATCCAGGATTCGCCTACCCGTGTGGGTCTGGCTAGTTATAATTCAACATTTATGTTTCTTTCTATTTTCTAGGTTTATCATGTACTTGTGTATTTCTCTTGGAGTTTTCTGTCATTGCTCCCTGTTATTCCCTGTATATAGCATTGGTCTGTTACCTTTGTTATTTAAGTCTCCATTTCTCCTGAATGGAGTGGTGGCTCTAAGGGTAGGGATCTGTGGCAATAATTGGATGGTTGCTGGTTCAAATCCCATGAATGCCCACAGTGATTCTACTCTGTTGGGCCCCTTGAGCAAGACCCTTAACCAGCAATTGCTTCATTCTGGGTATGATGTTAATCTGAATCTGGTCCTCTAATTTACAGAGAATAACTTGGGGGTTAGAGGCAGGATTGGAACTGCAGCAGCCAGAAAAAACCTTACACTGGTCCATTTGGACTAGTGTGGTGCTGAGGTATCACCCACCACAGGGCTGGTAAGGACTGTGGTGGCTTGTTGTGTGGCAATGCACTGTCATCAGTGCAGTACTTCTCCACCTCTTCTCCTGGTGTCTGTTGATTGAACTCACCTATGTTATCAGTGTTTGTTTAATGCCCACACCTCTCTCTTGTTTTTCCTCACTGTAAATGTATTTAAGTGTCTGCCCCTGTTTTTGTTGCCTACCTGCTTTGTTTTTTCTATTAAGTCCCTTGTTTATCTGATCTGCTATGTGGATCATCCTTTCGTCCTTCCATCATGGCTAGCTGTAAGAAAGGGCATGTTTATGCACATATGGTCACATATACCCTTATCTTATTTTCTGTTAAATCCTAGATAAGAGTTAAGTGTAGCTTCATAAAATTATGCGTGTAGGTGATGTTTATATTTAAAGCAAACTGTTATTGAAGTGTACATAGTATGTATGCAGTACGCTCACTGGACATTTTCTTCTGAACATTTTCTTAGGAACACCTGTACACATGCATATTCATGAAATTATCAAATCAGCCAATCATGTGACAGGTACCATGCATAAAATCATGCCGACACAAGGTAGGAGCTTTGGTTAATGTTCATGTCAACCACTAGAATGGGGGAAAAATGTCATCTCAGTTATTTTAACTGTTGCATGTTTGTTGGAGCCAGACTGGCTGGTTTGAGTATTTCTGTAACTGCTAATCTCCTGGAATTTTCAAACACAAAAGGCTCTAGAAATTACTGAGAATGGTGTTTGCAGCTCTGAAGGTGGAGAACCCTTGTTGATGGGAAAAGGCCAGAGGGGAATGGCCAGACTGGATCGAACTGAAAGCATCCCAGAAAGTACAACACATCTGACCTTGGAGTGGATGTGATATGGTATCAGAAGACAAAACTACGGCAGTCCCATCCCTGTCAACCAAAAGCTGAAAGCTCAGGCTGCAGAAGAGACAGGCTTATTAAAACAGGGCCATTGACTTATGTAAAAACATAGCCTGGTCAAAGTAATCTTTATTTCTGGGATCAACAGTATGAATCCATAGACCCAGCCTGCCTTGTGTAAACAGTCCAGGCTGGGGTGATGGTGTGATGGTGTGAGGAATGACTTTTTGGCACACTGGGCCGTTATTACCAATCAATCATTGGTAGAATGCCGCTGAATATTTGAATATTGCTGGTGATGATGTGCATCTCTTTATGGCCACAATTAACCCATATTCTAATGGTTACTTCCAGCATGATAATGCACCGTGTCACAAGGCAAAAGTCATCGCCAACTGATTTCATAATTAATAATAATAATTGGTACTTTATTGATCCCTGTGGGGAAATTGTCTTTATGCCTCCCTCAACTTGCTCTTTGAGGAGTAAGTTGTCTGCAAAGGGCAGCCAACTGTAGCAGCGTTCAGGGAGCTGGGGGTTAAGGGCCTTGCTCAAGAACCCACAGACGTGCTGAGGCTGGGTTTGAACCTGTGACCTCATGACATTTCATTCATTTCATGAATGAACATGACAATGAGTTCAGTGTTCTGAATCCAGATGCACACCTTTGGGATGCAGTAGAACGGGTGATTGGCAGCATGAATGTGCAGCTGACAAATCTGTAGAAAGTTTGTGATGAAATCATATCAACGTGGACCAGAATCTCAAAGGAATATTCCCAACATCTTGTGGAATCCATGTTAAAAAGAAATTATGAGGGAAAGGTGAGGATCTAGACCATATTAGTAAAGTTTTCCTTAAAAAGTGTTCAATGAATGTATATTTTCCCCTCTGATTGAGTAAATGCTTTTTTATCCTTCCAAGACTGCTTTGTTCCAATGGCATCTGTTTTTTCTTTTTGAAACAGAAACAGAAGATTATTGTACCGAGCTAACCGACTAGCCGACTAACTTTTCCTGCCACTGTATTTTAGCCTACATTTAATACATTTGTGGTCAAAGTGTATATACACTTATCACAAACAAACATGTTTATCGTTGCAGTTTTGGGCTTCCAATGATTTCTACACTGTTCTTTTTCTGTGGCAGAATCATTATACAACACAACTTTCTAAAAAAAATCCCGTCCAGCCTGAGTCCTGTGAAGCATCTTAGGGATGTGCTGAAACAGCAAGTCCAATCTGCAGAGGCCCCGCCTCACAACCTGTGGGACTTAAAGGATCTGCTGCTGACATCTTGGTGCCAAATACCACGATACACTTTCAGAGATGTTGAATCCAAGCCTCACAGCGGATCAACAGAATATTAAGCTGGAGGTCATAATATCTTAGCTCTTTGGTGTATATACATCAGATCATATGTATTGATTATGCCATGTTTTTACACAAATATTTATACAATTAGTCCTGAGATACTTTATGGGAATTTTAATGAATCTGCACTACATACTCACTGACCACTTTATTAGAAACACAGGGTTGGACCCCCGTATTTCTTCAGAAGTACCTGAAGACAACAACAGGTGCTTGAACCATTCTTCAAAAACTTTGGTCCATGTTGACATGACATCATCACGCAGTTGCCACAGATTTTATCAGCTGCACCTTCATTATCCACATATCCCGTTCCACCATATCCCATAGGTGCTCTGTTGATTTGAAACCTGCTGACTATGAAGGCCATTCTAGTACAGTGAGTATGTTCAAGAAAGCAGTCTGAGATGTTATGAGCATTGTGACATGGTGAATTATCCTGCTGAAATTCATCATTAGAAGCTGGGTACACTGTGGTCATAAAGGGATAGAGATGGTCAGCAACAAGACTCAGGGAGGGAAGGTCACAGGGATCTGTGGTTCCTAGGATGAACTTCTCCAGTATGGTGGTAAATCTGTACTCCTAGCATTGCGGGTAATCTTTGCTTCCATTTGGGAGTCAGGCATCATCCCAACTGTTTGAAAACATGACTTGAAGTCCCTATCTGGAAAGGGAAGGAGGATTGCCTGGATTGCAACATCTACAGCGAGATAACACTGCTCTTAGTGCTGGTTAAGGTCCTTACTAAAGTCATCATTAACAGGATCTGTGATCACTTGATTGCCTGTCAGTGACCGGAGCAGTGTGGTTGTATGCTTAAGAAGTCTACCATCCAAGGCATCTTGGCAATGAAGGTTCTCATTGAGGCAAGGCATGCATATCAGCAGAGGTTCTTTGCAGCCTTTGTCGATTTTAATAAAGCATTTGGGTCAGTTGATCAAGTTGCCCTGTGAGACATCCTGAGACTTTGCAGGATCCTCTTGAAGTTGGCCGGCCTGTACACTGGTACTGTGAGTGCTGTGCAAAGTGGGGGATGAAGGTCTGAGTGAAATAATTTGGATCACATCCAATGGCTGCATTTATGAGTTACTATCCAGAGCTACCGTCTTATCACGGATATAAAACCTGCATGATGACCAAAGAGCAAAAGTAGTGGAGGAGCTGGGATAGACTAGGATGGCCGTGCTCACTGGGAACTATTGGACTTCATTGTTGCAATCACAGTAACCTTGGCGTAACACCCGTTCCCTCAAGCTCCTCCCTCACTCTTGCCGAGGGTCCCGCCTGCTCCAGCCTCACGGTCGCCTGCTGCCCCTGCGGCTTCCGCTTCTCGCCTGCCAGGGTTCTCTTCGGCTCCTTGTGTCCCCTTGCCCTTTGCCTCTGTGCCCCCTGTGTTTCCTCCCCATCCCTCTGTGCCTTTGTTCCCTTCTGGTCCCTTTGTGCCTCTTGTTTGTGTGTCCCCTTTCGTGTTCCTGGGTCCTGCGTTTCCGTCGTTGGTGCCCCTGTGTTTGTCCGCGTTCCCCGTGGTTTGTCGTCTGTTGTCTGAGGTGGTTTCCTTGTGCCTGTCTGGTGTGTCTGTGCTGTTCCCCATGGTGCTTTCTTGTTTTTAATTTTATCTCCCTAAGTCCTGTTGTGTCCCCGCTTGCATGATTTCTCTCCCCTTCGGCACGCCCAGATTGCACACTTCTGGGGGGGGAGTTGGGGGGTACTGTCATGCCCCAATCGTCCACTCCTCCCATGTGCCACACCCCCTCATTAACCCCATGTGGACTGGATTCCCCATGTTTACCAGCTGTTTCTGATTGTTGTCCATAGTCCAATGTATATATGTCTGCATTAGGTATGCTTCCTGCAGTCCGGTCATTGAAGTCTCATGTTAGTCTTCTGTGTTTTGCCTGGCGTGTTCCGGGTGCACTCAACTAAAAAAATCTGAATTTTGATTGTGAATTTTGAAGTCTTGGTCTTGATTTAAAGTCTTGATCTTGGTTGGGATAGGTCTGGGTCTTAACTTGGTCTTGGGTTGGACGAGTCTTGATCTTATCTTAATCTTGAAACAGATGGTTTTGAACACATAACTGGTATCTGAAAATCCATAGCACTACTTGATTGACATGAAGCATGCTGGTAACAACATTATACAATGTTTTTTTCATCAGCTGCGACAGGTCACCTAGTCAGAATGATATTTGTGGGAATATACTATGAACTGGATTCAGTGCAAAAAATGGAGCTTGTTATGAAACATCTTTTTATAAGACAATGATCCCAATCATGAAATCCCAGGCCCAACATTTGTGACACTGTAGCAAGTTTGATTCTTTCCAAACTCTTCTACAGTTTGAAATTAACATGCTTGTTACTGCCAATTGATACAGAGGTTTTTCCCACCTACTTATGTCGTTTATAGCACAGGACAACTTCACATGTTTTTGGTTTGGTTTTACATCCTGTGTTTTGTGCTCTTAAAAATGAAATGAAAAAGCTCTTACTCCTATCAACAAGTCTTGGGTTCCCATGACCCTATTGGCAGCACATTGGCAGGCCTTCCTTGGAGTTATGGTAGGTACTGAGTACTGACCACTTCATATTGGGAACATCCCATAAGACCTGCTGTTTTGAAGAAGCATTGACCCAGTTATCTAGCCATCACAAATTAGCCCTTGTCAAAGTTGCTCAGATCCTTATGCTTGCCCATTTTTCCTGCTTCCCCTTGACAGATGCCATCGTAATGAGATAACACTTCTGTTACCGGCGTGCAAATTTAAATACTAAATTTCTTCTGAGTCACTTCCAACAAATTTGATTGCGTAAGTACTATGTAATTTGTTGTGTAAGCAATTGCATGAACGTGCTTAGAGTTGAACCCACAGAACTTAACTGGTCAAAGTTCACTTTTTTCCCCAATGTTTCACATACAGAACTTTTAAAGTCACACGTTACAGACTAACAGGAAAAAAACACCTTGTATACTCAGACATACAACAAAAAGGTTTCATGGTCAAACAAAACAACAACTCAAAATCAGCTTAAAACTATATTTTTGCAAATTGAAATATATCCAGATTTCAGGCAAACAAAGGTTTGGCTGCATATCACCCTGAATTTTTCTGGCTGGAATTATTTTGAACCAAAAAATAGACAGATAAAAATTCATTCTAGTGAAATGTGCTTAGTTGCTGGAAAACAAAGTATTTGGTCATTAAATAAGGCTCAGGTGTTAACAAAAAAACTGTAAATATTTTAGAAATGTGTAAAACATTACAGCAGCACTTTACCCAGTGTAACTGTGGTACATCCCTCCATACATATTTCTACCTACTTCTTGTGGACAGCCTGTCCTATGCAGCAGAGAACACAAGGCAGGGCATCTCTGTGGGCAGCATACCAGTCCGTGTCAAGGCACACACTGACATATTAAGGGTAATTTAATTGATAGATAACAATGAGCCCAGCTGCCAGTCTTTGGACTGCCAGAGTACCCAACGGTGAACCACACAACACAAGAGCCTGCAAACTTCACATCCAAAGAGAAGTGTGATTTCAATCCCAAAACTGAAGATGTGAAGCCAGTACTAAACCTAAGCCACACGGATACCCAGCTGACTGCAGTACCATACCGATACAAAATAAAATACATACATGGAAACACCTTGAAGTCAAAAATACCCTCCAAGTACAATCAGGCCAGCTGACAGATTATAATCACACACTCAGTTAACATATTGCACAATTGTAATAGGCTACCATTAGCACAAAGGGATGAGTAGCATATCTCTTGAATGGTGGTTAGATCAGCAATTCACAAGAATTCGTCAAACATGTTTAGTGAAACTGATTATGCAACATCTTTATTCATTTTTTTGTAGACAATACATTTTATCGTACAGACATTAATTGTACCGATCAAATATGTAGAAACACCCGGAACACACAGAATATCAATCTTTCATCAAAATCAAAACCATTTTAAATGGGAAATTAAAAAAAAAACAACTAAATGCAAAGTGGTAAGGCAAATATTTAAGGGTGGTATTTTGTTACATGTTCACTGCATGAGCAATAGAGAATAATATATGTTAACGTTTGGACACCAAAAATAAAGTGCTCTATTCCATGTACTAGTGTGGCCTCGGGTGCAAGTTCACCTTTCAGTTTACTCCTGATTGCTTTGGCTATGGAAAAAAGAAGAAAAAGATGTATCAACAATACAAAACATCTAAAAATGATCGTCTTATAGATCTACAGGTTCATTAATAGCAGTTGAAACCAGACTAGCAGTCTTCATACATGTCCATACTTTTACAAATTTTACGTGAGTGTGTTTATTTTGTTCTGGGGATTACCATCTAGGCCTATGTCAAATTTATCAGGACTCCCAAACATACATTATGTATACAAATTGTACAACCTATATAATAGATACCATCCTTACAGCTTCTTGTTAAATTATTCCAGTAAGAAAACAGAACAAAATGGTAATCCAAGAACACCAACATCTGTGGCAAGACGATCTCCCCTTTTGCCTGTTGATTTTTGACATTGGTTACCTTGCTGCAGGCTATACACAGACATGAAAAATAATGTCACTCATAAAAATATATTAAAATTCAAATCATAAGTAACAATATGCTGCCAAAATATGTTTTCATGGACTACCCTCCACCAACGCACCATGAGTTGTATGGCTGGCCTCTTGGTCATACAAGTGTGGACATAGAGTGAGCGCAGCTTATTATAAATGCAAGCTGAATGTTCACCTATTTATACAATGGAAAGGAGGATCGGCCTGACCCCCACAGGTCAACGTCACTGCACTGCAAGCGTTCTGTGTGATTGAAATGGCATGAAAAGACTTGCCAAACAGTCAAGTCACAACTTTAGCTGTCATATAACCAAAGTAAGAAAAATAACTTCAATTTCTTCCTATTCCAAAAATACTTTGTTCCCCTTGTATAAACAAAACACAGGCAGATGAAATTCACAGTTTATGATTTTTGCTGTCCACTCGTGAATATTACAGTCCAGTGTCCATCTTGGCTTACAAGCCTTTCCTCCCTAGATCATGCTAAAAAAAAAAAAAAAAAACGATGCGTGACTTTAAATTCCTCTGGGCAAAGTGTCAGCATGACAAGGCCATTTGTTACAAGCGCTGTAATTACAAATGCATTTCAGGTCCTCTAGCCCCACAGTCGGTAACAAATTCAAATGATACTGTCAACCATGAGGGCAACAGATTTGGGTATACTGCAGAAGTGTTATACTCTACAGTTCAAAGGTTGTTGTATCAACAAATACTCTTTCATTAAAAATCCTAAGTATAACTGCAGGTAACACTTGTCAAAGCACTGCAGTTTATATATAAATGTAACAGAACAGAACTAATTCAAATAACAACCAAATAAATCAAGGCTCGGGGGGGTCAAAGATGAAGACAAGCCAGTATAAAACAGAAGCAAAACAGATAACCATGTATGCCTGAATTCTTTTATAAAACCTTACAACGTATTCCCTTACAAAAAGGGACATTTTTTCCTGTTTCAGTGTGTATTATGTAAAAGATCCTATATTGATTCACATTCACCAATTGCTTAAGCAATTATCTTGGCTCCTCTGTAAAAGCTTGACCCCTAACAAGCCAGGCCATACAAAACAAAAGCATGGATAGGACTGCTTTCAGTGAGTCATGTGTTTATTGAATTAACCAAATCTCATTTTAAGAGGTTTGCCTTTTGAAATGTTCTACAGGAAAACTGCTATGATACAGCACTGGATGCTGAAGGGGCTCAGGTAGGTGAACCAGTACTTAAAATAACATTGGGGGGCTCTTCCAAAATATGCAGAGCCCTAGAAACACTGTGGGTCTCTTCAGAATACTAGATCTTCTACTGGACATCCCAAGCTTTTGCTAAGTGTTCAGGACAACCAAGCACTATGCCAACTGGCCTGTTTTAACCATAGACATAACTTTATGACAAAAGGAAAATGTTCTTCATCAAAATATTGCAATCAACTATTTTTCAAACTTCTGATAAAAATCTGTCTCACAAGTTTTTTTTCCACACAACATACTTCAATTCCACCCCCCAGCCCCCCCCCCACAAAAGGACTTCTCCCAGGCAGTCTTTATCCATTTATTTTCAAAGCACAACCAATTAAATGCTAAGACTTTCCATGCTAATCGCTGCAGTAAAGTCAACCCGTTTGAGTTCCTAGGTTAACTCCATGACTAACACTCTACTCTCCTGAGGTGCAGCCCTTTTCCAACCCCTCAACTCAAACTCATTCCCGTGGGACCCTTGCCCTCTACCCAGGCACATGCACATGCTGTGGCCTTACATCGGCACAGTCTCTCGGCTGCCTCCAGCCCCCCCAGCGGCGACAAGGTTGCGCAACAGCTTCCGCCGGCCTGCTTGGTAGTCCTCCTCATCCACATTGACGAGAAGCTTAATGGCCTCATGTCCCACCGCTTGCTTGAGCGAGTCTGTGATGAAGACGCCTTTTAGGGCTTCCAGTAATGAGCCATTGATGTAGTCCCGCCAAAATGCATCCAGGTAGGTAAGCTCTGAGAATTTGATGTCACAGATGATAGAGCCAAGGTCTCTGGACTTCAAGATAGTGTTTGCCTGGTTAAACCTCTCAAACTGTCTCTCAAGGACCTCTTGCTTATTGGAGAAGACATTGCCCTGCAAGGCAGACTCATGCTGGCAGTACTCTGCACGGACTCGCAGGCGAATATCTGAGGAATAAAACGGATCAAACATATTAAGCAATGCAATGACGGTTTTCACCACTGCTACACTATCGGATTATTAAATATATTAATCCTGAAAATTGCAAAAAATTTACATCACGATTTGAATATTTTGCGATTAATATTGCATTGAAAATTTACCCAAAAAACTACATCCAAACAAAACTTATGTACCAACAGGGTCAAATAATAATAATAATAATAAATTTTATTTATATAGCACTTTTCATACATTGCTTTGTAGCTCAAAGTGCTTTACAAAGAACAGACAAACAGAAGAGAACAATAAAATAAGTTGGTTGTGCTGCCATGAGCCATGTAAACAGACAGAAAAGTCCTCACAAATCATTTCATTAAATGTCACCCATAAAAAAAAAAAAACTCTCTATGGAACCCAAAGTATTCCCATACATAGTGGCCAGTTTTCCAGTATATCCACACATGGTGACCTCACTCACTGTTAAAATTTCTCGAACTCATCACACAGTCTATGAGGTCCTCCAGTCTCCCACTATAATCCAAATTCATAGACCAAATGACTAAACATGCGAGTTCCCTGTAACTGACTGGGTCCCCACTAAAAGCACAATCTGCCTTACAAGTATAGCCTTTTGCGAAATGTGAACTATGAAAAGTGGTTGCGTAAAGGCTGTGCCAGAAAAGACCATTTGTATTTTCATTCTCAGAATGAATATCAGCAGGTACTAAAATACCTTTCACAGCTTTGGCTCTTAACTTAGTGAAATTCCCGAAACCGTGAAGGCGGCTTACCGCAGGTCTGCTTCTCCCTGCAGTCTGCTGTGGCGTGGGCCCTCTTCCGTTTGCGACTGGGCAGAGGGGGGCCTGGCTTGGCACGTGGGGAGCACACCTGCGGTCCCGATGGGGAGCAGCAAATTACTGGCTGAGGGCCTGTTGAGGGATATTTCACACAGGGGAAGGATGGAGAAACTGCTTTTAACACTTTTGACGGATCCACTAGCTTGCCAGTTTGCCTTTTGTTGTGGAGAAACAAACACGAACGCATAACAATCACAAAAGGTCCTGTATCAACGAGCTCCCTATTATCAGTGACGAAAAAGGAGGCAGAAAAAGATACACAAGCCGACACGTGTTAAATATCAGTCCGGCCCCAAAGGTTTTCCTTTGGAGCACCGAGACACACTTGTTTATAGTATCACCCTAAAGCCTTATTTATTATTTTACTTCACAGGCAATTTTTTTTCTGCAGCCAATTTTTTGCTGTAACATACAGCCAATGCGCTCCTCAAGCATTTCTCTGGCAGCAGGTTGGGATCGTTGTGCTAAATAAATTGAAACAAAAATGCAAACTGCAACTCTGCCATATCCGTCCAAATGATGACCATTCTGATTTTTATTATTTTACCCTAAATCTAAATCACATTTACAAATTTAAACTATTAAAACGTCCTAGATGAGGGCCAACAACCACTTCTGAATGCTTAAGCCAAAATGGCACAATGGCAAAACACCAAAGCTCTGTATTATAGCTTAATATCAATGTCAGTAATTAAGTAAAAGGTTTATGAAAGAGCCACCATTCTCCCAACCCTGAAGTCGTCTAGTCTGACCTGTTCTCCTGTGGTTTGTGATTTTATTGCCTTCTCCCCCTCCTCTGGGAGAAACATAGCGCACTGATGTCTCTTCCAAGTACTTATCCACTGGGTCTGGACAAACTAAAAAGACAAAAATGACAGCAGGTAAGGTGACAGACCAAAACTAAAAATGAACAGTCTGCTGTCTGTGTCACAGCACAAAAGGGAAACACCCCTACACACATGCTGCAGTTAGCGCTGACGTATAGCAGCCAAACAAGTTCCACCTCACAACACTAAAATAAAATGAAACAGAAATGATTTGGATAAGTTACACTGTTTACGTTGCCATTTCATTTTCCAGGGCCAGTTATCCCAATGGAAGTTGTCATCTGATCCTAGCAGTGCACATTGTATATTGATTGCCAACAATCAGCTATTCATTGATTTCATTAAGATATGAGAACATTTCAAGTAATAGCTGTATAATGTGTGATTATAAACTCCTGAATAAACTTGTTTTTCCCTTCATTGAATCTTAGCTTTTGAACAATATCAAATAAGCAAACAAAAAAAACAAAGTAAACTTATTAACCTGCGCAGACAGTGACCGCAGGACACATGATTACAAAACCACCAGAGAGAAGACAGCAATTAAAGTGAGGTGGTCCCTGTTGACGGTCTCTTAAAGCATTATTCAGAAATACATATCGCATAAAAAACAAAAACTTTAGAACTCTTGTGCTTATTTCAGAAATAATAATCCATGGTAAAGCGGCCTTCAGATAAGTAAATTAGGAATCAGGGGATCCCAACCTTTTGATGTACGTGGACCCGGGTCCATCTCGCAAAAGTTTTACAGACTAGTAAATCCAGGTGAGTAGTAGATTGATTGACAATTTTTTAAGCTTATTCGGTCCAGTTCCATCTTTTCCCGTTGAATAGTTTATTTTGGGATGTTAATCAACCCCTCCACTAAACCCCCAGTGTTCTGCAAACCAGGGATTGGGAACTCCCTAAGTAAACATTACGGCCATTGCATAGGAAGGTCACAGAGTTCATAATAAGTATCTGAAAATTTGGGACATTTAAAAAATACAAATACCCACACCCAGTATAGTTCAAAAATTGAGTATTGCACTTCTATTTGGAACAGAAAAACATTAGCAGTTGATTTCGTAATCTGGCATGTTCAATTTAGACAACCACAAACTGCATTTTTTTTTCACTTTTCTAGAAGAAAAATTTAACCAGCTACTTCAACACACCTACATGTCAAACACATTTCATAAAAATTTAAGCTGATGTGAAATGTATATGGTTAACCGGGAGACCGTTCCTGGGCAATCTGAAAGCAAGTTCCTGGAGGCCTGAACCAGCAATGCACTCACCAGTCTGTCTCTTTCTGAGTGTGACATAGGGCAGCAAGTCGTGTCTGGTTATGATGCGTAGCAGCTGCAGTACATGCCTAAAGTTGGTCTCGTCACATCGCCCTTGCCGCTCCAAAGCCAACAGGAAGTCCCGCCCACTCCGGATGCCACCTCGTTCATACTCATCAATGACATCAACAAACAGAAAGGAAAGCACCCGCACATCGCGATGGGTGAGCTGTGCCCCCACAATCTCAAACATGCGATGCAGGGAATACAGTCCATATGCATTGTCCACCGCCTCTTCTGGCCAAGGTTCAAAACGTCCACTTGTCTGTCTACGTGAGGGTGTAGTGACACCAGAGGTAGTGGGGGCAGCCCAGGCAGGACCTCCCCCAGTGGAACTCCCGAGAGACAAGGAAGAGCCAACACTGCCCATGCGAATATTCCTACTTGTGCTGGAACCGCTATGGGTGGATTCCAGCTGGCCAGGCTGTAGGGATGACCTGCCCTGACTGGCAGGAGGATCTCGAGGGAGGAGCAATGAAGGATTAGTGCTTGCGTGGGGTAGTGGATGTTGCTGTGAAGTCATCACTCTGTACCGGGATGGAGTGTGTAGAGGAGCCGTGAGCACAAAGAGGATGCAGCAGCCACGATCAAACACCTGGGACTGACCCCCAAGTCACTTCATCCACCTTCTTCCAACTGTCGGTCACCCAGCATTCACCTTCAACTTGCTTCTATGACAGAAGATAAAAATGTTATTTGAAGGACATTGATTTCAGTGCGTTTCAGTTTTTAAGATAATATACATCATATATGACCAGCTGCTAAAATAGCCACTCTTATAAACAGAAAAGAGAAGGTTATTCATTGGGTAGTTCGCGACCAAATCATATTACTCCCCAATAAATATAAGGATACACGTGTATATGAATGTCAGAACAGGTTTACAGGGTTAGTCAGCATCCAGAACCCTGGGGGGGAAGGTTAAGGGCATTGCAAAAGGAGCCAAAGGAGAAATGATTACCCTGCTGGCCACAAGATTCAAACTCGCCTTATGGACACAGACTAATAAGCTGTTGAGCTACACATTGACCTCTAACAAGAAAATAAGCAACAGTGAAAGTGGGTTACAATAAGAATAGTTTATGACAAGTGTGAAGTTAAACTGCTGAGGTGTCCCTTTCTTCACAACCACTTCAGCGCTTGATTAGAAATGCACCAATCCAGACCTATTAGACCGATCAGGTATTGGTCATATGTGACCGATTCATGTCCAATAGTTATATGCTATTTGGCAGTTTGTAAAAGTATTGCTCCTATTTCTTGTTAAATCGATTTGTACAATCACATGACCGCATCTTTCCCATTTCAGTGTTTTTTGTGGCATTCAAGCTGAACGCTAACTCAGTTTGACACTCTGTGGGTGTGAGCACAGTGACTTCCACCTGCTGTGATGTCATGTGCATACCCTTTGCAGTACAAGGAGCACAGGAACATTAGAGGGTGATGATCGGAAAGGTTTTTACACTTTTATGGGTTATTTGGAAAGTAACCCCCCCAGCACAATAACTAGGAGCACAGCGAATTGCAATCTTATACGATTGGAAGCAGCGTTTAGTAGAACATCTTACAAAGTGCATGCGATTCTGCAAGACAATGCAAGCAACATGAAAAGAGCAACGCATGATTTAGGAGTTACTCGTTTGGGCTGTTCTGCACACCTGCTACAGCTTGTGATACACGAGAGGCTGCTCTTGCAAAAAAGTGCAAGTGACCATACTGCCAGTGGGAGAAACATTGTGAGGCATTTTAAGCATTGGCTGCTTGCATATACTCCCCTGGAATATATTCAAATTGAACTGCAAATTCCTCAAACATTTAAAACAAGATGCACCGACAAGGAGGAACCGTGTGTTATGCATGTTACCAGCAGTCTAAATTAAAACTTTTTTGGCATACATATTTTTTTTATTTACCATTTTAAGAAATAATATATAAATTATTAACATGTATATATTATGTAAACATCTATAATATTAAAACATTAAAGTAAAAAGAGCTTGTATCGAACTCTGTATCAGTACCGGCAGATGTGTATCGCAATCGGATCGGAACAAAAAAAATAATTTGGATCAGCCCATCCTCCTCCGCTACCTGAATTTAAGAAATCTAAGGATTCTGAGAATTTATACTAATAATACTAATCTGCTTATCAAATTGTGAAATCAAGTAAACATCTGTACGGTATAGAAAAGGTGGCATCTGGAAAAAATGTCCATCATCTAAAGCCTTGGTGACTATTACACATGCACATATATATTGTAATTACAATGTAATGTGACATCGCGCAGCCCTAATGGCAGCTGTGCCACACGCCTGACCCCAGAAAATTCGCTTCAATAAAGTCTGCATAACTTATGAAATCATAAAGGATCTCAAGCCTTTCTGATAAAGAGATCACAATTCCTGAATTCCTTAATTTAAAAGAAGCACTGCAGTGCTAGACTATGAAAGAGCATTAAAAAATCTGCTTAATAAATAATGTGCTGCCTCACATACAAAAAGGCAGATAAAACAGATGAAGTACTTATTTTTCAAAAAAGATCTTCTGATTAAGGTTTAGTCCAGAGTATGTGAGCAATATATATGTTTCAACAGCTTTCTTTTACATATGATTTTAGCCCAAGTCATCTCACAGTCGTCAGGTGGCATGTTTTCATTTAAGTAATTTGACAAAATTAATAGTAACCCTCTGCCCCAACCCATGCTCGCCTGCCGTTATTCAATGATATCAATACCAATTATGGCTGAGCCATGTCTAAAAATATACAACATTTTAATTTGAAAGTATCAAGAATCGGAATAAACAACAGTATCGAGATTTACCCCCCCCCGCCACACACACACACACACACACACACACACACACACACACACACACACACACACACAAATAAAAAAAAACCTTATAAAAAAATGAGAAGATAAAAAA
>JABFDZ020000109.1:24079792-24100801 GCA_019775955.2 Pollimyrus isidori | reverse complement strand
TTAATGGCTGCCCCATGTGGGCCAGCTACTTAAATCAATGATATAAAACATACATGTGATTATTGTGACAGAATTTCAATTTCCCAGCCCTTACAGCACATAACACCGGCTGACATGTAAACGTTATGTGCTGCCTGAGGGGCGACGGCCTTTTGGTTCTTTGCCTCGGTGACCGCAGCTTGTCACCTGATGACAGTGTGACTCTGGAGCTCAGCGGAATCCAACGACTCGCATCGGCCACCCCCCTCACCTGCAGCTGCGTCATGTAAGGCAGTCCTGTGGGGACCTGAGAGAGGCGGTTGTTATCCAGGTGCAGCTCCCTCAGGTTGTAAAGGTACGCCAGGCTGCCATGATCAATAGTGAGAATTTTGTTGTAGCCCAATCCTAGTCTGGAAGACAGAAGGAAGATTAATTATCTGCAATGAAATTTAAGTTTCTATTCACTGAATACCTACTACAACACTTTGTGTCCTGCATGTGTTTGTTATATACTTAAGACGGATGTTATAAATGTTATCGTATTTTGTCCCTTTTGATCCAGCTGGCAATATAACGTACATTTCAGATGCGGCTAAGTTGTTATTTCACATGAAACCACTAGATTGCAGCGTTTTCAAAATAATGTTAGATCACTTAAAGAAGGGATACTTGTGTAAAAACTGTGGTTTTGTGGAATTAGGAAACAAAGTAAATAGAAAGCCAGAAATCGTTAATTAAAGTTTAATCATTTTAAACCAGAAGGTAGTTTCTAGATACAGAAATGAATACTGGATTATTACCAGTACATACCTAATCAGACTAGTGTATCGACTGAGGTCATACAGCTCTATGGCCTTGATTTGGTTGTAGTCCAGATGAAGTTCATGCAGACTGTCTGGAAGGTCTGATGGCGATATGTGTTTGCGAGGTAAAAAGGAAAACGAGGTCATGCTTATCATAAAGTCAGCCAAAAATCGTTACATTTAACTGATGTGTCACATATGTTCCATGACTGAATGGATGTTGTGAAACCTTTTGGCACTGCTGTGAGTTTGGCCTCAGAGATGCGAAGGTAGTTGACTGTGAGTCCATAAAAGGCACCACGTGCAAAACCACTGTTCTGGATGGGATTCCTGCCCATTTCTGAAAGACACAGGCCAGCTTTACCATGCATACAATAATCAACAGTCCTACTCATCCATCCATCTATGCATCTATCTATCTGGCAGTCTAAACATTTTTTCACCATATTTCCTGAACTACAAAAATCAGAGTAATGCTTTACTTAAGGGGGCACAAATAATATAGTATTATGCTCTTACTTATATATTTATTAACCACAATGTCTTAGTTACATACTGATCTCATGTTTATTAATCATTAATGAGTTGTGATACATCTTTTATTTCAGGCAGCTACTGTATGAGGTACTATATCTGTTAATTTTGCAAACCTTTGTGAATTACTGAAGGAGCAAATAATAAATAAGAAGTGAAATCACTGATCTCATGTTTGTGCAACATTAATGAAATGTGATGTATCTTTAACTTAAATTATGTACTATATTTGTTTATGGTTTGTGCTTCAGTAGTAACTGAGTTACTACTAAGGATTTGCACCCCCTCAAGTAAAGTGTTACCCCACCGGTTTGCCTGAAAGCTTGTTTTATAGATTTACTTTATGGCAACTTTACAAAAAAGCTGGATGCAAAAAAATAAACAACCGCTATGTTTCATAAAAACCTAAAGAATTTGAATAGTTATATTAATATGACTCCAGTATCAAATGTGCTGCTGGTACTATTTTGTGGTCACAGGAGTGGATTTCTGACCAATTGAGTTCATTTTGTCTAGTCCAGTGAAGGCCCCGTGAGGAACTCTCTTGATGCGGTTGTCATTGACACGTAGTTCAACCAGGCTAGTGGGCAGGTTTTTCGGGATCGCTGTCAGAAGGTTGTGGGAGATGTAGAGTTTCTTCATCTTCTGCAGGGGAAGGAAAGCTTGTGGGTGCACCATGGATATCTGGTTGTTCTCCAGCACCAATGTCTATAGGAGAAAGGACCACATCTGGGCATCATGGTTGCCGGAAAGAGAAGTGAACACCAGCATTCATATCGATGATCACAGTTTTGCAATATTTTTGCCTTGTGTTGGGATTGCAGAATATGGAGTTGTTCTACACAGATATTCACACATGAATACGATTTCACATTGGCTGCTCTATTAAGTAGCTACTCTTTCCTCTCTCTTGTACCTTGATGGTTGATGCCATCCCTCACCTGCCCACTCCCCAGCTTATTATCCCCATGCTTTTGACATGGTGCCTTACTTCAAGGTCACGGAGCCCCTCAAAGTCATGTTCTCCCAATCCTACAATCAGGTTATTCTGCAGATCCAGGAGTCTTGTGTCATGGGGGATTTCCCGTGGAACGTAGTGTAGATCTGAGGAAAAGCATACATCACATAAACTGAGGCATCACAAACCTATTTTAAGATTACTGGATGCTTATACCTACACTAAGAATTGGTTTCCATGCACATCTTGGTTACAGCCAATTGAGAATTTTGGACTGGTCTCCAGATTTGTTTGTTAGTTCTTGGTTTTGAATTTAAAAACACCCAAGGCACCGCAATAAAGTAATTCTGTCCAATTCTAAAATACTGTTTTATAATGTGTGCATTTTATGTGGGCCTGAATTTCCTGCCATAGTCCAAAATACACGGTTTTGTAAACTGCCTCTGAATTGTCCACAGTAAGTGAGTGTCTGCACTGCAATGGACTGAGCAGATGATCACGTAGACTGTGTTGTCATTCTCCCATGAGCCTTTATACAGCTGTATAGTGGAGAGGAGTTTATCAAAAGTTCCATAGTCTGCCCATCAATCTGCCTCCTGTCTTCACTCATTATCTAGCCGTTACCTTTCTCTTTCCTGCACATGCTCCTGTTTCTCCCCCACCAGAGAAGTAACATCCTACACGCCCAAAGCCAGTCTCTCTTTCCAAGGTCAGATCCATCTGGGCCCATCCTGCTCATGGTTCCTACCCAAATGTTACTGTGCCAGACACCCATCTTACATCTTGCAGGTAGTAACTGCACAAGATCAAAATTCTTTTTTTTTTTTAACTGTCAACAAATTGTAAACATAAACTTTAATGTAGTCCTCAAATTTTATTTGCATTTCTCAGATCAATTCAGAATTGATCTGAACCTTGGTGTCTACACATATGTAGTACACAGGTGAGGAAAAACTAACTGCAACTATTATAAAGATGCAGCATAACATTTTATTGTTATGTGAAACCATCTTGGTGTTTAATCCTTTTATGAAAAGCATTTTACTTACTGTACCATACATTCAGTGACACTGCTGTTATTGTTTAATGCTAAAATGACTAAAGACTAAAGATGTTCCAATGCTCCTGCTTGATACTTTGAATACAGGTAATATTATAATATATTTGAATGGGGGTTTCATCTGGCAACATTATGCAATTATTAAAGTAGCAATTGTTGGAAAATTGTTTATTTGAGCTGCCCTCCAATACGAAATGCATGTCAACACCAGGGTTGCGCAATCTTGACTCTGGAGATCAACCACCCAGCAGGACTGATACAGATAATCAAGCCCTTCACTAGCATCTCAGTATTAGAGTCAGCTTTGTTTTAGTCTCTAATACTGAGATGCTACTGATATATTTGATTGAAAATGCAATTGATCACCCAGTTTAAGCTTCTTATTTGTGATTAAGAAAGTGATTTAACTGATGGCTTTTATATATAATACTATAATACACACACACACACACATATATGTGTGTGTGTGTGTGTGCGTGCGTACTTTCCCTCATGCCCACTCCTGTATTACTCACTCAGGTCAGAGCACTGCACGACCATGTTGAAACAAATGCAGGCGAAAGGACAGACAATCTCTTCAGGAAAGGATATTGCCCCTCCGGCAGAACCATCCTCTACATCTCTCATCAGTGTTAGACCCTCTTCATTAGCATCCATCCCAAAGTCCAAGAAACTCCCCTGGTCAAACGGTACGGCAGATGCAGGAAAGAGCAGGTGGACAACACAAAGTACCAAAAGAAGGGCATTGCTGGGGAACATGGCTGGCAGACACAGACCTGCAAGAGAGTATATGAGGAATGAGGAAAGCTGTAATTGCAGGAAATAAATATATACTGATACTAAACAAAATTGCTGGAATTTCCCTTAGTCAAATACATAAAAGGTAACAAATTAATGTAGGCCAAGTAAGCTAAAGCCCAAACTGAAGACAAAAATATGCAAAATTTAGTCATATCTTGTATTGTGCAAATTCAAATACAGTGGTACCTCTGTTCTCCGACTCACTAGAACTCGAATTTCTTGAAAACAAACAAACCAGTTTCACCTAGAACTCGATCCGAATATCAGAAGTTGAACCATGAACGCTGACCTGATATAAATTGTACATGCCAGGAAATGAGTCATACTACAATGCAATTCTTACTTGAATGCCTTCTTCACAGACTGGATGATTAACCAAATAAAGCAGCACAACATTACAGTAACTAACAATAAACCACTAACTTACGTGTACTATTAGAGCATTTATGTCATTTATTTAAACTTTATTTTACCAGGTAAATTAACTGAAAACTAAAAAGTTCTCACTGCTTTGCGTGATATTTGGGAGAAATAGCAGATTACACATCGGAACTGCCTGGGATACAAACGCATTGCATCCGGATCAGAATGTGTTGCTTTAAGCCAGCGCTGTAAGCAAGTGGAACACACCCAATGACTGGACTGGGGAAACAAACTGAAACGTGGACTTAATATAGAGGACTAATGACAATAACCAGAAACAGCTGATCACATGGGGATCCCACACGAAGTTAATGATGGGGTCGTGGCACACGGAAGGAGCAGACAATCGGGGCAGAACAGGAGGGTAATGTTGGGATAAGATCTTTATCGTTTTGGAAGCTATTAAGAAAAAAATGCTCTTCTTGTTTTATTCTGTTCATTTTGTGTTTAAATCCTAAAAAATATATAATTCGGTGTAATTTTGGGGGGCTGGGAACCAATTAATTGGTTTTCCATTATTTTTTATGGGAAAAATTTGATCAGAATTTGAACTTTTTAGGATTGGATCTGGAACAGTTTAAGTTGGAGAACCGAGGTACCACTGTAGTTATATTCCTGCATCCGAAGTTTAGCAAAAAGCTTTTCACTTTACTAAAAAAAAACCAAATCATACTAGTTAGGTTATACATCAAAGCACTGGATTCCAGTTTTCCTCAATCACCATAATCAGGCAAACCATAAATTTACCCTTGCAGTTTAGAGACTGTTATGTGAAATTTGTTTTGCTGCAATAGTGGTGTCAGTTAAAAATGTGATGATGTGTCCAGCTCAGAATTCAAGTATGAAAGCACTCGATTTTCACCCATTTTGACAATACGCACTCAAATACTCAATACATTATAACACAAAAACAACAAAAGAATACCTCATCTACTTCGTCTGTGAATACACCGTTTTGTCTAATGTGAACCATTGATTTATAAGCTTGAAAGAAGGAAACGGCATCTGTAGGCGCCACCCAAACCCCACAATTATACTCCACTAAATGATGGCTGTGTCTGGCAGTGAAGTGACACGTCACACGGAACTGGGAGCCCATATATGTGCAAACACAACTACAACCCTGCATGCCTGTATCCCCCTCATCCCTTGGACATAGACAGTGTAACACTTGCATATTCTCCATGGGCTCAAAAAAGATTATGGTTCAAAGCACATTTATGCATACATGTGATGCCCCAAATGAGAGCCTTATTGACAAGAAACTGACCCACTTTCTCAAAAAATACCCTTATGTGTAGTCAAGATGCATAAATCCCCTCCATTTTCTGAACTTGCTCATCTTATTCAAGGTGACCGTTGGGTACTATGCCAGAGTTTATGGGTACGAGGCAATGACCAAGGATGAGGCACATTCATTGCATGGCAAACTCACACACCATTTATTGACACCTGCAAACAATTTAATGACTCCAGCTCACCTCAATATGTTTTTGGGCTGTGGGGGGACCTGAGAATCAGGATGAAGCCCCTCAATGACACAGGAGAACATGCCAACTCCACACCCATGGAGGGTGTGGCAGAGATTCAAACCCAGGTATGAGAGGTGTGAGCCACCCCACCCCAGCCCTGCACAGAGCCTACAGTTGTTTTTTTCAACCAAAAATAACTTTCAATGTTAAAAAAATAAAGTATTCACTTACACTTTCTAATATTAAATAATACAAATATTTATATATCATGTTATGTGATCCAAATACCTTTCAGTATTGTTTAGATGGTTGTGCAGAAAGCAGTGCTATCGTTCGGTAACCAGAGGGTTGCCGTTTCGAGCCCCACTTTCTCCTGACCCCATCAAAGTGTCATTGGGCAAGACACTGAACCCCAAATTGCTCCCGGTCTGCAGGTTGGTACCTTGCATGGCAGCCTTCTCCATCGGTTTGTGTATGGATGAGTGAATGTGAGGCATGTATTGTAAAGCGCTTTGAGTCCTTGGAAGAGTAGAAAAGCGCTATATAAACTGCAGTCCATTTGCCGTATATTTTTGGTGTACTTGTTGTCCAGAAATATTCTCATTTAATTGTTCACTGCCAACTCGGCAATAACTGAAACCTGAAACGTCAAATTTTGGAATCTGGAGAGGCGACTGTACTTATAGGATTAAACAGCATCCTCGTGAGACTTATGAAGACACAAAATTCTTTTTGGCAAATCCTGTCAAACAGCACTCCAGATTTTGTTAAGTTAAAGATATTTTGGACTTTTTTGGACTTGGCTTGCTGAACATTTCAGTATGGTGGACATTTGTCTCTAGTATACTGCTTGTAATATATTCAAATATATCAAATATCTTATTTTGCAAAATGCAATGGCTCAATGACCTGAACTGGTAAATGGGTAGCTTTGCATGTTCTGCCTGTGTCAGTTTCTGTCGACCCACTGATTCCTTGTCACAGTCCAAAATTATGCAGTTAGGCAAGTTAGCATGTCTAAATTGGCCATAGTGCCATGTACCCTGTGTTTTGTGGGACAGGGACCCAGCCAGTCCTGTAATCCTGTACTGAACAAGTGCTTGGAACTTAGTTGGAAATGTTTTCTTTGATCAAAAAATACAGGAAAACAATAATAATGTCACCTTTTTTCCACAAACACAATATATACAAGTTAAAATATACACAGCTATCGAGATGCAAAGCAGTGTTTGTTTTTGTAATATAATCCACTGGCTCTGTTTTGTCATTGCTTCCACACTTGATTTCTCAACCACAGCACTGCAATGCTCTGGTTCCTGTATATTTGCTAAAATGTAATTGTATATTCACGACAATAATATACTTTTGCAGACTAATATTGCTAAGTCATGTTTTTGTGGTGCTGTACTGTTGAATCGCTCACTTGATTGTTACATTCACCTTGAGGCCCAGAATAGAATAAGCATTTTGAAACTGAGTGGATATTTTTTCATATCATAGTCAGTCCTCTGAATTAGAGTGTCAACCAAATTATGATAAAATAAAGCGTAAACAGATTATTTTAAGAAATTGACAGCTGTGCAATTTCAATTTTTTTCTATTTTTGTTTTTATTCTTGATCGATGATGTTGTTGGGTTCCAAGAAATCTATAGACTGTCATTAGATATTTGTAACTGAAATCAATTGGTCATGCACTGGAAATCTAAATTCTTATAATATTTATTAAATTATACAAACCATATAATCAGTATACTCAGTAAGCAATATAGAATATTAAAACAATACAATATGAAACATATTTAAAAACTTACAACTTACCTTTGTTTAGCAAGACAGGGATTTCCAAAGTGTGTTGAAAATGACTAATGTTTATCTTTTGATCTGGGCTTGCAAATCTTATATAGGACATTTGAGAATTTCCTGTAGGATGTCTTACAGTCTCTCCGCCCTTTATTTGGGAGCATTCTGGACTATGAAACTGGACTCAGTAACAAGGAAAAATATAGAATGAAAAACTCTTTCTCACGGGTAACAGTCAGAGAGGGTGAAGGCAGGTGAAAGGCGAGGTTCAAACGTTTACGGAACTGATGCAATGGAGGTTGAAGACAAGTTTGTGGTTTCTTTACCTACCGAAACTAAGTTTGCTCTTCATTTAATTCATTGTTTTTTTTTTTAACAAACACGTCAGAAGTATCATCTGTGAGGTTTACATTTTGTTCAAATTTTTCAAGCAAAAGGTGGCACATAAAATAATTCACCTTGTAAGACTGTATAAAATAAATATTCCTTCAGGTTTTTCCACTTGCAAGTTCTCAACAGCCTAAGCCTAATCATTATGTGTTTACAGCTATGAAGTCTGTTGTGACAGGTGTTTTTGGTGAATTAATTTGATTACTGTGTGTGTGTGTGTGTGTGTGTGTGTGTGTGTGTGTGTGTGTATAGTTTTCCCTATATTGCATTTCCTCTTGCAATCCAAAAGTTGTTCAGTTAGGCGAACTGGTGTCTCTACATTAAGACCAGAGTAAGACTGTGGGCATGATTGTATGTTCCCTGCAGTGGATGAGAATCCCACCCATAGTATATTCCAGCCTTGTGCCTTATGCTGTCTGGGTTTGGCTCCAGACAGATAAGACCTGGATAAGCATTTAGGATGGATGGAACAGTGTTAAAGTGTTTAAACAGTGCAGGAGTTGCTAGCTACCGATATTTTCATACAATACTGAGTTACCTGTTGGCTGTCATTCACAGTTATACGTTCATAAAATATGTAATGGATTAACAGTAGGGTTGGGAATTGATAAAAACTAGTGATATAATGTAGCATGAGTAAGATTGAGTTCACTTAGCATATGATCACCAGAAGAGCTTATAATAATATAGTTTATTTTCAGCAGCATCCAGTTCCACCATGACTCATCATCTTTTGGCGTAACTGTGATTTAACATAATTGTAGAGCCAACACTGTTTTCAAGCGGAACTTGACTATGTGTGGTTGTAAAGAAATCCACAAACCATGACTTCAAGACACTTTTGATGAATTTTAGGATATAGTTACCGTCACAGTGCATTTGAGTGACATACAAATGTTAATACACAATGTCAAGCAAAGGATGATGAACTATAGTAGTAAAGGTTCAAATAAAACGTATAAAAAATACAGTATCACATTGTACCAAGCTGGTCTTGGGAACAGGGTGCAGTTTTACTATAAATGGTTTCTTCTTCTGTTACTGTTCTTGGGCGTCTCCCAATGGGGCAAAATGAGTGATGATTGGGGGGGACGGAAAGACCCCAAACCTGGGGGTTGGTTCCACCGAGGGGGGCTATTTAGGGGGATATTTGGCAGGCTTTCTTTTGGTGCATTGTTCTCCTGGACCTTGCAGTGTACAGATCTGTAAGGTGTGACTGTGGCTGGCAACACTTGTTATTTAAACGAATAAAAAATATTAAGTAGAGAATAGAATAATATGTCAAAATTGTTTAAGGCTATGATTTGTGTGGGCAGGTGACAATTACAAGAGGTAAAAAATACAGTTAAACAGAAAAGTAATTAGCAAAGAAAAGTTTTCTTGTTACTGTATGCTATGTCATGGTACATTAAATGTAATTTTGGTTTTGAATGGTTTTGGGAATCATATTTCTGTCTGGTTTGGCTCTGCATGATCACACTCTAAGCAGGGATAAGAGTTAATTGTGCAGAAAAGATTATTGGTTCCCAGTTCCCCCTTTTTGAAGACCTGTATTTATCAAGGATGAGGAACATGGAAAAAAAAATGAATTTCCATAATCAACGCTGTTGGTTGGTCTGCCCAATTAATTTGTACTTATTCCACACTCATGAACTTGTACAATTTCTAGAAGTACTCGGATGACGTGAAACAGGTTAATAAATGAGTTTTTACCTGAATGAGTCCTCGTTGTAATATGTAGGTCTTAAATTTCATTTTAATGATTTATAATTCGAATGGTGTAGCTTTTAGTGCTGTTGGCCCACAACTCTAAAGACTAGGGTTCGAGTCTCTGTCCTGGCTTAATTGTGTGTGGAGTTTCCATGCTCTCCCTGTGTTATTATGGGGTTTGCTCTAGGTTTTCTGGTTTCTTCCCGCAGTCCAAAAACATGCTAGGGTGAATTGGAATTGCCAAAATGCCTGTAAGTGTGAGTGCCCCATGACAGGTTGGCATCCCAACCTGGGTTATTCCCTGCATTGTGCCTGTTATTTCCAGGATATGCTCCTCAATTCTTCATAGGACAAACAGGTCCAGGAAATGGATGGATGATTTTTCCAGTTTATTACGCTTCATTTTAAATACAAATGCTTTGTATAATTCTCATGTCGCTGTCTGGCAGCAAATGCGCTTTTAAGCAAAATAAAATGCTGGTTGCAGTCGACAGTAAACCCTAAAGCACAGACTGCAGCACAACCCCAAGCTTATTTTTAACTGGACATCTAAGTGAAAATCAAAGGAGGCTGCAGCTGAAGAACAAAGAAGAACAGAATCCAAAGGAGCCACTAGTAGGCAGTGAGAGCACAGAAAGTTAATACAATTACCGATCCCTGAATGAAATTCTGGAAGAAGGTGTGTTTCCACTTGATTTCGAAATCAGTGATAATCACTACACTATGGAAACAAAGTAAAATAGTACAACGATGGAGGGATTTTGGGGTCTAGTTTCGAACATGGTGCTGGGGCCAGAGCTGAACACTGTAGTAGTTCTTCAAGCAAGAAAATGTCATGGGGGGGATGAGGCGACGATCAATCAGGTTGTTCTCCAGGTGAACTGAAACCAGGGCGGAGTCCTCTCTGCTGCGCGTGTCACAAATAGAATTCAGGGGAACTTTCCTGGATAGGGCGAGAGCAAACATTACGTTGTGTTGAGTGATCACGTAACCAAGTCTGCACTGTGCATTTCTAGTCTGAAAAACAGCAATATAGATGCCATTTGTCCATGTGGGTGTCGTTTTTTTTTTAAAGTGACTTGAAAAAAAAATTGTTTTCTTTAGATTCCACACTGATGAGACTGTTCTTGTCTGGCAGGCTTGAGTGGACAGATTTAAACACTGGGACACACTTATCCAGGGTAAGGAGGAATGTCATGGAACAGGGATTGTCTCCTTAAACTACAGGTCTGAGTTTTGGAAGAAAATGAACATTTCAATATGGAAATGTTTACAGGTGAGCGTTTAAACTGCCCACTGAATTGAACCTGTGAATAGCAGTGAATTTGCTATTTGTCAGATGTATGTATTTACATGTCTACTAGTGACACTTTATTAATCACTGTGGGAAAACTCTATTTAGTCTGCATAAGACACACATGCAGGTTAGAGTAAGGGGTCAGCATGGGAGTTAGGGGCCATGGACAGGTGACTCTTCTACTGACACTCAAACCCATGATCTTTAGATTACAAGCAAAGAAGCTTAACCATGTGAGCCACACATCACCCCCAAAAGACTGGGGTTGTCTAAGATACCTTTAGATTTTTATTTTTATTTTTACTCAAAATGCTTTGAAACACACACGGTTTAATTCATCAGACTTATTTTCAACATAATTTCCCCCCTATGTTCTCTATTAAACACTTAGAGTCAGCTGTTTTTATAAGAAGGATTTGTACAAAGAGAACTAACCAGGGAGGGTCATCATGTCATGGCGTAAAGGGCAAAGTCACCTTATGAAGTTGTGGTCCAGCCTCAGCATTTCCAGAGCTCTCAACTGAGGGAGACCATGGGGCACAGACCGCAGGAGGTTGTGGTCCAACAGCAGCTTGCGGACTGAGCTGTGGAGCCCCTGGAAGGATGTGGTGTGCACACCCTGGTCCACCAGGTGGTTATAGGACAGTCGCAAGGATTCTAGGCCAGGCCGCATGTGGCGAAATACATAACCGGGAATGCCTTCAATCTGGTTATGGTGCAGTGAGAGATGGAGTAAGGCAGGAGGCAGGAAGGAGGGCACACGCACCAATCTGTTGTGGGACAGGTCCAGGGCCGCAAGTTTACTGGCAAAGGGGAATGACAGAGAAGACCCAACAAGCATTACGACATATCCAAGATGGCTACTTCAAACCGGACAACCAAAGGCATAACAAAGCAGAAGTAATTCATAAATCTAACCACTATATTAGATTTTACTGCTTATTGCTTAGATATTCTCCTCTGAATACATATAGAATATAAGCCTAAGAGTAACAAAATGACAAAAGTCTACAGCTCAAGATGAAATGTGAGGAGTGACGTGGCAAAGTCATTAGTGGGTCTCTCTAAAAATAAACCAGCTTTGTCAGGAGAAAACGTATTCCATAAATCAGACTTAAAATACATCCCTTAGCACAATCACAGGTCTCATCAGAAATTATACATGAGAGGGTAGACATTGTTAGCGTTTTATGATGGTAGAAGATTAATCTAAAATGTATGCGCTCTTGCTGCACAATGTGAAGAATCATCAAAATGTGTTTTTTTCTGCATTTAGATATTTTCAGACCATGATAAATAAGAAAAACTATGTACAAAAATTATTTCCTGGCTGGATAATGAAATACAGACAATATGTCATCCTCGATAAAGCTGAGGGTTCCATGGGTCAGGTGGGTTTCAAGTAACCCCGCAAGGACAGGGTGTAAAACGTGTAACTTTAATCTGCTGTCAGATTTATAGCAGGTTTTATAGATTTTTATCATTTGTGGGATGTTGATTGGGAAGACAGATTTCCATATGCATATTTTCATTTTTTAACTGTAATAGTGCCATATACACTCTTTTAGAACCTTTTTTCTTTACACGTGGAAAGAATAAAAAAACAAAAGTCACAGCCAAATGATTTGGCAAAGGCTTTCATAAACAATGGTTTCAAAAATAAAGATCCAAGGGTAGAATCATAGTTGGTTTCGGTGTGGTTTTTTAAAAAAATGCAATTTTCTCCACCTCTTTCAAATTTGCTTTTCAAAATCTTGAAAACAACTAAACTATTTGGAAAGTTTTGGTCATTTGCTTAACTCCTTAAGTTAGACTGTGTTGTGACTCTGGAATCCATGAAAGCAGCCAGTTACTGCAATTCGGAAAATAGATTTTATCACTAACATACCTGTGGATAAATGAAAAGTAAAAGATTTTACCCACTCTGTGAGTGTCACATGGCCCAACAGGTTGCCATGGCTACCAAAAAGTTCCCATGGACGCAGAGAATGCTAAACTTCAGTCATGCCAAAAATGATCACATTTATTAATTGCATTATATTAAAATCCAATATTACTTGAAATACAATATAAAATACTATTAAGAAAACATTTTGGCCTTTTGGAAAGTGCATGAGTGTCATTTATGCTAGCTACACTAATTTATGGAATTTATATTCTACCAAAATTATCCACCAACTGTCATTTCCACAGGATGAGTAAACACATTTTGTGGATGAATGTATTTTTTTGAGTGTCTTTTAAGATAGTTTGATTTGTGCATCTCAGTGAAGCATTTGCAGAACAAGACCACCGTCAGTCAAACTGCACTACAAGGTCATTTAAGAAATTATAGTGCAATATTTGCTAATCTGAATTAGAAAGTTCATAGTGCATGAATATAGATCTATTTTCACAGCAGAGATGAAGGGCAGATAACCAAAAGAAAAATATCCCCCTCCAACAGTAGAACCATTGATGTAGTGAAACAAATTTTAGTGAGGACATTGCCAAAGCTATCACATGTATATGGTATAATGGCAGTTTCACTCACGGCAGGTATATCCAGGCCCTTGGCGCGATGCGGTCTTCCCGAATATTATTGTGGCTGAGGTCCAGAACTCTCAGATGGACTGTTTTGTTGAAGACCCTTTCATCAATCACCTCAACCTGGTTCTCTGAGAGGTTCAGCTCCTAGACAGGTGAGCACACAGATAAACTTTGTTCACATGATGACGAATGCTCAGAAAATAACTGAATAACCAGCTGAGCTAATGATTATGCTCATGCAGACACATTACACTGTATGTGCATAATTATTAGGCAAGTCCTTTCCAAGAACATCTTTCCATCTCCAGATCATATCAGTCTGAATATTCTCTGGATATACACACTGTCAGATAATGTAATTGCTGAATTCTGAATGGGTGCAGCTTAAAGTAAGGCATGCATAATTATTGGATAGCTTTTTGCCATCGATGAAATGTACCAAAAAGCTACAGACGCTGGAAGAATCACTGAAGGCAAAAATTATAAAATGCCTTTCAGAAGTATGTATGATTATTGAAATTTACTAAATTTTTAGGTGTGATCTCTGCATGATTGCCCTCTTTGTCTATGATAATCCACAGGGTCATTAAAAAATTTTAGAAGAAAAGCTGCAAATTAAAACAAGAGACTCAAAGAATTAAACATGATGCCTTCTGCAACCATTTAACCTTTATTCCTCCATCAAAGCATCCATTTTCTGTGTCTTATCCTATTCTAGGTCACGGGGAAAACAGTCCAAGCATAGGTGGCTAGACTTCCCATTCCCCAGCCACTTCCTTCAGCTCCTTCATGTTGGTTCCCAGGCCACTGAGATATAATCTCTCCAGCATGTCCTTGGCCTACCCAGGGTCTCTCATGGTTGGGTGTACCCAAAACATCTCCCCAGAGATGCCTGAATCAATTTAGCTGGTTCCTTTCAATGTGGAGGAACAGAGGCTCTATGCTGACGACCACCAATCCACCATTCCATTTTGCCTTCACTCCTGAAGAAGATACTGAGATACTTGAACTTCTCTACTTAAGGCAATAATTCATCCCCAACCTGGAGGGGACAGTCTACCATTTTTTGTTTTTTTCATGCTGATGGTAGCCCCATCCCAGCTGCTTCACACTCAGCTACAAACCACCCCAGTGCATGCTGGAGATCACAGGTCAGTGAATCCAGAAGGATCACATCATCTGCAGAAAGCAAAGATGCGATCCTGAGGTCACTGAATTGGATACTCTCCAGCCCTTGGCTATACTTAGAGATTCTATCCATAGATGTTATGTTTGAAACGGTGATGAAGAACAACACTGGCGGAGTCCACCACCCACTGAGAATCAGTCTGACTTATTGCTGGCCATGTGATCCATGCTCTCACTTTGGTTATAGAGGGACCCAATAGTCTGTAGCAGCAGGCCAAACGCACCATGCTCCTGAAGCACTCCCCCCATAGGACCCCTGAGGGATACAATATTCCCCTTTTCCAAGTCCATTTAACAAATGTAGATTCCAGCATTCACACCTCCGCATAGCCACCTCAGCAATGGAGGCATGGAACAGTGTCCATTTGGGTTCAATGTTTCCAGCCTCCTTCAGAATGCACATGAACTTAAAGGGCCCCAGTAGAAAAATGGAGTCCCCAGAGACGGTGCTTTCCAACACCCCACCCATGGCCTCCAAGAAGGCTAGATACTCTGAAATGATGTTTGGTGCATAAGCAGTTAGAGCCCATCTCTGACTCTCAGTGATCCTAGGACCTATGTTGTTGGGGGTAATTGCCCCTATTAGGGTGTCCTAAGGCAAATTGGTAATGACAAAAACAACTTTGAGCACTTAGAGTGCTGTATAAAAATGTACAGTGTTAGTGATCATTTTAGGGGGGCAGCGTGTGGCTGAGTGGGCTAAGCCTGTAGGCTTGTAATCATATGGTTGCCAGTTCAAGCCCAGCCTCAGCACGTCTACAGGTCCTTGAGCAAGAACCTTAACCCCCCAGCTCCCTGGTCACACCAACAAGTTGCTGCCCTTCATGGACAGCTTACTCTACAAAGAGCAAGTTGAGGGAGGCATAAAAAAGACAAATTTCCCTAATGAGATCAATAAAGTAGCAATTATTAATTGTCATTGTTGACACACCACAAAACACAGTGCCCATTTACGTCACTGGGCAGCTAATTCAGCGCCCAGAGGGCAGTGCTTGGGGGTGGGACCTTACTCAGGGAACCTCAGTGGTACTCTAATTATATCACAATTTTAAGGATAGCAGATGCAAAATTTGAATATTTGCACAAGACACCGCAAAGTTATCTCTGACAATAAGTTACCCCTGTTTGGTACTGCAACCGTATAGTGAAACAAAACCAACCTGCAAGGACGAGGGCAGGCCTGAGGGGACGGCGCGAAGCTTGTTCTCCTCCAGACGCAGGTAGATCAGCTTCTGCAGTGGCCTGAAGGCAAGCGGTGATACATTCCCCTCGTGAAGGTTGTTGTCCTCCAGGTCCAGAGTCAGCAGTTTGGACAGACCTGAGAAAAGTCTCACTCAGCTCTGCACTTCTAAACATTTCTGTTTTTGAACAAAGTGCTGCAATGCAGTAAACAGGAAGACTATTCACAGATATGACGAGGCTCCCAGGCCACCAGGAACACACAGCCTGCACGTCAGGCAAATGGGAGCTATTTTCACTGACTCTGATTTTAAACTGAACTCAGCTTCTTCATTACAAATGCACTTTTAGTTAGGCCAGCCCTAGGGAACCGCACATGACTGCATGGAAAAAAGTAAATAAGTAAGCAATCAGTATTTTTTGGTGTAATTGCATTTTGCATTGGTATATATAGGAATCCTAAAAAAGTTAGGGAGTGTAAAATAATGTTTATGGTTTAAAGCAGGGGTGGCCAATCTTATCTGCAAAGGGCCAGTGTGTATGCGTGTTTTTGGGATAACCTGTAGGTCAGCTGTTCAGACCCAGGTGTGAGGACTCTTGAGCCAATCAGTCGTCTAATTAGTAATCTAATTAGGGAGCTGCAGTAAAAACCCTATGCGGATAAGACTGGCTACCCCTGGTTTAAAGAGTATTATAATACTTAATATTAATGATATGTACTGATCACACATAACCCAGGTATCTTTCTCTCACACATTCTCATGATGCATCACACATATAAATGTAGGATGAAATTTTAAAAATACCTTTAAAACTGTAGGGTGTGAGGATGCTGATTTTGTTGTCATTAATTTTGAGCTCCTCCAGAGATGGTGGCAGAAGCGGAATCTTGGTAAGATTATTCCCATCCAAATTCAGCCTCTTCAGTTTGGTGAGATTCTGCAATAAGGCTCAGTGATTAATTAATGTAGAAAAATTATCGAATCATATTGTGTTATTTTAAATTGTTCTACAAATTTTAAAGGCATGTCTATTGCCTACTCTTTGGGAGCAATTATATTAAATTACAGTCTCAGGTATTATAATGCCTGACTGTTAAATGCCTGAGGGTATTTTTTGGCATCTGAGTGCAAGAAATACGGTAAAATATTAGATCATCCCAGATAACATACACATTTTTACATGTGGTTTATCTGTTGACTGTTACTTTTTCACATATCTGGACAGACTGGCTGAGGGCTGCCAAGGCCTTCAGCGTGGCTCAGTGGCACAGCCAGGCTCTGTGCCAATAATAAAGTGTTGACAGACCTGCTTGTCTAACTGGCAGCTGCAGCGGCTGGGAGAGTGAGCCTTTGTGGTTCACAAAGGAAACATGCAGCCTCCATTCATCCAGATTCTTGTTAGGTCCTAAGCTGTCAATTAATTTAGATGTACTTTCTACGACTATATGATTTGCATGTCTGTGTTGGTGCTGTCTTTGTCACATAAAGCAATAAGACTGCCCGGTTTGATAATACATTATTTTAATCACGTTAAAATATACTCTGGTTTCTGTTTGTCTGAGCACAAGTCAGAAGATGTTGCTGGGACCAATAAAAAGCTGAGCGGACCAATCAGGTGGCTCACCGGTCAGCTTAGTCACACACTTACCCTGAATAAGTCTGGGCTCACCGAAGAGTCATCCAGCTTATTCTTGCTGAGATCCAGCCACTCCAAGTTTGGCAGTCCAGCGAGGCCCCGAGGAGGAATACTCCTGATTTTGTTTTCTAAATAAGGGGAACATGGAAACATATGAGAGTTTCACATCTCGTCTTATCTGGGAGGTTAAATGTGCCACAAACAAATCTTGAGAGAAAATTTCTGTAAATGGATCACATAAGCAATAAACTTGAAAGTAATTCTTCCCTTATCCTTTAAAATTTCAAAATATTTTCTGAAATTCGTTTGTTTTATGATTGCTAATCTTGGTAAAGGTCACAGTGATCCTACAAGGAGTCACTGATTCTAATGTAGACAAATGAATGTATTGGGATGTCATGTTTTTAGCTAAATATGATGGCGCTTGAATGATAATAAACTGATGTAACTGTTGGCTTTGTAACCATGTCAGTGTCAAAATTCTTGTCTTCTGTGTCTGGTGAAGGGTCGAGGTAAGCAACTGAATTTGTGTTATATTCCAGTATTAATTCATTTCAGGAGAAGCTTACATCCAGAACAAAATCTACAGTGTTAATTTCACTTCTGTTTACCCTCCTTCTCACCCTGTACAGCCCCTGCTCACCTGCCAGATAGAGTTTTTTAATGCTCAGGTCTGTGATGACAGGCCAGTATGTCAGGCCTGCATTCCCGCAGGCAATCGCGGACTCAGATAGCAGGCACCCGGCAGGAAGGTATTCCATGACACCATTTCTATAGGTGGCACGGGGGACAGTGCGAAAGGCAGGATGAATTATAGGACGAAAAGCTGCCATGTTTCCAGCAGGAAAGTCGTCATCGTTGTCATCATCTTCTTTACCATCACTGTCATCGTCATCGTCACTGTCCAAAAAAAGCTTCTTTTCACCTCTATATTTCTTAATTTCCTTGAGTGTCAGCCCTCTTCTTTTCAAGGTATTGTCTGTCTTCTTTACCTTCCTCATATCAACAGCGATCTCCGTCTGCCTTCTTGGGATAACTATCGGGTTCACGTTGACCTTGGGGACAATCTGTGTCAGGTGACAGCATCGCAGAACAGTGGTGACCACCTTGAATGGCGCTTGGATGAAGTAAGTTTTTCTTGCCACAGTTATAAACACGAAACTAGCTAGTGTCCTTCAGTACAGCTCAGAGCTTTACAAGAATAAAGGCACCACAGGGCCAGTGAACGAGTTCTAGCACAGAGGTAGAACCCAGGTAGAACCCACACTCACCTTCTTCAGCACAGTCCCAGGTTTCCTGTAATTAGTCTCTTCTACTCTCATCCCAGACACTTTCTTCTTGTAAGCTGACCTTGTGGTTTTCACGTTTTCCTTATTATGCCTCTGGTCCTTGGACAGCTGTCTCTGCCTGTGCGCTGGACGTTGGGATATCCCATACAAAAACATCAGCTGAACACCTGTTGCCATTACACTCACCGTGCTGCTGTCACCAATGTGTCCCATTCATATTCTCTGCACGTTTTGATTAAAACCGGTGATTCATCATCCCCCCCCCATCTTACCGGTATTATTACAGAAGACTGGGCGACAGCTCACAGCCCCTCTGAGGCACCTGCATTCAGAGCAGGGATGACTGAACCACACTGCCCCACTGAACAGGACCAGTCCGTTCACCAGACACCTGGTGCCTCCTGTCACAATGGCACAAACAGGTCATCACTACACTCATACACAGGTTGAGACTGTAGAATTCTGCCTCAAAAGTTTTATAGTTATTATCAGTGACAAAGATGGTAAAACACAATTCAAAGCAGCACTTACCTGGGTGTGGTTTCCCAGCAGCACCCACAGAAGCTGTTACTGGGAAACGGTGTCTCCTCTCCAGTTGCCCATACCTGGTGTACTCACTACTACTTCTATGTGCAGCAGTAGCAGAAGCAGCACAAATGATGAACCACAGCGCCGCTGTCCCATCCATGTTGTCTTTGGCCGCTTTTTCTCTCACACACTTAGAGAGAGACAACAAAACGAATCTGCACATTTTAATCCTGTCAGGCTTTTTATATTGTCTTGCCTGGGGAATGGTTTTTCCAAAAAATATGGAGGTGTGATTGTAAGGGAAAGGCGTGGATAGCCAAGGAAATGTGAGGGAGGAAGAGGTATGGGAAAACATTTCAACAAAGCCCCCTTTTGATTCCTCTTGAAAACCACCTAACCCACCTCTTTCACCCTCCCCCCTTACACCCCCAGGTCCTGGTCTCAAACAAACAAGTAGCAGCGTGGTATCCAGAAAGAGAGAGCTTATCGGCAACAGCGAGATTTTTTATGTCGTCCAAATAGCTAAAAAAAGGTTCTTTTAAAAAATTCTGTGCACTGCCCACTAAAAACAAAATTATTATTGCCATAAAAACAAGACTCTCGAAAAAACACTACACTTTCTAGTGATTTTTGTGGACATCCCATGTTGGCCACTCTCCATTGACAGGGGGTATTCAATTTGGGGAGGGCAGAGACCCAGCCCTGGATAAGTTTTGCAAAAAGACTCCGGTCAGGAATGAAAGACCTCCTTGTCTCCCATCAGCCAACATGCCAGAGAAGACACAGAGACCACAGTCCTGAGAAATTCCCTGCTCTCTAGCCTCTGCTTTGCAATGCCGCTTGACCAATATATCTTCCATTTTGGTGTCACAGACCTCTTTGCTCATTCTACACCCCTGCACATATGACCGCCAGCTAAAAAGCATACAAAACCCCAAACTGCCTTTGGTCCAAACTATATTCATACAGGAAAAATGTGGATGATACATTGAACCTCCCACAAACCCACATCGATCTTCCCCCTCATTCCACAAGTTTTAATTTTTAATCCAGTTACTATTACCTGTCTGTGACCAAAATATAGAATAAGCAAATATTGTCTCCCTGTGCTCTATTACTGTAGCATATCCTGTTTGGAAGATTTCATGAAATCTTAAAAACATGTCTAATTAAGTAAGTACAAAGCAATCTGTTTAAGAATTTGTCTGGCAAACATTTGAGGGCAGACTTAAGGTCAGGGATGATTTCCTGAAAAAAATAGAACAGCACATATAATGAATGATTGGTAACACTTCATGCTAACTGTACCATCATAATGCATTCATTATAAAGATCAGAAAATTTGTAAGCAACATGTATGTATAACTTAACATCCTAACATACTTTAACAGCTGTAGTATACATTAATAACATTGTGTGATAATAAACAC
>JABFDZ020000109.1:24061540-24077956 GCA_019775955.2 Pollimyrus isidori | reverse complement strand
AGTTTTTCCCCAGGAGGTCTCCCATTCAGGTACTGACCAGGCTCAACCCTGCTTAGCTTCAGTGGGCAACCAGTCTTAGGCTACAGGGTGATACAACTTAAGAATGGGTACATGGAAACATCTTGTGAACCCAGTAAGATGAAAGATGAGGGTCAGATGCAGTGTTATCTGGGAGGATGGCGTGAATGTCAAGTACCAAGATGGATTAGATGTTGACAAGAGGCAGTGACTTCAGGAACATGCAATGTTACCTCTCTGAATGAGCCAAAGCTAGTACTCAGGACAGAAAGGTATCAGCTAGACCTCCATGCACGGTGATTCGGAAACCAAGCCTCAGAAGCAGAGTCTCCTTCACACCTGAGGCAAGAGGCAAGTTGTACGACAAAGCTTGTGGGGTTCTGGTTCGTTTACATCCTTGTTTTCACTTATGATCATGAGCTGGGGACAGGGCTATAGTAATTCTTTGCATTCAGTACAAAATACTGCGCCTGTGTGATGTCATTCAGCAGCAGTACCAGTTGTTACAACCGTGGAAAACCACTGCCAGGTGCAGTGGAAAAGTACCCGAAGTGGAATGAGTTTTTGGAGCTGAATGACACATTATGACAACAGTCATAAACATCAATGATGTGACATTAATATGCATGACATGTGTCATGTCATTCTTATGTCATTCTTATGATGGTTACATGTCACCCTTATGTAGACTGCTTCAGGTAAAGTGTTGCCAAACATTTATTGGCTTTCACATTTCCAGCTGATCCATCCAGTACTCACAGAAATTGTAGAGGTTGTGGGTGAGTGGGCGGGGTGCTGAGGTTGTCTGGGGAATATATTGCTGATGTTTCGATGCCATCCCTGATTTTCTTTTGCATAGTACTGTGCATCACAGTTCACTTTCCATTTTAATACAACAAATTTGTGTACACATACAAGCTATTGATTCATATTACTGTATTACAATGAACAATGATAATAAATAATGATCAGTTGAAAATGAATTTTTTTCCTCAGAGACATTAAATAATTAATATGAAAAAGTGTCATTTTATGCTTGTTAGTCATACCTTGAAAGTAAATTACTACTTTGATATATTTCACCTATCTCCATTAATTATAATGTGAAATGTTAGACTACAAAGTTCTACAACCTAACCCTATACAGGCCAATTTCTTGTACTGTTGTTTGATTATGGGAAAAAACCTGGTGTGTTGCGGAACAAACGATGAAGTAATTGAAATTTCTACTGAATTTTAACCTTTAATTGACTTACCCTACTATGCCTATGGCAGTGTTTCCCATTTCATGGAGCCTATAGACAACTAATAACCAGTATAATTTATGGCAGAAGGAAAACATTTGACATTTCCCATTGGTGTCAATCCATGAAAGTACCTGTACAAGACAATGACAGATGATTCTCCACTTGCTATGACTAAAGACTTTGCTCAGTCAGCATGTCCACAGACTCTTACTTCTTTCTTTACAACAGCTGAGAGGTTCATACAGGCAAGTAGCACTATTCTGAGTCAAGGACATAGCACATCTAAAATAGCAGCGTCTATGATCCTGACAGCTCTGAACTGACCAGCATGTGGACGTGAAAGCAATGTTTTCTCTTGTCATTCACACACCAGGAGAAGTCAAAGGTATTGAAACACAGAAGTAACAAAGTCCATGTGGCGATATAGTTACGTCTGTCTTTGCAGTTTTTACATTATTCTACAAGAGGTTATCCCTTATTATATAACTCTATAAAGCAAAAGTATAACTTTCACTAAAGGTCTTTGGGACATTTACTTAATTTGCACTTTAAACGTCCATTTATTTAATCCTTAGTAAGTTGATGTTAATTTTTACATTATAAATAATATTTTAAGAATAAAAGATAATGTACAGACCCTAAAAGTTGGACGGCATTTCGAGGTTGTTAAATGGAAGCCATTCAGATGAGTAACTTAACACTGGTCAACCATCCATCTTCTAATTGCTTATACTGGTCAGGGTCACAGGACAGTGGACAATGCTTCTGGAAATTAAATACGCCCTGTTTACTCCCATTGAGCTGTAGCAGCTGTACAGAAGCGCCCAAGGCCCAAGGCTGCTCTGGTAACCAGACACCCTCTAGGCCCGTATCCATTTGTTTCTAATGTGAGGCCACTACAGTAAGCAGAAGAACAGACCACCAAATATGGGCTGTAGACCTGAGCACACACTCTATAAATAGACAAGTGAACATGGCCAGTTTTAAGCAAAACAGGTAAATTACCATCTTTGGCATTGATCTGAAGTAAATGGTTGAGGGAGTAGCTACACATCTACTGCAAACTACTTAATTCAGTTGGAGGTTATCTAACCAGAATGTCCATCCAATCTAAATAAAATTACTAACCAAAGGAAAAGTTGTGGGTGATGTTGTTCTTAGTTTGCTGTCAATGCGTTCCCTGCTCTCACGCCTTGCGCCGCCTCTCTGTCTCTCACTTCCTATGTGGGAGGTTAAGTGGCACATTCATACGCAGGGTGATGTGCGGCACGGTGGGGTAGGCTGCTGAGCCCATGCTCCGAGGATAACAAATTCAGCAGAACGATATCGCAGTGGCGCTCCCAAGCAAGGCACAGATCTCCCACCAGGTCCAGGAACTGTCTGACCCTGCCTCCTCTCAAAAAGGCATAGCAGCACCTGCCAAAAAAAAAAATATTTTTTTAGAAAGACGGGTTTTCAGCTATTCTCACTTTTTGCGAAAACTTTCCACAGTGCTACCAGCTACTGCTATTAATAGTTCCCTCATAATAGCTTATAGAATGACATTTGTGGACTAAAACTTTCCATGATAACTGTTCCCTAAGACTGATAAACGTTCACCACATATAAGAAAATAGCATAACATAACCACCATGTCAGAAAATGAAAACATCCCCCAATAATTTAGGACAATAAATTAGGGTTTCTGTTCATGGCACAGAGGGGAGCCTGCCTACAGTCACCCCAGGTTCACTGCAGACAGGAAGCCGACTGTCAGGGTCAGTGGCGTCCAACCCTGCCCTCCGTCTCCCTTCCCTGTTTGGCCAACAGGCGTGGCTGTCTGTCCTGCTATCTATTGCTCTCTCTGTCTGTTAGCTCTAGTGTGATTCCCTGGCACAACCACATGGTTCTATAGGTTGAAGGCATAGCTTAAGGACTGTGTAATCTTGGGCCATGAGACTGAGGCTTGCTAGAGGCCAGGCTCCTCTGCTTATTTTGTATTTATTAGATTTCCGTTCCCTGCTGGTTGTTATTTTATATCTTAGTTTTCTTGTACTAGGTTTGCCTTGCTTGTACTATGTTCTGTTTATGCTTTAGTTTTCCTTACGTTGTGGCCCTAGTGAGCAGTTCGTGTCTCATAGTTTCTGTGTTAATTGTTTCTGAATCCACTTGTTGGTTAATTTGGTTATTTTTCTCACCTGTTTTGCATCTCGTTCGCCTTGTACGTATTTAAGTGTCTGTTCCTGCTCTGTTCTCCAGTCAGTCATTGTGTAATGTGACTATGTGGATTTTACTCTATTCCCTTGCCATGGCCTGCTCCCTGTGTTGCCCTGTTCCCTGTGTTGTATTACTTATGGTTCTTGTTATTCCAGTTTGTTTTTTGACCCTTCATGGTCCCTTTATTTTGTACCTTCCCTGTTATGTTTTCTTATTAATCTCGGAGCTGCCCCTTGGATCGTCACCTTTTCTTCCCACCTGCATCATGCTACACTGTGACAGAATCGGCAGAACAAATCAGCGATGAAATGTCCTTAGCAGGTGTTCAGGTGAAATAATGAGGCCGACAGGCAAGGAGTCGTCACTTGGGGACCAATTTTGGCTTTCCCAGAAATCCTTCTCAGAGAAGTAAATGTCCCCTGAAGTAACTCTGTCATAAACTCATTTGGAGGTCATTGTCTATTGTCTGTCCTGTCCAGCTCCTCTATTAATAGCACTGTCTTTCTCGCTTTCTCAACTTGATGATAACAGGCGAATGGTGTCAGGGTTTTTTTGTTTTTTAAAGCCTGGGTCTCCAACCATAAAACTGGAAGCAGGTGTAGTCTTGTGTTTTTTATCCTAAGTGCATGGCAGTGTGAGTGTCTCTCTCTGTGTGCCACCATATGCGTGTCTGAGTTTCGTTCAGGAGGCGACCATGGATGATGTGTATAAAGCAGCGGTGAGTGTGCTGGCAACGACTTTAAGTTATCGCCGGTGGATCTGGCCTTGTCAGTCCCAGCTAGATGTAATCCGTCTTTCACTCTTTGTGACTGCCATGGCTATTCAGTAATTTAGTTGTGATAGCACTTTTTCATGAAAGTACTTGCGACGTAGGTTTGTGGGCAATGCTTCTAATTTTAGTTGTTGGATTTGACTCTTTGCTGGGCCTGTAAAACTATCCACTTATGACTTAGGAAATTCTGGCTATAAAATGTTAGATTACAAGCAGGAAGGCAGGTGTACCAGTCTTTGATGGGGGTGACAAAGCCGTTCATGGCTGTGACGGCAAAGCATTGTCACAGTGCTGCTCGTGCTATGTGATGACGTCTCGTCACACCGTAGATTTGCAGATATACAGCTGCTAATCATTTAACTGCAAATTTGTCAGTCAGATTCCTTTTATTTGAACACTTGATACCATTAGTGCAACGTTCTTCAAACTTTGCAGACACATACCATTCTAGTGGTGGTAAACTGGGAATAGTAATATTTTGAGATGCCGTGCACCAGAATTGCAGCAGCGGTTTGCTAGTAATAATAGAAAGGGCAATTTTTACACTTGATCCTGTTACCATAACTAACTCAAAAATAATTTGAAGGATCTTATTGGAACTGATAAACTTTTGAAGCACATTGCCCAAAAAAAGAGAAGCAATGCTGAATAGCGAAAGCAAAGGAAAGAGTGACTCCAGATGACATTTAGCGTTGATTGTGATAATTGTGTGAAAGTATTCGATGCATATTATAACTACTTTACAAAACATAATATGCATGAGATCTATATCTGATTTCATTCTGAGACAAATTGCCAAAAAAGGAAGCAGAAATGCAATATGGCAGGAAAGGAAGGAGGGAGGCTGTAGAGGACACTCCGTCGCATGCTGTATCTCTAAAAGCATTAGATCTTTTTCAGACTTATCGCAGACACAAAGAATAATGTTCCGACAGATCACACCAAAATGAAAACAGTGCTGCGTAGTGATAAGATCATGATCAGCATATTGCTCAAAAGCTATTCGTGAGAACTTTTCCAGTCTTTGCAGACTTCCTGTACGGTTGAAGTGTGGCAGCAAAGTGATTGCTAACTGCATGAGACACTTGATCTTATGAACAAAAGAAATATATTTGTTTTGAATTCTTGAAGCAAATCTTGATTACAGGTTATCTGGCTCTTTAGGCTTCCCTGCATTTCATTTATGATTTTTCATGATGTTTTATGATGTCTTTTGCTGCTTGTTCTCTGCAAGGTTGAGAACTTGACAGAAGAGCAGAAAAATGGTGAGTGTCAGTTTAGCTATTAGCAAGAACCTCTACATGCCTCCTCAAATGTAGGGATATAAACACTATATTTCGTATGAATTGTCTTGCTGCTGCTGAATACATAGTTACATCCCCTTGAGTGAATCTCCCCTCCGTCAGAGTTCAAAGCCGCCTTCGACGTCTTTGTGCAAGATGCAGAGGACGGCTGCATCAGTACCAAGGAGCTTGGAAAGGTGATGCGTATGCTGGGTCAGAACCCCACCCCTGAGGAACTACAGGAAATGATCGATGAAGTAGATGAAGACGGTAGGCCAACAAATTGTCCAACAATGTTAGAGTACAATGCTAGGCTATTGTGCTTCACATTCCAAAGTAAAACTGGTAACACTTTACTTAAAGCTGTATAATGTATTATAGGTAACTTCATTATGCATTATAAAGGTCAGTATAACAATAAATAAAGCATTACAGCATTTTCTATTGCTAGTGATATTACATTATGCTGTTGATATTAATAGTTCATAAGCTTCAATAAAGCTCTCATCTACAATGCACCAGAGATATCTTCATCATGCACTATAATGGTCAGTATAAGAACTAAGCATAATTTGCATTGCATCACGCAGGAATCTATAATGGATTATAGATGGGAGCTTCCTAAGGCATCCATAAAAAATAATCAATATCACTGTAATATGTTTATAAATTTTTATAGCTGTGTTTATAATGCTTTATGTATGCATTATAATGTATTATGAATGTGTTCATAGATTCTTATAGTCACGGCATTCATAAAAAGTGTTACCATAAAATTCAATACTTTTAAATGTCAATGGGTATAACATGGAGATCTTTTGATGACTTTTTAAATTCATATTTCATAATGCATTTATAAAATGGTCATCGTCTAATGATAATCTGTGACAGGTTGCCCAACTTACTTACTTGTATGCCATCGCAGGCAGCGGAACAGTGGATTTCGACGAGTTCTTGGTGATGATGGTGCGCTGCATGAAAGAGGAGAGCAAAGGAAAATCCGAGGAGGAGCTGGCGGAACTCTTCCGGATATTTGACAAGTACGATCATCACATCCATTCCACCTCCAGCCCAGCACTGGACAGTAGGGAGTGCATTACATATCCCAAAAAACAGAGAGCACAAGGTTAGGGGAACAAAGGCACAGTGCATTTCAGTGTGCATATACCCACAATCACTATTGGGGATTTAGAAACACCAGGTCCTTTGTCTTTGGCGTCTTAGGAAAAGTCTAAGACAGGGCCCAAGTTAATCATTTCAACACAACCACTGCTTGTCTCAGAAATGAAGATGGCTACATCGACCTGGAGGAGCTAAAGACTATGTTGGAGTCGACGGGTGAGGCCATCACAGAAGATGACATTGAGGAGCTGATGAAAGACGGTGACAAAAACAATGATGGCAAGATTGACTATGATGGTAAGGACACAGCCCTGTCTGAGCAAGTCTTCAATATCTAGTATATGATGATATCTGTTCCAAGAACTGGAGTCAGATAATCAATACACAAAATTAGTATATCATTTTGCAATGATATTTCAGTATGCTGAACAAACTTTTACATTGCATGTGTCCCCCTCACACTTCAATGTTCATTGTTCCCTTGACAGAGTTCCTGGAATTCATGAAGGGGGTTGAATAAACAGACAGTGTCAAGAGCGCTCAGGCAATCGGCAAGATCCCCAGTCTGAATGTCTCACTGTTTGCCACCGTGTGCGTCTGTGAGTTTAGGAAGTATCCATGTATGATGTGCATAAAGCAGCACATCCCATCGGATGAACAGGAAAAAAAAATCACCCCAAAGGTTGTTTGCTGAAATACCAAAGCTATTCATCTGCAGGTTTCACATATCAACACTGTTGCACAAATGGCTCCATGTATCAGCATAATTCACTGTAAAGCGTACAGATCTATTGCTGTGGGCTATAGTTTCAGCCTTATTACAATCAGCATTTGTGGGCAATGGAAATACAATACGAAATGTAACAAAATTTTAATCTAGTGTCATCGTCTATTACGGTTTTCATAATTCTTTAATCAAGTTCTCTGAAACAGTGTTAAAATTTTCAAAGGTTTGCTATAACTTAATTAAATGTTTAATTCATGTGTCAAGATCACAAACCATCATTAATGAATGTTTTCACTAAAATTAAGTATCCCATTACTATTGTTTAAACCGCAAAAATCTAAATCCAAAAGGAAAGTGTCAATATGATTGGATACCATCAAAGTGTGTTTCTTCTTAAATTTTTCATTTAAATTTATAAAATCACCCTCAAAAAATGAAGTCAAAATTATTTCTGTATCTCATGCCATAACAAACACCAAAACAAGCAAAATGTTTAGCTGTATTGTTGTTTATGGAATGTACCTTTACAGTAACAGGAAACAGGAAATACAAAACAAATTTGTTTATACTTTTATACTGACAGTCACAGCCAAGGAATAAATTAAGATTACACAGCACATTTTTTCTGTAAAGAAAATGCCTTTATACTGAAATTCATATGAAACTACAGTAAAAAAAAATCTAATGTAAATAATTCCATCACCTCGCTCATCAATCTGCACCTGTATATCTGGCCACAGAATTTCTCCACCACACATCTGCCATCATTCTTTGCTACACAGTGAAGACATTTTTAGCACTCCATCCTGCACATGTTTCTGCTGTGATGCCTGCACAAGCAGCATCCATTTCATCAAGCCAGACGTTGGATCATACGGCCAACGATCGTGTACCTTCCATCTCCATACTGGACAGAATTCCAAAGATCTTGGCCAATAATTTCCTACTGCATGGTCTGCCCTGTTAGCGTGATGTTGAGCTGCCTCCTTCCTTTCATCACTACTCACACGCTTGTGACAGATGTGAGTTGTCTGGTCAGTGCCTCGCAGGATACTTAGGCAAGTGAAGGTGAACACCTAGGCTTGGCAATGAGTGCCCTCTATAATACATTCTACATAGAGGTACTACTCATGGTCCAGCCAGCCGACTTTATAGAACAAATCTGAAAACTCATCAGTGGACAGAGGCTCCTCACAGGGGTCCCAGTGTTGCAGACACAACTTTGCAGTGAGTGGTACATCGTTGCTGGTGGGGTGAAGTGTGAGTAATCCTGCCGGCATAATTGCAGGGATCTGCGGCAAAAGCCCTCTGAGTCTCACTCCCCTGTCTCCAGCATTTTGGCAGCTTCAACCATGACATCTTCAGGAAAGCTACCTGTGGAATTACTGCTCCAGCCCACAGTGGCATGATCCTGCAGTTGTAAGGTAAAGCTGAGGGCAATCTGGATGGCTTCCCTTTGAAGCGCCAGCACCAGGTGAACCACCATCTCCATGGATGACCAACTATTCTTCCACGTCAAATGGCATACTTAGGTGAGATAGGCAGTTTCAAAACCCTGCCATCCAGCATGATTAATCATGACAGAGCATCTTGTTGTGAAGGCACGGCTCCCTCTGCTGCCCAGCTCTGGCACTGCAGTACACTATCTCCATCTAGTTGAACCAGGAAGGCACAATGCTCATTCCAAGGATCCCCCTCTGGCCTGTGACTGTCTTCTCCTTGCACCATCTTGTTATCTTCTTGTTGCTTCTGTGATCCTGCTACTGATACCAATGTAATGAGTATGCAGGTCATTTTAATAAAAGATGACAGCTATTTTAAAATGGAGATTTAGTCTATAATGACAGCTCACCATTAGCGTAAGACTAGCAGAGGCACAAACATGGAAGCCAACAATTATGTGACAAACGCACCATTATACAGCTAATGAATCACACTCATTCCATGGCAAACAATACAGTCATAAATTTTACTATTTACAAAATAAATACACAAATGCACATATTAATTTACACTCTTTACTCATAGTCATGGTGCGATGCAAACATGCTGACTGGCAAGTCTTTCTGTACTCAGCCATTTCCGTGCAATATCATCCGTGCATTGATCTCCTGTGTATTGTGACCCTTGGTCTGTTTTATCATTGCACATTGGATTCTATTTTGGTTTTGTATTTGTTCCAAAATTGTTTTTGAATTTTGTTTTTTGCTGACACTGATTCCTGTATTGCGTTTCGAATAACAACTAGCAACTTTATTTACAGCAGCTATCCAAGATAATTGTGTTTGTAAGCCTCATGTGGCAATGCGACAATCTCAAATGGTTACTTCAGTTAGCCCCGATACTTCTATGGTGGAGGAGTGGCCAGACCGCTATGAGATGTTAGTTCCCATTTTAGTAAAACAAAGGAAGTTGCTGATTAATAATGACTCAAAAGCTAAGCACTCAAATAAAATATTAATACCTGACCAGAGACTATTCTGGAAAGTACAGTATAAACTCAGCTTATATGAAATGTTATAACTACAGTGATGTTATGGTGTTAAAAAGATTTTTTAAAAATGTTATAAACAGGAAAGAACCCAACTTGACAGATAAACAGTATCATTTCATAATCCATATTTTGAGATCAAACTGGACCTTAGAAATTTCACTAGTTTTGGAAGTAGAGATCCTATTTCATATATCAACTCCCATCCAGTCCCTGAAAAGCAGAAACACTGAAGCAAAAATCACCACAATCGTGATGTCTTTTTTTTTTTTTTTTATTTGGCAGCTTCCCCCAGACACAAAAACTCTGCCCTACAGTGCCACCTACTGGTTACTTTCCTGTTCACAGTCCACAATCTTCTCTGTTGATGAACATATTACCTTACTACCAATGATAGTATAACTTCCCGGCCATTACACCTACAGGAACGTTTATGTCATCCTGTTCTGAATCCATAGGCATCATATGGGTTGCTGACCCCTGCCTTAGAAAACTGGAGCCCCAAATTAGGGTTAGTAAACTGAGGGTAGGGCTTGAGGTCAGGGCTCTGTGAGGGCCAGTCTAATTCTTCCACATCAAACTTATCCACCCATGTCTTTATGGACCTTGTATTTTGCACTGGGGCACAGTCATGCCGGAACAGAAAAGGACCTTCCCCGAGCCGTCTCCATGTTTCCAAGTTAGAAGCATAGATTTGCCCGAAATGACTGTGTGCTGAAGCATTAAGAGTTCCCTTCACTGGAACTAAGGGGCCCAGCCAAAAGGCAACAATAGAGTGACACGGAAATACTTGTTTTGCGGATTTTTCTTTTCTTACTTGACCATGAGCAGGATTTAGACACTAACTAAAACCTTGTGTTCCATAATGACTGCAGGAGGTTAGATATGAAGCAGAGATGCAGCCCAAGCATGAGCTCTGGTTTTTCCAACTTTATGCCACCTTTGCAAAAATCTAGAAGATTCTGAATAATTCAGACAAATCTAAAAAGAGTATATCTGATCCTCTCTCATTTATAAACAGCCCCCTATTTTACCCCAGAGGAAACACAAATGCAAACAGGTGTCAAGGTGCTTTATTCTTAACAGACTAATGCACTCACACACACAGACAATGGCTGCCTGAATAAGCATTTTAACAGGTTGGAAAAATAAGTGTTGCCATTTAGATCAGTAACCTTCACAGTGCAATCAAAAATGTTAAAATTAATTATAAAGAGTTAACTAAGGGCAAACAACTGCATTTGTCAATTTAGTAAAATCTCTCGAACTGTGAGAACTACAACCTTTTTATGTGGTGAGAAGGATCATTTTACACAACATTCGTAGTTAGGAATGTATTAACCTGCAAATCAAACTGCAGTTCCAAGAAAACAATTAGGGCTGCACAAATTACAGCTGTTTTCATGTAACAAAGATTTTAAACTATTCACACTTTATGAGAAACCAGTGACTGGGTAAAACCTGTAAAAGACAACTTAAAAATGAAACCGTACACATACCACTCCAGTGCCTGGCCTGCATCAACTCAGAAAGGAGCAATGACTTTTGGGGTACAATTCTATCCATGGCATGGACTCCAGATCCACAGCTAGCAATACTCGCACTGGCTACTGGTCTGATTTAAGTTACAGAAAACAGAGTCACTACAGGCCAGAAAAAGAGTGGCAAGACAGGGAAAGCAGATTTATAAAAACAAAATGGTGCAGAACTCATGTGGGCCAAGGGAAATTGTAAAAGGACAGACTGACGCAGCAGTGCAGTGTTTAGCCTACAGTTAACAAGAGCGCACGCAGCAAAAGAACTTTGACTGGGCATTAAAATGACCGACAGGATGCAACTGCCTTCAGTTGGCAAAGGCAGTACGAACAGCAGCCACAATTTTACTAGCACTGATACCATAGATATCCAGCAGCTCCTGGGGTTTGCCACTCCGGGGAACCCCAGACACAGCCAGCCGCTGCACCATCACCCCAGGCTCTCCCTGAAGAGCAGAACACACCGCCTCCCCCAGGCCACCTAAAAAGGGAGCAGGAAACGGAAGCATGAAGCAAAGGAGCAGCCACTAGCAGGAGAACTGCAACGATTGGTTTGAGGCTCACCTTCTGGGTAGTGATCTTCAACGGTGATGACCCTTCCGCCCGTGGCCCGGGCGCTGCTTACGATGGTGTCCTTGTCCAGGGGCTTGATGGTGAATGGGTCAATCACACGCACATTCACACCTGCAAGCCCAAACATGCTTTCACGTAACTCGGTAACGTTACGCCGGGAGCATCACACCATTACAGTGCTAAAAATGGGCGGCTACGAGGTTCGCTGGTTTTTGCTCACTCGGCTCTTATTTGCTTTATCAAAGACAAAGAAAGGTCAGGTGACCAGATGCTATAGCTGTTTCAGGTACCAATCATATCACTATACAACTTACAAAACCCAAAGATCATCATTATCAATTTAAAAACATTTTCCCACAAATAAGCCTACACGATTGTATAGTATTATATTATTAAATAGTGTAAGAATAGTGTTTGCACACATTATTGTATAATATAATATTATTAAACAGTGTAAGAATACTTTATGCACAATTCCGCCTATCACGGAAGTTACATTCCAGACCCATCATCGATAGGTGAAAATCTGTGATATAGATTAGAAAGACCATATAAACAAACATTTTTTTTATGGCTTAAGCCTTAAAATACCCCTCCCACATGCTTTAGACACATGCAAACTTATTAAAACACACTTTGTAAACACATATGATATGTGGATGTCAGGCTAAGGATATGAGTAACATAATAATAATAAATTTATTATTAATTATTATTATTCTCATCATCATTATTATTATAATATGTAAATCCACAGGGGCACGATAGCTGAACCGTGATATAGCAGGAGATTACTGTACTTGCCTTGATTGCATTTTGCGTTTGCATTTTTGTATTTCATGTATCTAACTGCTGTATACAAACAAACTTCTCTCTGGGACTGATATAGCATATCTTGCCTTGTCTGATCTCATCTATCTTTTCTTTCCTGACGATGCACTGTAAATTCTCCCTAAGATTGCTTAAATTTCACAGTCATACCTTCTTTAGCCAATTGGTCAGCTGCAGCTAGAGCCTCGTGCAGAGTCACTCCAGCACCAATCAGAGTGACACGGTCACTTTCTGTCTGACGCACCACCTGGACACACAAGTGAAGATGTTCAAGCTTAGGAAAAATTGCAGCTTTCACAGAACCCGCTATGCATTAATGCAAAATAACTAAATAGCCCTAAGAATTTCTCACATTACTCTTTTTTTACAAATTCCAAGAAACGTTTTTCCATACTGAAGTCAATTTTTCAAAGCTCATACACTTCACAGAGTTAGCACAACGGCACTCTACAGGGACTAAACTGTGAAGCATTTCTCATGACCACATCTAACAAAATTTGATTCTTCTCACTCAAATTCCACCTGCCACAAAAACTTAATGTACTTTGCACATGCATGAATACTTAAAAATGTTATAAACTGAATTACTGCAATCAGGCACATTTGCAGTGACAATGCTGTCATACTGAGAAATAAAAATTAAATAAAAATTAGACCACACAAAGATGATTCCCATTTCAGATGAATACCCATCCAGGTGTTTGCTTTTCAAACTCATTACTGACCGTAAAAAAGCAGGCATCTTAGGAATGATTTCATTTATAAACATGGATCAAGTAAGAGAAGTTTCTCGATGAAGACGTGTGACAGTGACAGGAGAATGAATGTATACTAGCAGAAGTGGAAGAGAAATAATGTAGAAATGATGAGCGGACATCTAGGGCTACAGAGGGGCCAGCATCACAGTTTGTGTGGTATTATCTAAGGCTGGTCTCACAGAAGGAATATGACCACCACACACCACCAAATGTCCTTACTGGATGCCATGAATGCTGGATGAAGAGATATTTCTCTTGAAGACTACCAAGGCTGGATTAGGCATGCTAAAATATAGCTTCCCAGATATACTGCCACTAGATACAGTGTAGATAACTACATATAAGGATTTACTTTTGCGAAAACAAAGTAAATGTGAAGGTCAGTGAAGCACACTGCAGCATTTTCTGTGTACTTCAGTGCACACTGTACAGTGAAAATGTGTTATTCCCTAATGCAGGGGTAGGGAACCTGATCCATGGATAGTCGTTTTTAGGGTGACTTCTCAGTCCAACTCCAGTCCTGGGAACCCACTGTTACTAGCTGATTGAGAGGTCATCTCAAAAACCAACTCTCCATGGATCTGGTCTCAGTGCATCAGAGTTAAAGATTAATTGGCTCAAGCTGCATGTTGGTAATGCAAGCTGTGAAAAGTTTTGAAAACTTGACAAGGCCTAAACTCATAACATTTCTGATCATCTGCCCAGTGCCATTTGGTGGTACACTAGTTACTGTGCAGTTACCAGTTTCAAAACGCACCCTTTTCAAAAGCACCCTTAATTCTTTTCTGCATTGTTAAGTATTAATGGTTAAGCATTTTGTCTCTTGCCTTGGCTTGCCCCACTTCAAACTTCTCCTCTGGGGAGTAGATCACTGTAGTGTCGGGGCGGCTGGTCCTGATGAAGCAGATTCCCTGCGGGGGGAAGGAGCGGGGAGGAAAGGTGAGGTTTACACGTGTAGTTTTGCAATTACGCCAAATTTCATGCACCGGTGATTAACAAACAGGGAAAGTTGTCTGTACAACAAAAACCAGGTATTAACTTATAACAATTTCAATTTCATCACCAACTTGCTTAAGCTTTGTAGCACAATAATACATTTAGTTCAGTTAGTCCGTCTGTTTCATAGCACAACAAGCTACAGGGAAGTAGCAGTCGCCAGGAGATTGGGGATCTAGTTGGGGGCGACAGTGAAGTTTGCCTAGAGTGACTTCAAAAATAAGAAAAATTCAGCCCTGGACTACAAATTCTGCAGAACCACAGTACCCACAGTAAAGCAGATGACTAGTCCTGCCCCGATGTTGCAAGAAAAATGCTGGCATGCAACACTCTCCAACTCTCACCTTTGTGTTTGCGGCCAGCTCCACAGCCCTCTCAGTGGAGACTCCATCACTTGGGTAGAAGACAGTGCAGGTGGGAATGGCTCGGAACATGGCCAGATCCTCCAAGGCCATCTGTGAGGGGCCATCCTCACCTGGACAATACGCAAGAGGACACAGTGGTATGGTCTCAAGTCATGTGACCTCAGCAAAAAAAAATAAAAAATCTGTAAATTGATGAATGACATCCTAAGCCAGTAATATTTAGCAACGAAAGGAGTAAGATCTTGATTTATGATGATGTCGACCTTACCGATGGAAACACCACAGTGGGAGCCCACCAGGTTGACATTGGACTGGGAGATGGCCGCCATGCGAATGTGATCATATGCCCGGGAGAGGAAGGCGGCGAATGTGCTGGCGAAGGGCACAGTGCGGTCCCGAGTGGCACAGCCGATGGCCACGCTCACCTGAAGAGGGATATAACGATGAACATCTCGCTGAAAGGCCAGCATAAGTACTACTGCCCTAACACTACTCTGAAGAGGACATTCCCTGCTATATGATGACAGTAAAGCAGACCTTCTGATTGACTACATTTGTGCATATTTAGGCCGATTTCTCATTTACATCAGAGGAGATTATTCCGGATCCTTCCATCTGATAAGAACGCAACAGGTATAACAACTTCCTGAAGGGTACAAAAGGGACCATTTCTATTAAAATTGAAAAGATAGAGATGTACAAAAAATGGTTAATAAAATATTTTAGTTAATTTCCCTTGCAAACGCAATTAACCGGAGGAGATAATTTTCTAAGCCTCAGTTTTAAGTGTAATAAATCATGGTTCAGAGCCATAGCAATGATCGCCCTTTGCTCACCATGTTCTGCTCAGCAATGAAGCACTCAATGTAACGGTCTGGGTGGGCCTTCTTGAAGAGCTCGGAGAAGGTGGAGTTCTTGGTGTCCCCATCCAAAGCCACCACTCGTGTGCTGCTCTGTCCCAGTCGGGCGAGAGCCACACCATATGCCTTCCGGGTCGATATCTGAAAACAGGGCACAACGCAGGCAGATGCACTGAGGGCTTCTCCCATGTGCTTAAGCGCAAAAAAATAAATCAATCACCCAGTGACTGAAGTCTGGGGTTTAAATGTCCTCGTGCTAGATATGTGCTTTGGGTAGAGAAACACCAAAATATGGCCGAAATAGGACCCTGAAGCACATTCTGCCACTGACTTAAGTGGATTTTCACTCCAGGCTCTGGATGGCTGTGTTAAGTCACACCTCTACTTGGCCAAACGCAGCACTGCAGATTTCAGGAAGCCAAATAAAACACAAGTAACACGTGCCATACATGCAGAAACAAATGTCACAAGCCAAAATGCAAGTGAATAATTCATATAAATATATAGAAAATATGAGAATTATATAATGAAATAGTATGTAAAAGTATTATAAATCTTTTATTTGCCAACTGTATAAGGCATTGTACAGGTACATTGAAAAATTTCTCTGTTTATCCCATCTTGCTCTCCACGAGACACATA
>JABFDZ020000109.1:24048285-24061440 GCA_019775955.2 Pollimyrus isidori | reverse complement strand
ATTCTACATTTTGTTTAGCGTCAGCTCCTTGTAGAGGGGAAAATACACGCAACAAAAGTGCGTAACTTTCTAAGAGCATTACTGTCATATTTGCCTAGTGGGAGAATAGACCGCTGAGCAACTAAGACATATATCATACAGGTCATCAGCAGGCCCCAGAAATCACTGGGCTTACCTTGTCTCCCAGCTTGTAGTTCGGCAAGGATGGCAGGAGGATGGGAGAAAAATCAACTGGGGCGGCATCTTCCGTGGGCAGCTCAGGACAAAGGGGCTTGTTGGTCTGTATCAGCCCCTTAAGTTCTGAAATATAGCCCTCTGCGCGGTCCTTAGGGATGGGCTTGCCGTGCCAATTGTCCTCGTTCTCAACCGCTGCATGTTGAACAAAGAGATAAGAATGTTTGCCAGTGCTGTAATACTGAATGAGACCTCGGGCTACCCAATCATGCATTAAAAGCAGGGAACTTCCTGTTAAGGGGTAAAGGACATATTGGCTTTGTGGGGGGTTTTTGTCCCACGTACAAAAACTTAATCCCTACACAGCACTAACTTCAGCCATAAGTAAAGTTATGGCTCAAGTTCATACATATTTTTTTATCTGCTTTTCTTCCATAAAAATGGGCAGCTTAAACAGAAAAACCACACATGACCCCCCATAGACACACACATATCTGGCATTTCCCGAGACACTGCAGCACTCATCCGCTCATCTTTTACGCTCTGCCCCCCCCCCCACACGCCTCACCTTTGAGCCCTCTGCCCTTGAAGGTCTTGGCTACGATGGCGGTGGGCCGGCTCTTGTCCTGCTCAGCCTGCCACAGCGCCTTGCAAAGCTCCTCCACATCATGGCCGTCCACCACGTAAGTGTTCCAGCTGTCAGGGTTACACGTGAAGCATGACGACCTCCCAGCGTTAGCGGGTGGCATTTACATCGGTGGTCATTCCTCAGCTCATAAGTCATACAAAGATGGAGCCCGGACTGTTTACCCGAAGGCCTCGCAGCGTCGGCGGTACGTCTCGGTGTCGTGCTGCAGTGGGGCCGCCTCGCTCTGACCCAACCTGTTGACGTCGATGATGGCCACCAGGTTGTCCAGCTTGTAATAGGAGGCAAAGGCCATGGCCTCCCACACAGAGCCTTCGGAGCACTCGCCATCCCCAAGCAAGCAGTACACGCGGTAGCTAAGTCATGGGGGGGAGGGTACAGGGATGAAAAGGCTGTGATGAGAAAATATCTCGGTAGGCAATGCAGTGTTTGCATTAGATTGACATTAAAGGGGGACATTACAAGGTTATCCTCTTAAAACCATTAGCCAATCCAGGCGATGTTACTTGTTTCTGAGCAGACTCACCTGGTACCACATCATCCAAATATCAGACAGTGTCAACGCATGATCAGCACCATGCAAATAGTCCTTTAGCATGTTAGACTGCGCATTCACAACTAGATTCAGTCGTTTTCGATACAATGCTACAGAGGGAAGGAACTCAAGTTTATCAGCTTTCAATCGGTGAGAAAAATGGAGAAAATGTCATTCCTTTAAATAACCATGCTGCATATTCTCTCGATTAAACAAACTACACGTATGTGGATTTTGCGGCAACAGTAAAGACATACATTGGTGCAGTTAAACACAGTAAACGGCATGCAGCTGTAAAGACTTCCCTAGGGTGAAATATTTGACACATAAGAGGAATATGGGGTATCCAGCAAGGAAAAGTTGCATGCCGATTATGTTGAGGCTACGTCCACACTACTACGGTTTCATTTAAGAGCGAAAATGATCTCTATCTGCACAGGTGACATGGACGTATTTCCATTCACACGAAACGAGTATAAACCTATACGACGTAGCTATTAGCTTGCATTGGGCATGCCCGCAATGGCACGCAGAAGGACAGTGGACACAATATCAGTACATTGAATTGATGCAAACATTTTGATATGAAATGAATATTGGTTGATACAGATATTTTAACAATAAAAAAATATATTTTTTGTCTGATCTTCACGAAGATAATATGCAACATATAATAAAAACACTATTAATTATTATTATTATTATATTATTCTGAGAGAAATATATTGCTCAAAATCTAGAGAAAAATCACAAACCTGGAAAAAACAGCGATTCTTATTTTACCCAGAACCATAGAGCTCTAGTATAGGGTGACCAAGTGACCAATCAGACAATTACAAGTCCTAACTAGCAAGATCAATTGCTAGCAAGCGTAGACAGCTAGCAATATTACCCAAAAGGGGTATTTTTATTTTATTTATTTCCAAATTATTTTAATTGGTCTGCTACTTATATGTAAATTCTGCTCTACTTTATTTCTGTAACAATTTACAAAACTTTAGTAATTATCTAATACTCCGCCATATCAGCATTCCTCCTTCTCAAGCGATTTGATTATTTTGAACATAGATTGCTACCAAACTAGTCCATTAGAAATCACTAATCTTCCACTGAAAAATTCAATTCAATAATCAAATTCAACGATTACGAACTTATTTATAATATTTTCAAATGGGGAAAGGTGACATACGAAATGATGAACTGTCAATCTGGGTTGTAGCAAAATGTTTCTGTGCCCCTAAATGCGACAGAATGAATGAATACTGCAAGCCAATATCGCTAACAGCATGCTAGTTGCCAGTCATGAGCATTAATGTTATTCATAATCCTGTCTTGTTGAGAAGTCTCCAAATCACCATGCAGAGAAGCCTGGCTCCCAGGCAGGTCAAACATATCTGTTTGCGAGTCTCTGTTTAAGAGTCTCTGTGTCCAATTGCCTAAGTAAAAACTACATGTGAAGCTCTGAAAACACAGATTTGCAGCATATTCACCAACAAGCTTTTGTGTATTCTCCATTTAGAAAAAGTGTACATGAATCTTCTATTGACTTCCAGGGAAGCACAGACTCATTGGGCATCTATGGTGTATTTATCCTGGTTTCAAAGGGAAAATTAACAATTTTGCTATCGAAAGCAACTCCCACGAAACGATCAGCGCTATGGTGCAATTAGCAAGATAGATTACACTTTTAATCACAAAATAAACTTAATTTAATTGATTGATTGATACACTGACAATTATTTTATTTGATACACTGAATAATTCTGAGAGTTTTGTGGTGGGAAGTCCTGTAGTCTTAGGGCAATCACTTGTGGTGTGGACATAGCCTAAGTCATACTCTAGGAGTTCCTGACGGCACTAGAACAACAACCAGCCCTTCTAGAAGCTTTCCACAAGCAAGCAAAAAATACATGTGCAGAGATCTCATCAGCAAACAATGCTCTCTAGTATGCAGTTATATCTACACCTTTCAGCGTTACACTATTATATACAACACTGACCCTGAAGATCTGATCTATGAGGTCCATGCAATACAGGGATCACTCCCCACAGGATCTGAAACTCCGGGGCTAGGGATTTAAATCCTGCCCACCTCCTGGGTAAAGTACTCCTGGTGGTGCATGTGTTTCTTCTGGGTACTCTGGATTCCTCCCACCATGCCAATTAGGTTATCTGGGATCCTTAAATTTCCCATAGTATGTGGTTCTGTGTATAAACATGCCATGAGATGGACTAGCATCCCAACGAGAGGGTTCTTCTCGCAAGCCGTTAGATGCTGGTCCAACAATACAAGAGCTTGAATACCCATGGTGACTCCTTTAAAAGACCCAAACTAAATGTACTAGACGATGGAACAGTGTTTCAACAAACTTTCCATGCACGTTATTATTTAGTGGAAGTCAGCACACTAGGTATTGATTAGATACAAAAGAAAACACAAACCAAGCCCAAAAAATAACTACTTTTGATGCTTTTGAGGGACATGTCCTTTATGTTCATCCTTGTTAAAACCGGTGAAGATGATTCTTGCTGCTTAAAAGAAAAAAAAAAAATGAATATAAAAAATCCTAAAACGTAAGAAGGCAAAACTCCAAGTCTCAATAATAAACAAGGAGAATCATCCACAGAAAGTGAGAATGGTCTATCAGACCAGTGGTCATCTGTATATCAAGATGTGTCTTCAGTGTGGAGTTGCCGACCCCTAATGTACGGCTCTTAGGGACAAGCCGAAATCCAGACAAAGAGCATTAAGATCTGAGAAGATAAGTGGGTGGATGTAGGAGATTCACATCATACAGTACCTGGACTTGTCAAAGTTCTTCCCAGTGTACGCCATTCCACAAGCGGCACCCAGGCCCTGCCCAAGGGAGCCTGTGGCTACATCCGTAAAGGCTAATTTCTACGATATAAAATGGAAGGCCATCGTTAAATTTACGACGACGGGCTCTGCTTTCAAGATTAAGTCAGATTTAAACAAAACTTTACAGTACTGAGGAAACACCATGACTTGCACGTTGACAAATGGCTTTCAACGTAAAACAGCGTGTCACTCACAGGAGTCGGATGGCCCTCCAGATCACAGTCAATCTTCCGCAGGTTCAGCAGATCTGCCTCCTTGACGTAACCGGCCTCCACCCAAGCGGCGTACAGGATGGGCGCAGCATGACCCTAAAAGGATGTACATGTCCTGAATATTGTTTTTTATATCCCCACCCAAAATAAAGTCTAGTGGCACACCAATATGGGAATTGTGACCAATACGGATGGCTGATACTTTTGTGTCTAATACCATTAACACTGATAACCAGGTGACTATCACCCAATTGTGAAGCTGGGGGGTGGGGGGGTGTCAAACAGCAGATAGATTTGGGTATAGATGGTTGGGACGTGTCCCGACCTGTATTGTGGGAGTCTCTTGTGTATGGGGCGGAAGTTTAGGTCTGAACTGGTCCCCACCAATGATGAAATCAAATCTATGCCCTTGTTGGACAGATATGTGAAATGACATTACATTGTTTTTTATTCTGTGGAAAACTTGAGATTGACCTGCAGTTAATAATGGAATAAAACATGTTGTAAGCCATATACAGAATATGGTACTTGGGGCATCTAAGAGTTGAACCTATGTAGTTTTTTATTGTATTGCTCTGTATTGTAAAATGAACATTTTGAACAAATACAGAATGTGATTTTGCTCAAGTTTTTAGACCACATGATCATTAAAACAAAGTTTCTGATGTCTCAGTGAGATGGTTAGAAGTACATCAATTCAGTTCCCATACGCATGCCATTCCGTGTATTTTTTAAAGTTCCCTACCAGCTCAATTAATTAATTAATTGAATGACTGACTGACCCAATAAAGTATTTATTAGCCAAACGTGGTGAGGGTATGGTCGAGGCAAAAATATGCATGGATGTATTGAACAGTTACTGCAAATATCTAGGTGACTCTACGAGAGGTTTTAAAACGGCTCAGCTGACATCTCAACATACAATGCCAACACCAACACGAACATCACTTCAACCTCATTTTGTCTGCCTAAGACTTTTGCACGGTACTGTATATATAAAGACATACTTTGAGTCACACAGGGGGCAAGTCCTAGAATGCCACCTGCACAGTCAGCAATGAAGGAAACAGAAACAAAAGCAAAGAAGTCCTACCTTAGACAGGACGAAGCGGTCATTGCAGGGGTTGCGGGGGTCCATGGCTTTGTAGCGCATGGTGTGGAAAAACAGCACAGACATAACTTCTGCAGCACTGCAGCAGGATGTGGGGTGCCTGCAGGGAGAGGGGCAATAACCATACACATCTTAGTCTGTATAAAACATTAAAACGGGGACTGGATCCTGGGAAAGACAAAAAAAAAAAAATCACAACTATCTTTTAAAAATCAGCATAACCACATCTACCAGAGGCTCATAGTTGATCCGGTTTTATATACATACACAAAAAATTGAACATGTTACAAACCACACTGAAATCTTACATGACAGCAACTAAGACTACATTCAGGGTGAAAACCAGGATTACCTAAAGTATTTTTAAAAATAATTAAAAATTACCAATAAAGCAAATGAATTTTTAAATATAAATGAATACCCACATCATAATTGTGTTAGTAATTGCAACAAAATATAGAATAATGGGCACCAAACTGTACCTAAAAAACATTTTAAAACTTGAATAACTTTTGTCCCAACTTGTGCCCTTCATCAGTGTCATTCACTATAACAAAGGTAAAAAGACATTTAAAGCATCACATGACAGTAATCATGTGACAGTGTGTGGCATCACACAAAGGACCTCTTAAAGACCCTGCTGAGGTGAATAAACCTCTCTCAAATATTTGATGAGTTTAGTTTTTTTCCCTCTAGTAACCATTAGAACAAAAATGTCTGTGCACAACACAGAAAACATGTTTAATGTTATAAAAGGCTATATAAAAAACGTAAAGTTAGCATAATCTTAATAGACTAAGGTCATTACTTTATATAGGTGGCCACGGAACTGCCTGTTAAATATGATTGTGTATGAAATGCATCCTTCAGTATTACTCTTGTGTCATTCAGCATGACAAAGGTTCCTTGTAATACCACAATGCCACCCATTCTGCTGAATGTCAATAGCTTTGTTATCCCAACATTGCAATTCATATTTACTATATGATATATTTATATTTACTGTCATTTTAAACTACTTCATGGACATTTTAAGGTATTTCAAGGCACAATATCTTTATACTGTAGATGCCATTGTCTAATAAGGAGAGGGCCTCCCAGCAGAGATATAAGGTCACCTCAGATCCAGTTGCTAGACAGGAAAGACTAGCCAGAAGAAAAAGGCATTGTTTTCATGGTTCTGGGAGAGGAGATGGAAATCAATCACATGCAACAAGCAACTGAGATAAAAAATGAATTTGCTCGGCCGAGTTAAAGACATCGCGTCCTATTTAAAGTCGGATGTCCAGGCAGTAATCTCTGATTCCAAGTTACACACCAGTTTGGCTACAGGATACTATCTAGGCCTACATAGGAAAACAGCAGACACCAACAATCTAAAAAAATCCGTTTTAAAAATATAATTGAATGATGAGTTCAGTTTGAGAATGATGATTAGTTCTATTTGATGTTCAGACAATGGTTTAGGTCAGGGGTCTCCAACTCCGGTCCTGGAGAGCCACTATCCAGTAGGTTTTCTATCCTACCTGGATTCTGATGAGCCACAGCTCTTCTCAGGTAAATACCAGGAGCAGGTGTGGCTCATCAGAAACCAAGTAGGATAGAAAACCTACTAGATAGTGGCTCTCCAGGACCAGGGTTGGTGACCCCTGGTTTAGGTTAATATTCTTATTTTGATGTTGGAATTATTTTATGCATTTTCTTTCAAAATTCCTCATGTGATGTAATCTCATATTACCGTTTCATGCTCCCTCTCTCCTCTCATATGAAAGTCATTTAAGTTCAGCTTGCCTACACATTTCAAATATCTTACCTTATTTTTTAAACTTAAATACCTAAAAGAAATTATATTTCATTAATAATTGCAGTGATGTGTGTCACTCAGGGCAACACAATATTGTCATTCAGTATAACACCACAATTTTACATTAAAGTACAAACACTTTGTGTTGTTTATTCAGATAAACAAAAGCAAATCAAGAGATAGAATGAAAGATATTTTCCTAGATTTTTGCACTGTTTTTAAGTGTGAGGCGAGAAAGATGTTAAAATTCTACAGATTTCGAGATGTACCTATGACATATCAAATTTTGATTTAAAATAATGTCATGTTTAGCATTCCGCTCAAGGCCTCTGTCCGGCAGTCTGATGTACGAGTCTAGGTTTGGTGCAGGCAAGTTGAACGCTACCTGCCTGGCTGCACTGTGCCGACTGCAAATTTTGTACTGGGCTGTTTTTCCTGGAACTACACTAGGTTCCTTAGTTCCAGTGAATGGAACTCAATGTTTTAGCGTGCCAAGACATTTTGAACAATTCTGGTTTCAACTTTGCAGAAAGTTTGCGAAATGCCCTTTTCTGTTTCAGCAAGACTGTGACCCAGTGCACAAAGCAAGGTCCATAAAGACTTTGCAGGGTGAGTTTGGCATGAAAGAACTTGACTGGTCTGCATGGAGCTCTGGCTTCAACCCCATGGAACACCTATGGAATGAGTCAGAACGGAGATTGCAAGCCTGGCCTTCACATCCAACATCAGTATCTGATGGGCAAAAATTCCTACAGACATGCTCCAAAAGCTTGTGGAAAGCCTTCCCAGAGGAGTGGCAGCTGTTATAGCCACACATTGAGGACCAACCCTATATTGATCCCTATGGATTTAGAATACGACGTCATAGAAGTTCCTGTAGGTGTAATGGCCTGGTGTCCCAGTACTTCTGTCCATATACTGTAGAAATTATGTAATATTTCAGTTGCTCTGCACAATTATTCAAACACTATTTCAGTGTAATATCAATCCATTTTCCAAACTCACACACCAGTCACTCACACATGCACACCTACAGGGGTAATTTCGGCAACTCCAATCAGCCTCAGCATGTTTTTGGACTGTGGGGGGGAAACCGGAGTATGCGGAGGAAACTCCACAACGACAACATGCAAACTCCACACACGTGTGACCCAGGCGGAGACCAGAACCCGGGTCCCAGAGGTGTGAGGCAACAGTGCTGACCACTGCACCACCATGCCACCCCTTCAGTGTAATATGTTATTTTTTATTCTGATGTTTGTGAGAATTACCAAATAAATGTAGTAGGCTACCACCAAGCATTCATTTTTTAAATAAAAGGGCGTCTGTGGATTTCAATTAGGTTCACAATATAAATGAAATAAACCATGTTTTGCATTTTGCTTGTTGCCACAATCAAAGGGCGTAACCCTCTTTTCCTGCTTTATGAATTAATTATACTTCTACCATGGATGCACCTTCTTTTTCAGATTAATTGCAGTGGATAATTCTGCGCAGATGAAGGGAGAATTTGTTTAACTGAAAAGCGCATAACTTTTTAAGAGCTTTTTCAACTTAAGGGTTTCACAGGAGAATCGACTTGTATAACAATCTATATATAGAGGAATATAAGATGGAAAACTTTCCCCAATATATAAAAAACTGGTAGTGGAAGGTCTTTAGATGAGTCTTGCCCCAGAAGCCTTTATGGCAACAAATGATGATCATGTGTCTTCCTAATACACCAGCAGACATTGGCCAGAATGATTTTTTTTTTCATATTCTCAGCAATTCCTGCAATGCCTTTCTGTATGACAAATGAAAAATGCTTGGAGATTCACCTGAGAGATTATAATTACAAACTCTGTGCAGATGTCACCATTTTGAGTGATCATACACCCATTTTCAAAAACAACAATGAAGACGGTGCAGCAAGTGATGCTCACAGAGTTTTCCCAGGGTACATATCAACAGGCCAACTGATTAGATTCTGTCCTTCCAATCTCTAAACTAGATGAAATAGAAGCCGATTTCTCAAACATGGGGGCCTCTTCCTCCACCTACACGTTACAATTCGTGGCAAACAAACTGCTTCTTACACACAGGTGTAAGATGATTTACTCACATGCATGGGGGTGAATAAAAGGTTAGTTACTCTTATTCAAGGAATTATACTACTGGGCACTATGGGGTCATGGTGCAGGTCACTGATCCTTTCATCAGCTGCTGGGCCCATGTCATAATCAAAACACTTTCAAGTAATGCATCTATATGCCATATTTAGTAAAATACTATGGTGCCGATCACTGTACTGGATCAGACGTCTTGTATAATGGATGGATTATGGCACAGGAATTCAAGCGACCAGATTGCACAATTGAGGATTTACATAGCTGCTGTGTTGACTTGTTGTGTTACACTGAGATCAGGGAATATACATTCTTGTTAAGTCATTGTTCATTATTCCAAAAATTATTGAAGGCATGTTGAAGTCTAACAGGATGTTTCACAAGCCCCACCACCTCCACATTTGCATTTGATTACAACACTAGGTTTCTTAATCACACTTCTCAAAAAATATAAAAAAACTTATTCAGACTGAATTTGACTTACACATACATCCTTCCTATACTGGAATATTTTATTCAATTTAGAAGAACTCAAGTCCAGCCACATAAAAAGATTCCATATAATCTCAGTACAGTGTATATAAAAGAAACATAATTCCTTGATTCTGTGGAAATGTCATTGTAAAATTCTGAGTTATTTCCTGGTGTATCATATAACTGCTGTTTCACGTCATAGTTAGTGCTCTTCCATCCTTTGACAAAATTAAAACACTTCACTATGGAACACCACAACACTCAAAATGAAATTACACACACACACACACTTTAATTAAATGTGCTATTTTATTTAAGAATAATTCAATAAAAAGGTATTATTTCATAATAACGTTTCTTGCACGTATGATTTTAAGTGCATTACGTAACAAAGATGTGATTTATTAGTCATTATTATACAATACTATTTAACAGAATTCAAGTATGATTACTTAAATAACTCAAACACTATTTCACAGTATATTTCAGCTTTTCACACTGATGTATTTTACGAATGACGGTTTACCGAACCAGCTTTTAATTTCACGATGCCTACTTTCCATAACGAAGGTACCGCTGTCAGTCACTATGCGGGCAGTACATTAACACATATGAACACGCATTAACACACCCAAACAATGGGACCTAATTACTTGTGCATCACTTGCTTTAGAGGCGGCTTAACCCAGAGGTCAGCTTTGGCTGCGCATTTAAGAAAACTAAAGTGAACTCTGATCTGCGGGACATGCGACACTCAGGACACCCCTGGCATGTGCGCCACACGGGACACAGACCTGTCACCACCCTTACAATACAAATGAAGGCGGTTTACGTGAAAACCCAGGGTCTAGAGCTCTCCGAATAACTCTGGAGGTACTTACTGTTTTAAGCCTATAATTCGTCAGTAAAACAATACAACTCTTTTTTTCTCCAGTATCATTGGGGACCGTTAGCATAGTTAGCTTGACTAGGCCAGTTCTTCCCGTCCGTCTTCTTTTAGTCACGCAAGCACACAGCAGTCGACCGCGCGTACTTTGCATTCCCTTTCACTTGCTAGTGTGGGTAAAACAAAATGCAATTTTAAAAAATACGAGTAGCTGGGCTATCCTAGGTTTTTTGATATCATGCTATCACTTTCCGAGGTGACATTAGGCAGCTAGCCAGAACGATCTCTTAATTCAGGCCATTGCAGCTACCTTGTGCATATTTACTTACCCAGAATTGGAAGCACATGTCGCCTTGATGGAATGAATCCTCAACTTATTCGCAATATCTTTCAGACCCTGCAGCGTTTTTTCATCGGGTTTATGATAGCTGGCCATTTTCAAGATCAAGCAGGAATCTCTGAAGATTGTACAGGCTTTTTCTTCCCTAGCAATACCCTGAACAGTCCTCTGCACAGCACGTTAGTCGCAGACAGAGGCCGAGCCAGCCGTCAGTCAGGGGATTTTATGGCAGGTCTGTGCGCGCGTGGCCCGTCCCTCTCACTCAACGGCAGAGCGCGTGGGTGCAAGACCCGAGTCAATGGTGGATTCGTGGCGCGCATGCGCCAGCGCTGAAAGCCAAATATAAGAGCAACTGAAAACTAACTAAAAATATCTAAAACTAAAACTAATTAAACGCAAGCCAAAAAACAAAAAAATCATATATGTTCAGTTCCTTTGGGGGATGTCAGTACAATTAATTGAAATGAGCCATTTCTTGAAAATGAATGCAAATACATTAAGTTTCTATAACTGGTAAAGCTGCCGGTTTGAGAGCTGGTCTAAAATCCTTTATTACTTGCATTGTATAGTACATTAATTAATAGGTTAACACGGTTGACCCATGAGCAGCACATGCGCAAATGAAATCCAGGGTTGACTCGGATCCTGCAGTGACAGTGCGATTTCTGCAACTTGAGGAGGAGGGGCTAGCGATGGTCTGTCGGGTCAGACCACTTAAAGGCACCATCGCTTAGAAAATGAGGAAAGAAGCGTACTTCCTGAGAAAAGGGTAAAGTGGTGCCAAAATGAAATGCTACTAAAAGGTGCACAAACGAAACAAGCATGTAGCCATACAATGTCATACTTAAAATATATTTGCTAAAGGGATTGAAAATGGAGCAATGTGTGCTTTTTTGGTTTCAAGATAACTAGGGTGACCAGATAATCCATATCAAGCAGGGGGTCACTTTGAGATACTTAAGGTTTTACAAATTATGTTAAAACTGAAAGGCTTCCATACTTAGCTAAATAGGTCAGTGCTTCTTGCTCTTTGACTGGTTTGTTTCATTGATTGAAATATTTATCCAGCTGTTTCACACTAGCCCAAAGTGGATTACTGGTCACCCTAAGTAAATCAAATGATGAGGTACCATATTTAATACCATAAATGCCACACCAAACTTGTTTACTATAATAAAATTAACTTCACCTGTTTTGTACATAATGTATTTTATTGTAGCATTTGTGCAAATTCATCATGACTATTTGCAGATAAGCTGGTGCACTGGTGATTCATGATTTAAGGTAATTCAATCATCTTATCACTGTGAGCATTACAGTTGTTTGGCTTTAACTCAAAATAAAGTGCAGAGTCACTTAACATGCAGCAATGCCAGGGTTGGTACAATTCCAGCAGTCAGTTTGTGCCAGTACAATATTACTAAAGTAATATTGTACAAGTATTACTAAAAATGCATATATTTAAATTGAAGTGGACATGAGTATTTACCTCAGTTGCACATAAGTACAGATGGGGAAAAAATATGTCTCCTTTATTTAGGATTAATATTTTAGTTCTTAAAGACACTTCTAAGAAAAATGATGCCATTGCCATCCTATTTATTGTGTGGTACTTATTTGGGTCACGGGGGTAATAATCTTAGCAAAGATGCCCAGACCTTCTTCTTGCTAGCCACTTCTTCCAGCTCCTCCATGGGGATTCCCAGGCACAGCCAAGCCAGCCGAGAGGTGCAGGAGGGTCACATGACATCACACAGCACCATCCACTCAAGCAAAGGTTGTCAGTCACCTTATTTGTGCATAGTTCCCTGTCTGGTGCAATATTCCGTGTGTACTGTCCGTGCTCCTTGCTACTTGTGTCATGGTTGGGTGCAGGGCCGGTGTGGGAGGAGGGGCCATGTGCCCCCCCCCCCCGGGCCGGGCGTGGGGGGGGGGGGGGCTGTAATGTCGGCAGCCAACCGTTAAATTGACCATCTGCAATTTACTTTTCGAAAAGAAAACGACA
>JABFDZ020000109.1:24022070-24032582 GCA_019775955.2 Pollimyrus isidori | reverse complement strand
TTTTATGTAGCCTTTTTGAATCTGTGTGGGGGAAAATAGTTTGCATGAACCAGTAAGTACCTTGTGAGAAATAAACATATCACTTAAAACACAGGAAGATAGTTCACATGCCTTTTCGATGTTTTTTTGTTTTTACACATAGTAAATGGAAGTATTTCATTCGCTGGATAGGGATATTTCTTGATGAAAACGGTACAGTATTGCTTATAAGTCTATATTATGCGTATTCACATTTAATAATGTACCCGAGTGATTTTCAGACATCTCACATGGCCTACATCCAGGATATTTGATCCCCCCCCCCCCTTGTTAAAACAGGTATACAGCAACTCTGGGTCTCAGTACGAATAACAATACAGTATTCACATGTAATAATATACCTGAGTGATTTTCAGACATTTCACATACCTCTTTGCTTCAATATTAGGGGAAACATAGGGAAACCGAATTGCCGGGAACAGTGGTTTATCATTGATGATCTGATTATATTAAGATAAAACTCATTGTAAACAATTATTACACCACATGTTCAGGAGCCATGGTGCATAGTGTGGTACAGGTAGTTTCTAGTGTTGTAGTCAAGACCGCCTAAACCGAGACCAAGACATTGCCGAGACCGGAGGGAATCAAGACCAAGACACTGCCGAGACTTGAGGGGACCAAGACCAAGACCAAGACACACTAAGGCGAGACCAAGACCGAAAACAGACTAGGGATAGAATTGACATCACATTACTCAGATCAACTGTAAAAAGACATTGTTGTAAAGTGTCATTCGTCGTTCAAATTCATGTTATCTTTTCAATCATATTGTCCATATGTCTCTCATTTAAAATATCCCATATTGTCAAAGTTACGAGGCCTGATGGAAAATAATATTCTCAGCAATCCTCTTCTATAGCCGTTTTATCAGGGAAAGAGATGGGATGTACCAGAAAGATGTTCATATTAAGTCTCTTATACCAGTTACAGAGGCCTCTGGTAAGATATGAATACGACTATGTAATGACCCTTTGCTTTGAATTGAAGTGAATGAGCTTCCAGATTGACTTGCACCTCCAAGACTGTGCTTTCTAATGAATGTAAAATACGTAATTTATTTGAATTATAACTATGCTATAGACTTTGCGGACATTTTCGGACATTTTTTTGCCGACTTCGCTATGATGCAATGTGTATGATGTGTGTGGACTGTGAAGCACTGGCGGTGTCCGTTGAGAAAATGTATATAATGTGACGTTTTTAAAATAGATGTATCTGACTGGTTACATTTGAACTCAGGCGCATAATCCCATCAAGACTGCTATGTCCGAGACCAAGACAAGACCGAGACTAAATAGTGTCGAGAACAAGACAAGACCGACCACAAAAAACTGGTCTTGAGACCGGTCTCAAGACCAAGACAGGTCTTGAGAACTACAGCACTAGTAATTTCAGACATCACTGTGTAATCACAATACCAATGAAAGGTACTCTTAGATACTCCAGCGCTAAGGACCAGAAACAATCACCTATTACAAATAGCAAATTCAATACACCTTCCATTTATCAAGTATAAATAATCCAAATTTCCTGCTTGGGTCCAATAAATTATATCGATTTATGTACAATGGGATCTTTTGGGTGAATTACTTGTTGGTATCTCTTTGGGACTTGTCATACTCCAATAGTCTCCTGAATAAACAAAGATCTCCTCTGAATTCTGGCACAAAGTAAACCAAATCTGACTAGCTGTCGTCTTCACAGTCTGACTCTCACAAGATGATGCATAAATCAGTTTGAAATACATTAGAATCCAGGGGAAACTGTTCCATAAAAGTATGAGCAAAGGGGTGGAAAATATCTGATAAATTTCCACTGCATCCTACGACTGCATCTTAATTATACCTATGGACAATATGATTTATATGCAGTGCAGATGCTTATTTTGGAGTGTTTTATGCACACATTACTCACAAGCACTTTCTGTGATACAATATCACAATTAGTGCTGTCAAATTCAGTGTTTTGTAATTCTAACGATATATGTATGATTTTTGTGTGTCAAATGGATTGAGATTTATTGTTTTGAAACAATGCATTTTGTGGCAATCAGGTCAGGTTAAATCGTCAATGAATGGTATTGGCCAGCTTAAATTCAGTACATCTTATTTTCCAAATAGCTAACTACACCATAAACACTTTTATTATCTGAGCATGTTATGGAGGAATACAGAGTATTTGCATTAAACCTGGTTGTTTTTACCAAGATTATGCTGCTAAATATGTTTTTTTCCCCAACTACATTTAACTTCCCTGTTTTAGGTTAACCTACTAGTTGGCAAATTTCCAGTTTAATTCCCATGGACAGTTTCCAACTCTGAAAATTCCCAGCATTTTCCAAGCTTAATGAGCAAGAATTAAATCATGACAAATTAACAGAACGAGTTACCCTAAAAACATTTTATTTTTTTTTAAAGAACATTTAAAAGCAGACAGGAAATTCCAAGATGCATGTGTACAAAAGGTTATTTGCTCCATTGCTTCTTTCAATTAAATGTTAATATCCTCAATTAAAAAAAAAAGTTTCTCATTTAATATTTTAACAATGAGTTGTATTTCTTCAGGTTTTATACATTTACTCTTTAAAATTAAGTTCTACATTTTGCAAAAAAGGCATAACTGATACAAAGACAAGCCAGTAAAATTTCACACAGGGTTAAATATACAGTACAAGAGCAAATAAAGGGGAGAATAGACAAATCGGAGGGGGACATGGAGAAGGGTGGTGGGAGTAACATTGTATTTTATACAGGGAGAGTGAGACACCCGCTCATTACAAACTAGACTGCCACATCTCGCAAAATTATCAGCCAGAAAATATTCCCAAAATCTGTGGTCCTTTCAAAATCATGACTTAAGTGTTTGTTATTCAAATTTACACCAGTAAAATCCATCTCAAAGTCTACATCACAAATACCACAAATTCCAGTTACTCTAGTAGTAGTTTAATCTACAATACACAAAGCATATATAAACTCAATTACAATTAACTGAACTGATATGGTTTGTTTATGCATTTCATTTGAATTTTATATGCAAAGGTAAATAATATTAATATTAACATTAAGAGAATTCAGAAATGGCAGCTTGCCTCAATGACCCACTGAAGTGGATAACTGTTTTAAGTTTGATAGAATTTTCAGTTTGCGCCCTAACTTTTTGATAATAGTAACTCGTGGGGGAGGTGGTTATTGTATAAGTGAATTGGTATGCCTGTCTTGACATACATTCACAGGGAAACTGAAAAACAGAAAGAGAGAGAGAGACTCACTGACATGCACATACAGGCATCCCCGTTACACGCCACATGCCTGATGACACGCGCAGTTTCCCCAACACTGCACCTCCACCTGGAGTTGCATTCATTTTTACCAAAATAAAAAGGGGAAAAAAAAATCAAGAGAATCAAAAAGTGAACTTCAGATAAGAACCCGAGTCAGGAACGAATCTGCCTGTATTATTTGCATCAGATTTTTTCCCCATTTCCGGAGGCCATTATAACTGTGCAACAGTACAAAGCTAACATCAAATATAATCTTTCCTAAAAAATGACTGCAGTGAACATTTAGAAACTTGGCCATGAAAATGTTGCCTCCCTTTTCTTTAGAGCTTATCCCAACATGAACATCCCTTCTCTTTTGAGCAGGCTTGATAGTCTTTTCCTCCGTTTCTCCCTACAAAACCTTCTGCCCCGGGACACCATTGCCTCCTCTCCCCACCCCTCCCAATTCTCCTTGGCCTGCTTAGATCCCCTTCTCTCCACACCGCTCCCTCCTAACCCTGGGTCCTCTATAGCAGGAGGCAGGCGCTCTTCTTGCCGCGCTTCTTGGCCTGTAGCGCCGCCCTGGTGGCCATCTCGAACACTTCCCTCACACCATCCTTCGTCTTGGCTGAGCACTCCAGATAACCAAAAGCATTAATGCGGTTTGCCATATCACGGCCCTCCTCTGGTTTCACGGGCTCCTGGATAGGGGAATAGAAAATGATTTAAAACTCATTAACAAAAACATTTTAGTATAAGGTACATGATAAAAACTATTTTCAAATTTTGTACAGTATAGAATTATGGAAATAATCCCATTATTCACACCCTGTGTACAGAAATTAAGCAAGAATGAAGGTCATGCTTTGCTCACATGCAAGGATTGTTGGGCGCTGCAAGACTTGTGCCCGAAGGCTGACTGTCCTCTTAACAAAAAAAATTGCCATGAATAAATGTTGAACTAGTGAATGTTATTCTGATTAAAATAAATTTTGTGCCATAACACAATGTCACAAAGGGTGCCTATGTATAAATACTGAAGTTTCGTCTCTTGAATGATTAGCTTTGTATTGAGATTTCTCAAAAAGGGTGCTTTTCCACTGCATCAAGTACTGTAATTTTAGCACTTCAAGAAAGTATGGTACTTCAAAGTACTAGCTTTTTCACTGCCGCTGAATGTCAGCACTGAATGACATCACTGTGCAAGGTGGGGTATTTTGTGCTGAATTCATCCTTGCTGTTTAAATCATTCAGTGCTGGGTTTGCAAGAAATTTTTGTTGACCTTTTTTACTTTACACACTGTGATATATAAAAGTTTTCCAATGCCATGTTGACCCAGTATATTATACAAAACATTTTACTTATGTCATCTTGATTTTGCTCACTGATCTGTTCCTCCAACTGCATCGCAATTGAAGTTTAGATCTCAATTTGTCTATGCCTTCATTATTACAACTTTTATTATTATTGTTCTATGTGTTCCAACTTTCAGGAGGGCGGTTGCACTGTGTTTGAAGAACAAGCTATTTAGATAACCAACCGAGCAAAAAGCATTTGCAAGTCACATTTCAAAGTGCTTAAGTACCAAACAAGTATCCTCAGTTGGTTTTCTAGGGACTAGAACTTTTGATACTGGTACTTGACCAGAAGTCAGTGGAAAAGAGAACGTACCAAAAGCATGGAACCTAGTGCAGCAGAAGAGCATTCCTGCGAAGTTATACAAGCTCATACCTGCTTCATCTTGGCCAGCTCCCGGCGTGTATGCTCGTCATTTCGTAGGTCTTTCTTATTGCCCACAAGTATAATGGGGACATTAGGACAAAAGTGTTTCACCTCAGGTGTCCACTTTTCTGGTATGTTCTCTGTTACAGAATGCAGGGTGTTAGTTAAGGTGAAATCAAACTATAAGTGAATCACTACTCTACTGGCACACATATACCATAAACCATATGGACAGTTAATTTCAATGCCTTAAGTACAATCCTACAGAATGGATACACATGACTGGCTTTTAATGTTAGGAAAGCGTGCTGATTTTCATTTAAATTCAGGCCGCCTTAAACAATTACTGTATGCGGATCGAAATCCCTTAACTAGTGTTTCAGTTACCAGGCAAGTAGTGATTATAATGCATCCTACTCTCCAAAAGATCCAGGGGCCCCATTTATCAAAGTTGTAGAAACAAATTCAGGAAAAGTGTGTAAGTGTGTAAGTGTGTAAGTGTGTGGCAAAATCCTGCATTTACCAAACAAAACATTACTGGCAAAAACATATATAACTCTGGAACAAATTATGAGACCACAGCAAAATTTTCAGTTTCACTAATTTCTCAATTTATGTGTAAATATACATTATCTTTTTTAACTGCAGCCTGACTCTTCTCTGCTTCTCGTTGATTACGGGCTTCTTCTCTGCTTTGTGTGTCATTAGTCCTGCTTCCGGGGGCCTGTTGTGAATTGTCCTTGCAGTGCACTTGACACCACTTAATTCCTGGTGGGGCAATGTCCTGTGTAGCTTAGCTCTTTCCCTGTTCCCAGCACAAATGATTTGACTCAAAAGCCTTGTGATAATTAACACGAGGAGTTGAACCAGGTGTGGTAACTAAGGGGAAATCCAAATGTGCAGGACTCCAGCCCCCCAGGACTGGAGTTTGACATCCTGGCTTAATGTTTCCCCATTGTTGAAGGTCCCCTGAGGTCATCCACTGATTTATGAGGCATTGTTGGATAAGGTAATGGTCATCTCCGGCATTAGAAAGTTACTTTTGCCCTCTACCTGACTGTTTTTGGGTCATTCCCAGTGTCTCGTGCTTTATCTTGTTCGTGTGTACTGCCGCTTTAAAAACTTTGAGCCTGGTAGCAGCTGGCCACATAGGGTAATCTTCTGACAGCAGAACCAGGATTGAACATCCATATTTTTAAAAAGATATAGGTCTCAGTTTTTTTTTAGAGCTGTATTTATGAAAACTGAGGAAGGTGTGCTCAACATTCGGGAAAAACCAGGAAAAGGACATACCAGTTGTAAAGCAAGGTAGTGCAGACAAGACTTCTTCATTAAAACTATGACAAAAATTATTCACCAACACAGAGTTTTTGAAGAAATGAATGTAACTGCACATGATTGGATAATGTTGATGTAATTGGCTTCATATGAGTAAACCAAGCTGTTCTGACTCTAAAGGCTTTCTGTAAAATCTATATATTTGTGCCAGGCTTGGTCATTGTGGCCCCTCCCAATAAGATGGATGTAAATTACTGGAATAGCATTGGTTTTGATAATACGGTCAAAATATCTTATTTCAAATACCTTGATAATGTAATCTCTGCAGAGTATGACAGTATGAAAAAATAACCTGGATATTGTTAAGCCTAGCCTGTACCATAATCAGCTTCAGGTAGTAAAAAATGTATCAGCATGTGAATACATTTCATAACTGGTGCAAAAGAACACAAAACTCAACACAAGCTGTGTGGAGCAGATATTAGCGGGGAAAAACACCACAAACCTCAAAGTGCATTGAAATGAATAAAAACAAATTTTGTGTTTATAAATATCTCACTGAACTAGATGTAGAAATAAGCACAAACCAAATGCTTTTCAATTGTATGATATTTACGTTTTTGAGAGAGGACACGAGATCTTTATTCAAGTTCTATGCATCTGTTTTTTCTTATATGACTGAAGATGCATGATGTGCAAATATTTTGTCAGAATAAATTTTGGTTTTATTTATATTCTTTTTGATGATAAAGCAATTTTAGGATTAGTGCAAGGTTTCATATTACAATCAAGTTTACAATACTTGAATCTGTGTCCTTAAAAACCACACGCCAAAACAGCATCTTTATGTTTGCTTTAGGAATTTGGAGTGAATAGTGGCAGATCAATGCGTGTGTCTGTGTGTGTACATGTACACAGAAAAGTGAAAATTCTTTAATAATGTAAAAAGTCATTAGACTACAAATAAACCTTTTGGTTTCATTGACTCTTTGACTGCATGCACTGTAGATTTAGTCAACTATATATGCTGTACTTTTCTTGGACTAAAAGTAAAGGACTAAAATACAACTAAAGACATATTGCATTTTTGTCAAAAAGACTAGAATCATATCCAACTAGACGTTTCACTGTTATATTGTTTTATGAGACCTGGTACATGACCCCACTGTCTTATCTGCAGTCTACTGCTTAGCTTACAAATTGACAATATCATGAGCTTGAAAACAGACATCAAAAAGGAGAGAAGCAGATGCTGACGAGGGTGTGACTGATCTGCAGGCTTATTTTACTGTTTTTTTAAATTATGCTAACTACAGCTAGAGTTTCATGTCCACTTTTAATCTATGTCTCTAGGTACTTTGCTGTGGTACGCAGAAGAATTCCCCCTGAGAAAAGTTGATTTTGGTTTTTGAGCCGTTTTAATCAATTATATGCTGATGTGGCCCAGTATTAGACAGACCAACCGCTCAAACTCAGACTATACTCTGGGAACAGGTATCAGGATACTGATTGGGCATAACCCACCCAAACTTCACCTCATTCATGCTTTCTGTGCCCGATGGCATTACAAACCTGGCATGGTATTACTTCCCTTTCCTACACTGTGGGTGAATAGGCAAAAGTAAAAACTAAATTTGCAACAAAGTCCTGTTAATGTAATCTGCACAATCGACTACATTCACATTGCAATAATGGTACCTCAAATCAGAGTTTATGAAATGCACAATAGTAACCTATAGAGCAGTAAATGCAGGCAATGAAATGAGTGTTAATTGATGCGGGCTGCTTCATTGAAAGACATTACATTCTATTAATACAGTACACCTGAAGTCATCTGTCATGGCGGCATGTAATTGAAAAAAACAATAGTGGCAGTTCATTTTGAGTCTCACATACTACGTCCAAATATCCTGACTGCTTTGGCACAACACTGACTTTGACATCACATGTCAAAGTCTGAAGGCGAAGATGTGGGTTTGCCCCCAGTTACTGCAGTCTCACTGGCCCCGAATGAAAAGTTCCTTTCGTTTTCAAATCTGACATGTTTTTTTTTTTCGCCTTCATTTCAGGTATACTGTATTTGAGCTGATGTACAGCTGATGGAAGTACAAGTACTCCGACAACAAAACGCAGTTTGCCATCAAATCTGAACATGTAAAATAGTGCAAAAAAAGCTAGAAACAGCTGGACGATATATATATCATATATATATATATATGATAAACGTTCTTAGCTCCAAGTAACATTTTACCATGCCTTTTTCTCACGCTGTTCAAGCCTCCTCTTTTTTTGTAATCTACTTTCATTGGACTTCACAACTACAAAGGCTTGATTTTGCGTATTATATGAGCATAAAGTTCATTTGCACGGACAACTTATGGTTATTTGTGGGTGGCAGCTGGGCAGGACGTCAAACTCATACACATATGCACATTTACAAGTATGTGTGTATGTTTCCTGTGTCGACGTTTTCTTTTCACGCATATCCAGTTCTTCTTTCTAGATGAAGTTTGTGCAACTTTTGATAAATGAGGCCCCAGGATTTTGCTTTTGGACCCTGCTAACCCTCTGAACCATTCATGACATGACCACTGTACTGACTTACCCAAACTGTCTGGACTGTCTATAGAAAAACACATCAGGATGACATCGGTATCAGGGTAAGAAAGGGGCCTCAGTCTGTCATAGTCTTCCTGCCCGGCTGTGTCCCAAAGAGCAAGCTCCACCTGAAAAATTTTCCAAAACAAAGAAGAAATTAAACCAATGTCCTTTGCAGCCCCTTTAAAATGCTCTGCCATTTTTAACAACTCAAAGTTGATATTTAAATACACAAAAATTTCAAAAGCAGTAGTACTGGTCAAATTCTTATTTCTTTTATAGTTTCCACTTAACTTACTGCGTTCATAGAATACCAGTTAACTTTATGCATAACTTAGATTTGTAACTGAATTATCATGGTAAGGTATGGCCACGGTAACTTTAGAGTTACATGTAATATAAACAAAAACTAGTGTAGACTAGCGATTTGATTATTGTCTCGAACTACCCCCGGTACAAATTTGTCTTGACAATAAGTGCTGTTCAGAAATAATACAGACAGTGCTGTTTTATTTCTAAACAGCACTTATTGTCAAGAAAATTAGTACCGGGGTAGTGTAATGCTCAGTGGGTTAGGATGCTGAGCCTGTAACTGGAAGGTTGCCAGTTTAAATCCCAGGGTCAAAACAGTGATTTTACCCTGGGCAAGGCCCTTACACCCCTCCTGGATCCAGGGACTGTCTGACTCTGCCTTCTCAATTTTATGTTGCTTTTGATAAAAGCATCTGCTAAAAAACATAAACGTAACCCTCATGAACTGTACAGCGTCTTGAGGTTTGTCACAGATCAGATCTTCAGTTCTTGGCTAACCTTTCGCTTTCTGATAAATTTAAACGGGTTGCCGGCAACATAAATAAATTTTATCGATGGGTCGTATTACACTATAACAGAACTTATTTTGAACTGGCAGAGTGTACAGATGTTACTGACAGGGAATTTCACTCCTCACCTGTTTACCATCGACCTCAATGTCAGCGACGTAGTTCTCAAATACGGTGGGAACGTACACCTCCGGGAACTGGTCTTTGCTGAAAACTATGAGAAGACAGGTCTTCCCACATGCTCCATCCCCAACAATCACCAGCTTTTTGCGGATGGCTGCCATCTGGAATTACAGCACAACATCAGAGTTAAAAACCATGCAACGGGATATTATACAGAGTACAACACAGGCAATATCAAAGAACACAACTAAGAGCAGCTGTACATCCTGGTTGGATATTCTTCTGTGAAAAGGACATCGCACAAAGCAACTGGTTTTTCCTCATTTTGTTGTCTCTCTCACACACATACAGACACTCTTTATCAGTTTTGATCCAACTCTGAATCTGTTTCAATATCGGCAGTTGTTTATCAAACATAAAAGCTCTTACAGCTTAAGTATTTTATACATATACATATATATATATATATATATATACATATATATATATATATATATACGTATATATATATACACATACATATATATATATATACACACACACACACACACACACAAAAACATACATACATACAGTATCTCACAAAACTGAGTACACCCCTCACATTTTTGTAAATATTTTATTATATCTTTTCAAGGGACAACGCTAAAGATATGAAACTCTGA
>JABFDZ020000109.1:23961353-24014213 GCA_019775955.2 Pollimyrus isidori | reverse complement strand
ACCGGAGCAGGGCTGAACCAGCCTCTGCAGGTTAGTCTCCTCGTGGTATTATTGCCAGGAAATTCACAGTTAAAAACATAATTACAGCTACAGAGGCTACATCACTACATATATGCAATCATACTCAATAGTACAGAACATGAGATTCACATGGAATTTAGTTCATTATGATTGCTATATTTTTTTAATTAATTTATTTTACATATTTGTGGTCTACACAACTCAACTAAGCACCTTTTAATGTTAATCAGACATGTCAACAGACACACTGCCTGTTGTATTTATGATGCCATATTTAGTAATACATTTCAAAACAAATTCAGTTGCCCGAAATTGTAGCAAATAGTGAACCCAAAACCATAGTTCATACCAAATTTTGTGAATAGTAACAAGCAGGTACAGAAAATGAAGTGGAAATAGTTTGATTTCTATCACCCATGAGTAAGTGGACTTGCAAAAAAAATATTTAGTGAACAGAGGTTCAGAGTACTCAGTCTTAGAGGAAATTATGTAAATTATCTATTGACTGCTTATTACAACTTTGCTTAATACTTAAAATAAAGATTAACTCAGGCTTAAAATAACCGTTTTGAAAATAGCTCTAATGCCATATGGTGTGTTAAATGGTGATAATAGATATAAAAACAAATTTTCCAAGGAGTGTACTTACTTACAGATTCGGCATGAAGTTAGAAGGGATTTGAAAATTTGATTCAAGCATTAGAGTCATATCTTAGCAGTTCACAGACAGCAGTGAAGCCTAAATTCTTAGTTAAATATATGCACAGGTAAATTCTTACCCATGGTCAGGCAGGTAATGGATAAAAGTACCACCAACAACAATGGCCAAGGAAATTCCAAAGAAGAAAGCCATTTTCATGTTCCACTGGTCTACGTGTGGGTCCTCAGAAAATCCGTGGAAGTCTGGATTCTGCAGCAGTAAATAATTGTAAATTGAAATGTTAAGGCCTAACGTGTAAATATTCTGTTAAGGATAACCATTTTTCCATCCGTGCACACATTTCAAATCCCATTTTAACATTTACTAAGAAGGGGCTTAAGTAGCACACGTTTTCTTATGCAGCAGGGCATTTAACAGGATATCTTCAGGATTTAAACGTAAGAATTATTATGTTCATTGTCCAAAGACACTGACTGTACCCACATCACCGGTAAGTATGAACATCCTGAACCGCTGGTATTTAAATCCAGGTGACACTCACCTTTTCGTAGGGGCTGACCTCTCCGTGTCCATGAACGTCCTTGGCGTGGGCCGGCTGCAGACTCGATATGGTGGCAGAGGCAGCGGCACCTGAAGGAGTTTGAGACACGGACCGAAACCCACATGCTGACCCCAAACGAATCCGAGAGAAAACGGACCCAATTCCTAACAACCGAGTTGCCATTTTGCGTCAATTGAGTTATATGACCCGGAACCGGAAGCATGCAGAAGTCCGGATGTTTTTCACTGCGAAAAGGGGTGTGTAGTGACAGTCACTTCACGATCCGTACACCCTAGTGACAGGGTCTGATCGGGCAGTTACACTGCGGCTTTCCGAGTGCGCGCGCATGCGCAGAACCGATCGCGCAGCCGGCTTCCAAGTTCCAACCTAGATGTGTCACTACGCGATCCGTACAGTGTACATGTAAACTATACCGGATCCGGAAATACGGATCACGTAGGGTGTAGGGATCGTGTAGTGACAGGTGTAGTGACAAGGGCCACCTGCAGACGCCTGTAGAGTGGAGGTCCACTGGAAATACGTGATCTCAACTCTGTTTTACAGTGAATAAACACTAACCTTAACCCTAACCGGTGCTCCACTTTCCGCCCTTAAAGATCACGTGTTTACTGTGGAGATGACGTATTTCCGGTGGATCTCCACTACTACAGGCGTTTGCAGCTGGACCCTCTTGGGTGGATTGCGTATTATATTCCAGTATATATAGTTCCAGTACAGTAAAAAAAAAAAACAATTTGGACAACACATGCTCAGAAATTATGTTACCGCTCACAATTGCATTGTGCCAAATGAAGGATGGGCCAACTCCATATTAAAGCCAATATTTTTGACAATATATTGTAAATGTTATGGCATGCAGTACTAATCCAATCAAGTATAAGACAAGTACCAGGCTTCTTTCACCTATAATAATGTGCATGTAGGTTATTTACCTTTTAATTCCAATAACAATCAGCATTAGTACCATCTTAATAGAATACAAAACTGCGGCAACAGCCTTGATGGGATTGTTCAGCCGACAGTGATGAGAACACTACCTTAAAGAGAGCATACGAATAACACTTACAAATGTCATAAAATCAAGCAAGCATATCATACAGTCCATAATAAAACAAATTTGCCAAAAACCTGTACTAATGTCAGAGGGAAAATGTGTGACCATCCTATTAAGGTCAAATGCAAGTCAAAAACCAAGTGTATGTCAAAAATACAAAAACATTAGCAATGCATTACCCAATCTGTCACATCTTTAGTCAGTATACACCAGTAATAGCCAGCAATGGCCCTGTTTCTAGTGCCTCTGATCCCATTGTGGTTTCCAGTTCCAGGCTTATTGTGGTACTCCATCAAAACAGACATTTCCTCAGCCCCTGACAGCATAACCTGGCACATGTAACACCTGCTTGGGCCTGTGTAGAAAAGCTTGTTAGCTGTAGAGTGTCTATAACGCAAAGCTTCACAACACAGTGCACAGTAGCGGCACCTGGTGGTCAAAGGTTAGCTGCTAATAATTTTGCAGGTGCTGAATTTCACTGCATTGAACCAATTGTCTTACCTGTGAAATAATTGGATGTCTTATGAATAAAAGCCACTAGAAACATGAAATACCTTGCCTGAGTTCATAATTATATTTGAATAAATAGTGCATCCAACGAGGCAATTGTAATTTGTGCATGTTTTGCTTTGCTAGTAATTTCTCTCGCTCTCTGTTTCACACACACACAAACACACATCAATTTTATATGTAGTATTTTTGCATTTACTTTGTAAATAACAATGTTTGTCTTTCATTGCATCTAAAGGGGTAGCTGTTTTGTAATTTTGTTATGCATGGCCAATAGTGACATTAAAAAGCTTCTGATACTAATTCTTATTCAACATGGTGCTTGGAATATTTGTCCATGTTGGCATGATAGCATCACACAGTTGGTGCAGATGTGTCAACTGCACCTACATGATGTCACTCTCCTGGTTCCACCACATCCCGTGGAGGCCATTTGAGTACAGTGAACTCATTGTCAAGTTCAAGAAACCAGTCTGAGATGAGCTTTGTGACATGGTGTGTTATCCTACTGGAAGTAGCAATTAGAAACTGGGTATACCGTGAGTATAAAAGGATGGACATGTTCAGTGATAATACTCAGGTAGGCAGTGGCATGTAAATTGATATTAAGGGGCGCTAGATGTGAAAATATCCCCCACGCTGTTACACCAGCAGCAGCCTGAGTTGTTGGTACAAGACTGGACGGGTCCATGTTTTCATACTTCATATGCCGAATTTTAACCCTATAATATTGTGAACCTGGAAGCAACCTACTGCTCAGCATATACTATGTTACGAAGATATTTATAGTGCATTATAGATGAGAGCTTCAAAGAACATTCATAATGCATAATAAACATGCATATAATGTCATATTCCTTTTTATAAATAACTATAGCTAAGTTTATACTAAATGTATGTATTATAATGCATTATGAATGTATCTATGAGGCATTATAATGACTGCTTTAAGTGTTACCCTTAATTGTTATACTTAGACCATTATAATGTGTTATGGATACTTTCTAATGCCTAATTATGAAGGTACCTATAATGCATTATAGATGAGCGCTTCATTGGAGCTTATAAATATTATAATCAACATATCTAATACCTTATGACTGTCAATAGCTCATGTCACACTTTATTAATTCTTATACTGACAATAATAATGCATTATACATGCATTACTACCAAAAAATCCATAGACAGCATTGCAACTTTAGATTAAAATACTTTAATAGTATAAGTTTCTGCCAAGGATACTGACAGTGACTGATGGACAGTAGTACAACATTGTCATTGCAATACCTTACAAAAAGTACAAAACAAATATTGAACGACAAGATTATGTATACAGCTCAAGGACTTACTTGCCATAGGTATACTAGATGAATAACTAAACAATGTTAAGTCGATGGTACACGCTAAATTTCAAATGCTTCTTAATGTACTTTTTCCTAGTAAAACACACTCATCATTGGCACAATGCTGGCACATTATTAACAAATCAAAGTGAACACTAACTGAAAAAAAAACTGACCACCATTGATTTTTCCAGGCTCCTTACTCAAACATTTCATGCTGGTTTATTGATAATAGTATTGTGGATGTTCCACATCTGGTTGTGCTTGTGACCATATCCAGATGATACAGTCACCAGTGGGTATAAATTTAGGTCATGATACACTATGTTGTGGACAGAGGTGAAAAATTCAGGTCCAGAAAGTACAAATGCAGACCAAGGTTTTATTTCCACCAATCAGTTGAGTGTAAAGAGTCAGTCACAGAATTCTCTACTAGTTGGTTGAAATAAAACCTTGGTCTGGATTTGTAGTTTCTGGACCCGAACTTAACACCTCCAATTGCAGACTATACCTGTAAACTGTTCAGCTTTTAGTGTTGATGAACAAAACTGCTATGATTAAATTCTATATTACTGGAAACATTTACTTTAATCTAATCCTACAACAGTAATTATAATATCTAATCTATGGTAAAGAAAAGGCAATGCTCAGTTTTTCTGTCATTTAAGACAGAATTCAACAAGATAAAACAACAGGTAGCACTTAAACCTACTTAAATTTATACCAGACAAAATAACTGCATGTATTCCCTGGATTTACAAATGTTTGTTTTTTAATCCACTTAAAATATGTCAAGGAATGTATATTGGTTGTTGCAAGTAATTTCTTTATAACCTTGGATAGGAGAAACCTTGACTCAGTTTATGATTGTGACTCGAGAAGTCATTAACTGGCATTTACAGGCCAACCCAAAATGGCTATTCATGAAACAATTAAAAAAGCTGTACAGACAAAACCAACAAGTTTCATCAGGTTTTCATTTCTTCAGGTAGAAGGGGCTGAAAGAATCGCCATAGTCAAGGAGTCCTGCATACTGCCAGACCTCACAAACAAACACTACACAAACCCAGGCTGTTACACACACAGCAACCATGTAAACATGTATTTGAAGCAAGCACAAAGAAAGGTTTTGTGTCGTGGTCAAACCATTACAGCTTGCAAGTCCTCATTTGGATGTTCCACGATCCTCCGGAACAGACATGAAAATCTTCTGACAAAACATTGTAAATATTTCTAAGAGCAAGGGGAAAAAAAGAGTTGTATCAGACAAATGTTTGGTTTGGGGAAAAGAAAACCATCAAGGCACCAGATATTATGAAAGATGTGTGCATCCCAAGTGTTTCAAATCAAAAACCAGAGGAAAAACTCAAGCCTTGTTAGGTAAAGAACTGAGTTTTAACTACAAAGAATCAAATCACAATAAATACATAATCAGAGGTCTCCTAAGCAACTTCACAGAACAGAATCAATAATTATTTCAGAAAAAGAACACTCACCCAGGATCTTCTGCACCACATGAGGTTTCTTCCACTTGTATCCCAGGAGGTAGAAGGGAATGCCAGTCAGGATGATCCCAGAACCAATAAGGCACTCGAAGGGTGCCGCCCAAAAGGACACAACGATCATGAAGACGCAGCCCAAGACAAATGTCACAGGGATCAATATGCAGATCTAGAAGGGGAATATACATATTTTTAATTCACCAAGCTATCTACGCTTCGTAAACGCTATAGTACACATAAGTGTTGCATGGTTCCAGTGCAACTTCAGCAAATTCCCTCTGGGTAGCACCAGAAGTTCAGGTCACCTATGCATTTCCGCATTACAATGAGAGGTCCAGAGATATTGTGAAGAGGTAGAAGACAGAAGAACACAGCCAGTCCTTACTTTGATAGGCCTCCTTAGCTCAGGCTTCTTCCACCGTAGCCAGAGCATGCCAAGGATGGCCAAACCCACACACAGCCAGGTGAAGAAGCTAAACAGGTTGATGACAGAGAATATGTCCTTGGAGCAGGCGTACATCATAGACAGGAAGCACTGCAAAACCCAAAAGATGAGTCAAAGCTTGACAGGACACCACATTTCTGTGTGACTGCGAGAACATCAGCTTTTTTCATAACCCTCTGGAACCCTCTGGAACTCACTGCCCAAATCCCTCCGTGACTGCTCTGACCGCCCCACTTTCAAGAAAGAACTCAAAACTCACCTGTTTAAAATTGCTTTTAATGTTTGATTTTATGTTTTAAACTGTGTGCTATTTTATCCTATTGTGTTGTGAAGCGTCTTTGAGTGTCTTGAAAAGCACTATACAAATAAAATGTATTATTATTATTATTATAACATTTCCCCTAGACAACCTAGTGATTAATGATGTAGAGAAGTCACATGACTTACAGTGAAAATGAGGGATGGCACAGGAGTGAAAAGGTCAGTGTGCACTAAACCCAGCGCAGCAGGGAGCTGCCCTTCACGAGCCCCTGCGTAAAACAGCCTGCAAGAGAGTCACCAATCAGCTAACAATTTCAGTTTCGATGTACTCAGGGGCGCTGCTAAGGATTTTGGGCCCCATGAAAAGAATCTTTTACTATCAGCACCACAATTTTATTGGGGGCTTCTCTGGGCCCCCTCTCAGTCATGGGCCCAGAGAATCGTCATCGTTTACCCCCCCTTTACAGCGCCCCTGGATGTAGGCTACTTACAGTGATACACAGTGTGATGATCTTACAGTGTAAATCAGTGTCCGACTGATTTATTTGTTGTCGATAGCTATGGAACGTATAAAAACGGCTCCTCTCACCGAGCAGAAGTAAACAGGCTTCCATTGACTGCGCCGAAGCAGGACAAGCCCACAAAGACAGGGATGAGCCAAGACATGACGCCAAGGTGGTACTCCCCAAAGATCTGCAAAGTCATATATGATGCTTGACATCAGAGTATGTGAGAGCAGTGGAGCTGTGAGAACTTACGCTCCTAGCTCACGGGGCTGTTGGCTCCGGCCGCTCCTCAGCTCTGATTCGCACTAAGCCGCTCCGCTCAACACCGCTCCTCGCTCCACTAAAATTTCCTCCCGCTCCAGTAAAATCACTCCACGCTCTGTCCAATTTCAAAGAGGGACAAATAATCTGTATACATTACAAACGTCACCTTAAACCGAAGCCTTATCTGTAAAGAATTAAGGCAATGGCATTACACACAAAATAGACTTAAAAATAAAGGAATCAGCGGGCTTAATAAACTAAAGAATATACAGTATCCACGTTTTAAATTCCTATTTTTTTCTCTTGATACTGCTCCTGCGTCACTATAAAATAAAATTTCACTGACAGCGTTACGTGAAATTAAAAATATCCTATTAGACCTACTTGAATGACAAAAGAAATGTATTTGATCACCAATATTTACTTTATAGGCTTTTATACTTTAATGTACTTTATAGACTTGATATACTACATCCATATAAAGCTCACGTTTTGCTCTGGCTTCGCGTAGTACACTAATGTTTCTGAGAAAAATGATTCCAAAGTTAATCTTTACTCACTGAAACAGTTTCACCACATTGTTGTTGCTCTACGTTATCATCATCTGTACGTTTGATAAGAATATTACACTTGTATTATCTATCAGTTTCCTTTGTGAAATTACATCTGGGGCAATTCGTCTTGAAAATTGTACAGATGAATTCTGGGTAGATTTGGACACGCCTCAGAATCGTAGTGTGAACAGTATCGAAGCAAAATTGGAGCGAGACAGAGCCACAGCTCCAACCTTAATTAAAAATCCGCTCCGCGCTCCGACTAAATTCCGCTCGCTCCGCTCCTCGCTCACATGCCATGTTTGACATTACTTGGAAGTTCTAATCATGGAGATCATATTGTTCGAAATGTACTGTGCCCCACGCAGACCTGCCACACTTACCACAGCCACTGCTTCAGAGTTAACCATCACCTGGGGGGAGATGGTGGTGAAATACGCCATATTGGTCAATACATACACCACTGTCACGATAGGCATGGAGATGATAATGGATCGAGGCAGATTTCTGCAAAGCAACGTCATAATATTGCATTAATGCAAATAAAAAAGTAAATGCCATCAATATCTATGTGGTACATAAACAGTGAAACTCCTTAAGCATGTCAGTTGTTGCCATATAATGTCACATATACTCCATGACAGTGAGCGATAACGTTTCCACAGGACATTTCACACTAGTCTAAACGTTTTCATCTTTAGTTTTCATTTGCATTCTCCTTTAATTGTAATGTAGTTATCATACACTATGGCAGGGGTCTCCAACTCCAGTCCTGGAGAGTTACTATCCAGTACGTATTCTATCCTACTTCTGATGAGTCACACCTGTTCTCAGGTAAACACCAGGAACAGGTGTGGTGCATCAGTAGCCAAGTGGGACCGAAAACCTACTGGATACCTACTCACCAGGACCGGAGTTGGGGAACCCCGCACTATGATGTATCTAGCTGTGTATTTACATAATTTATTATTAATATATAGCCAAGGTCCTTCCTATATATTAAATGTCTTTCAACAAACATAAGAAAATTATTTACTTCTCTGGTTCAATCATTTCCTCTGTAACGTAGTTCAAATAGTTCCTGAAGAAAAAAAACAAGAGTTAATTCTCAATACATCATTCCCTGTAATTCTAGTAAAAAACAAAAATATTTCAGGCATCTAGTAAACTATTTCTAGGTAATTATTAAACTATAATTGCAATTATGGTTGTGTTTCACACATGTGACAATATTTCACACTGCATTTCATGACATTACATTTTAGTTTTCAGTCTGAAATATCTCTTCAGGTCATACATATAAATTAAAGGATATAAAGAACAAATGGTAATTTTATATGTAACTATCAAATGTTCTGGTGATTCTGAAATAGAAATATTATTAACATAGCTGGATAGGAGATAAATGGTGGAAAATTACTTCAAATTAATTTACAAATGTTGTAAATGTAAATGTAATGACTTATTGGCAGCAAAACATCCCTCACCAGCCTCCAAATGCAAAGAGGCCACTGTAGAGAGCAAGAACAATGTTATCCACCCCCATCTTACTGCCTTCAAAGGCAAGGTCTGGTTTCAGGTAGGGGATGTCACCTGTTTAAAACAGAAAAAAAAAAGTTTCTTTTTAATGTGAGGTCCAATAATAATTTCAATAATAATTTAGAGAACGAACACAATGGAACATAAATAAAAAATGTATGTATACAACATATTTGCCTTAAATGAGTGCTGTAGTTATAGTTAGTCATAGAAATAAGATGAAAATGATTCAGACGTGTTTGAGTAGAATAATTTCCATTAAATTTTCTAAAATACTTTCTTCAGAACAACACTGAGTAAGACAATTCAATTCAATGCATGTTTGAATGTTATTTTTTGTTTGAGTACATATATGAACATCAGCTAGCCAACTCTATGAATGGTCACTTTTTATCTTTACAACTGACAAAAATGCAGTCATTCAATGTATATGAAACTCACTTTCTATGTTTTTGATAACAAACAAACAACTTCTACCACCGCCCCTCCCCCACGCATCCTGTCGCACTCATTCAGAATAATGGTTCCCACTGCTGATATCGTCACTCCCTCTGTGGGTGACATTTCGTTTTTCATGTCGGCTTACTCATATGAAACATCTCACGAGGTTCACGAAGCACTGTGTGGCTCAGCAGGATTGGACACTGACAGGGATCGGAAGGTCACCCATTACAATCCCCAGATCGCCAGAAAACTTTCACCACTGGGCCCCAAAGCAGGAACCTTGACCCCAATTACTACAGGGACTGTCGCTTTGGATAGCAGGATCTGCCAAATACAGACAGTCCCCGGATTACAAAGGAGATCTGTTCCCTCAGTCGGAAAAACAAGAATACGGCACTTAATAATAATAATGACAATTGTTTAGCAGGCAAACTGGTGAGGATGATAAAGTAATGATTCATCATTACTAACCATTGGGGAAAATGGTGGTGCAGAAGGCAGTACAACCAGTGGGTTGTTGGTTCAAGCCCTGCTTCCTCCTGACCCCATCAAAGTATCTTTGAGCAAGACACTGAACCCCAAATTGCTCTCGGTGTGCAGGTTGGCACCTTGCATGGAAGCCTCTGCCACTGGTGTGTGTGATTGGGTGAATGTGAGGCATAAATTGTAAAGCACTTTGAGTACTCGGAAGAGTAGAAAAACGCTATATAAATGCAGTCCATTTGCCATTACTTAATCTGAATTTTTAATGTAATGGGCTTAATGGCAGTCTGCTCGTAAGTATGAGTTGTTCATAAGTCAGACGATCGTAAGTATCGGACAACCTGTAAATTAAATGAGGGCCTGATCCTTTTAAGGGAATATGTTGCATACAGTTGTTAAAGTGGAACAGGAAACACAGGGTGACTATACATATTATCATAAGTTGACATACTGCCACAGAAAAAATTAAGAGACCACAGCACAATTTTTCGTTTTTTAAACCAGGATTTAAAAATGCATTTTTTTAATACAAAGTGGTCTCTGCGGCTGTATATAATCCCATCCATCCATACATAATCTAACCATTTATCCAGGTCATGGTCCAAAGGTGTATATAGATGATTCGTAAAAGTCAATCACATAGTTCTATTTTCCAAAATATCTGATGTTATTTTATGTAAATGTCCATATGTATTAAGAATTATAATGTTTATTGCCACATGACTGAGGCCTGGGGGAATGTCAGCTCCTTACTGTTGGAGACACCATGACAATAGACAACTAACTATTAGGGTACAACTAAGATAGAGAATAAATTCAAGACACAACATACACAACAGAAAGGAGTAAATGCAAAGACTGTGATAAACACTGCAGCTTGTGAAAATTTAACGTGAAAAACTATTGATATAAATTTCCCCTTGATGACAAGAACACCTGAACAAGGCTTGGAAATAGTGCTGATGCTGTGGCTCTCTAGTATCCATGGCAACCCTCATGCAGTGTCACATACAAACAAGATCCCCATATATAGAAATGGTCACATGTTGTGTATTCCCTCTCTCTGTAACTCTTTAGTTTTAACAGAGCACCCAGTTCCCCAAGATGTATTGGACATATCAGAAGTTAAAGTATCTTTCTTGACCTAGATTTTTAAATTCATGCTTGTTGGTCTTTTGGCAATGTTCTCTGTGGCTGGGTGTTGTGCATCTTCTTCTCTATGATTCTGTGCTTGAAACTTTGAGGGCTCCTTGCTGCTCTGTATTTCATCAAATTCATGTTTGCTTAAGACATTCTTCAGCTTTATAAAACAAACTTGTTTTTTTGCTGTCTGCTTGAGCATAAAGCAGACCATGTCAAAGGAACCGTGAATGCCTTGAAAATTCACTGTATTTACTGTATTAGTAATACTCTAACGGCTTCAGTTAGGTAAAACACTCCTAGCTAACTAGGGAAAAACTGAATAGTGGCATTCAAAACAAATATGTTAAAACTGTGACATTATGAAAGGAATCCAAAAATATACCTTTGGTGGTTTTACTCAGCTATGCTGAGGTAATACCAAGTAAAGATTGTAATACTGCTCTATACTAAAAGTAATACTGGCAGAGAAAAGGGAGAAGTTACCCCGATAAATCTGGATGAAGCCAAAGACGATGATGATCCCAAGAGCAATGAGCTTCGATGTGGTGAAGACGTCCTGTACTTTTGTTGCAGCTCTCACACTGATGCAGTTGACGAATGTCAACAAGGCTGTCAGACAGTGGAACAGTAAAACATGCAGAAAAAGTGGACTTACATGAGAAATGACTCTTGCAGTAATACGATCATAGGGTGATACACACATCCTTAATCACGGCAAGGAATTCCTAAGAATTTCAGAACTGCAAGCAACGATGAAATGTGTTGCATATAAAACCCAAGAGGGTTTTATTTATTGACCAGTCATATCTGTGAGTTAGCAGAACAGCACTGAAGTTAAGCCGTGTACAGTTTTTACTCACTGAGGCAAAGGCAGGCGATTAGCTTGGCAGCACTTTCTGGCACGTTACACTCTGGATAGAGGGGTTTGAGGAGGTAGGTGGCGAAGACCAAGGACACCACATACTGCGAAGATGGCCGTATAATCAGCATCTCCACCCAGAGCTTCAGGAAAGCCACCAGCTTGCCGTACACCTCCAGGATGTATGTGTAGTCCCCGCCGGACTTGGTGATGGTGGTGCCCAGCTCAGCGTAGCACAGAGCACCCATGGTGGAGATTACGCCACACACAGCCCATACGATCAGCGAGAGGCCGGCTGAGCCGGTCTCCTTCACCACGCCAGTGGGGGTGATGAAGATGCCCGAGCCAATTATTGTGCCAATAATCATGCCAACACCATTGAACAAGGTGATGTTGCGCTTCAGCTTGACCGTTTCCTTCGTGTCAGGGGGGGTCTCTTCTTTAGGGCTGCCATCCGCTGCCACCTCTTTGGCCCAAGACACAAGTGGAATGAGAAGATCAGATAGACAGGCACTGGAAGCAACTTCTAAATAATTCTTTAGTTGATTAAATAATCCTTAAATGTAACTCAAATTCAGTTGTGATTAAACTGTCTAAATGAGCTGAATAGGCCATTTGAAACTTCTAAGTTACCTTAACAGGAACACCCAGGTATTTGCAGTTATCTTTGTTAAATGCACTAAGCAAGCGCTACAACTCATATCTTTTATGAGCCGTCTGGGAAAAATGTCTCGTATATTAAATGTATATTGGCTCCTTCAAGTTTGGAGAAACCACAGAAATGTGTTTCAGCCGTCTTGTGTTTTCAGCACTTGTACTCTTTTCATTATTTGCACTAGGCCTACTATATTTAAGATATTATATCACTTGAGTTTGAAAATAATTAATTGAATCCGAATAATCATATACTGGTATACACACAATTAATAACCATTCATTAAACATCGATTTTCACACTTTCATCCGTAATGGAACATATATTTTATGAAATGTTTGTTGCTTGTATTTTTTAAAATATGCTAAAAACACAGACACAGTCGTTACATGGTGCGTTTAAAAGGTTCACCCTGCTCTCTAAAATCAAGCCTTTAATATAAAACGGATTATAAATTATGCATCTATATCAGACCATATGGAATTAGATTAGGGATGAATTGCATGGGATTCCAGCTCCGCATCGTGGACTGATGTAACGGCATGGCCGTGGCGTCGTGCGCCGTTTTACACACTAAAGCTGCACTGCATCCTTCCTCACAGTAATGCAGATTCGCATCCCAGTCACACGGTACCTACCCTCCATCTTCTTCTGTTCATCTGCCTCCTTGTTCACGTTCTCATTGCTCCGTGACTTCAGCTCCGCCATCCTGCCGGCGTTTTATGCGGCGCCTTCCGCAAAGCTGTCCCGCGCTTAGGAGAAGAGCACGATGGATGCTGATGAAGGTGAAGTCTCCCGCTTACCGATGGTGGGCAGCCTTTTGCAGATTACAGGGTAACTCAGAAGCGATGCATGTAGGTCATTGGCAGCTTTTCGCACGTTTCTGAGAATAACTCATATTTGATGGACACCTGAAACACTCCGTGTGCGTGTAGGTGTGCCAATGTGTGTCGGTGCGTGTACCGCGTGTCAATTCATACTCCACTGTATATGGGTTTATGATACAGGGATAGGTTAACGCCCCCTCGTGGCCATTTGATGTAATATCACACTTAAAATTGGCAGTGGTAAATGTTCCAGGGCACAAAAATACCCTGTAAAACACCAGCTGAAATATCTTGTCAGTGCTCAGTGTAGATTCAATAGCATAAAATTACCGTGTATTTTAGCCTTTATGCCATAAATGAAGTGCACATTAGCAGAATATAGGTAAAATATTTGATAATACTAACATAGGGGCCAGGGGGGATATGTGCAGCTGATCACAAACCCACTGCACGATGTGGATCCTCTCCAGGTCTGGTTCCACCATGAACACATTCAATCAAATCAAAGCCCTCAATGATGCCTTTTCAACCTGGCAGAAGTCTGCTGTGGAAGCAAGTTGTGAAAGCTCAATTGCTTAACTGGGCCGGAGTAGGAGCGGACAGAAGCTTGCAGATACAGAATGAGTTGAAATGCACTCACTGGCCACTTCTTTGGTACACCTTACTAGTTCTGGGTTGGACCCCCATTTTCCTTCAGAAAATCATTCTTTACAGCATAGAATCATCAAGGTGTTGAAACATTCCTCAGAGACTTTGATTCATCTTGACATGAGAGGAGTACGCAGTTGATGCAGATTTATCAGCTGCATGTTCATGGTACAAATCTCCCATTCCACCACATCCCATAGGAGCTACTGGATTGACATCTAGTGACTGTGGAGGCCACTTGAGTACAGTGAACTCATTGTCGTGTCCCATTAACAGGTCTGAGATAATATGATCTTTCTGGCACTATAATATTCTGCTGGAAGTAGCCATTAGAAGCTGGGTAGACATGCTCAGGAACAATACTCAGGTAGGCTGTGGAATTTAAAAAAATGTTGAAGTAGTACTATAAGACCGTAATTACAATGATATTTAAATATTGAGGGGGGGGGCTTTTGTTGGAGGTGTCCGCCTCAATATATAATATATTTACGGCCTTGATGTAAATATTAAATCACACTTTATAATAAAAAGCGAGACACCCACTAACATCCTCGATCAGTGTGTATATTTACTGTTTTATTACTGGCCTTATTATCAAAGCAATTGCCAATTAAATAATTATGATGATCATAATCACAATTTAAAAAGCAGGAATTTCTTTTGTAAGTTGTTGTACATATTATGTCGATTCAACATAGAGATTTTGTTGAGATTTCAATATTGATTTATAAGAATTCTGTTAACCTTCCTACAACCATTATCATTAAACGTTGCTTCAACGTATTTTCGACATTATTTCAACCACATTTCAAAGTTGTAGGCTGGTCACCTGCCAGCTGGGTATTCTAGACCACAATTTCGACTTCAGTCGAAGTAGCACGTAAATTAATTTATGGAATATATTTAAGACAAAATTGGCTAAATTATAGTAACATACACTTATCTGTCCCCAACCATTACATTCCATGTTACATTAAGTTTCCCGCCCCCAGAATATTTCGATGGGGGCTGGGTTTACCCCCCTGAATCGGTACGTGCTACATTCCATTCCTAAGATATTCGACAGTCGGCCACGGAAGCGTAAGGTGTAGCGTGTTTCTTCATCATCCTCTGCGAATATTACAGACCCATCTGCCAGCCACTCACTAGTAACATGGTTGGGATCCCTGCCGCTCTTCAATGTAGGTTATGCTTTATTTCATTATTTACTCCATTGCACTGGTGGCAGCTTCATCGATTGCATGGCCGACGTAGACGTTTGCATTCACTCCCAGATAGCTTGTTTTCTTTATAATATATGGAGCGGGCGTTTTGGTTCTTATAAATTAACTGGTATACACAGACAACATCTGTTTCAATGTCAGGAGCGGATACTATATTTCGATGTCTTTTGTTAGAACAAACTAACAATCCGTCTCCTTTACGTAATGGTCCAGGTCACACATATAGTACTGGATCGATCGAGTATTATGCGTTGATTTTTAGTCTTATTTTCAGATTTTATGATGAATTGAGATTGCTGGTGTTTAGGATTGTTCATTTTCCACCACGTTGAAATTGGTTTCTTATTCGTAAAAATCCGTTCCACCTTAAATAGGCATATGATAATAATGCATGTTTTGCCATATTCACAGCAATGTATTTTGCCAATGTCAAAACGTCTGCTCGAAGGCTTAATACCATTGGATACATCAACTATTACAACTGCGATATCCGGTGACGGAAATTATTTTACTGTAGAATTTCAGATTTGCCATTTTTTTCCATTAGGACCAACTGAAGATTGAAGCAAGTTATTCATTCATTGCTGCCAGAAACGGCAATTTTTCTATAGATCAATATATAGACTAATTTATGCATTGGTCGAGTAATCTAAACAATTAATTTTCCTGAATAAAATTAGCTTCACTAGGTTGATTTTATTTTGACGACAACAAACTGTATGCCGGCCATTGCTGGATTTTAGACAACAATGTCCTCTCTATTCGGCACTATATGAGCATTATTCACCCGCAATTCAATAAGCAGACTATAGTATGCCTAAAAATATTAATGACATGCGTATTGCGATGCCCATAAATTAATAGACCACAATTGGCGTATCATCATGCTTGATAAACTAAGATAATGGAGCACGGCGCTCGCGGTGCCCTGAAGTCGCGAAGAAGAAGGGATTAGCAGCCGCAGCATATTTTAAAGGAGGAGATACTGTGGTTAAACAAGGTCAAAAGATATTGGTGATGTGGTGGTACTTTTTGCCGATTAAAGTTTTCATTTTTATTTCTGTTCACTATATTTCCTTTTATTTGGTGTCGTTTTCGTTTCAGTTTTAGTCTCAACAAGTCCTGTGCACACGAACGCACAAACGTAGAATAAAACCAGATTCTAGCCTAAACATTTTCACAAACACGTATTCTAATGTAGCAGGCATACAACATTATGGTTTTAAATTGTTATATTTGGCACCTACAAGGACAAAATATTTTACAAAGCTGTCCGAACTAATGGTAATTTAATGAACATGAATAGAAAAAACGGTGGTTTTGCCCTATCTGGCGGTCTAGAATATCGCATGTATGTTTTCTCGTCCGGTGTTTATGCGTACCGCTGTGGTACCGCAGTGGTATGCAGTTATGTCGCACTTCGCACAGTGCAAAACCACCTTTTTCCTTTCTTGATAATTTGAACTACCCCCATAATTACGTAGTGATGTTAAAAGTAAAACATTTGTTATAAGGAATTGGATTTTAGATATCATAAAGGTAATTTTAGTAATTAAAAAAAAATATGCTTCCATTTAAAACATTTATGTCGGCGACGTCATCGACTACGTCAACCCTATAGTTATCTGGTCAACATCAAAACATTTGATCAAAACCTTAATAGAATATGATAGGGCAACTATTACCCTTTCTATGTCCAAAATTGGAAGATATTTTACTGTAGAATTAAAAAAATAATGGTAATAATGTGAAATATCTTCAAACTCTCTATATAGTAAATGTAATAGCTGTTGTATCAAATGGTATCGAGTTTTCAAGCAGTCGTTTTGATGTTGATCAGATAAATTGCTCTCAATATGACAGAACATTCCATTTCTAATTGAATTTTTTATTTCTATAGTGCATTTTCGCAAGATTGCGTTGTCTTAAAGCACTACACATTAACCCTATCCAGATCCCCTAGTGAGCAAGAGGTGACAGTGGCAAGGAAAAACTCCCAAGTAAGGAGAAATCCTTGGAGCAACCAGGATTAGAGGAAGAGCCCATCCTCCAGGGCTGGCAGAGGAAGTCTAATTAGCAGAAAATCTATGCAATTTTATTTTATGGTTTGGGAATAATTGTGGAGGGCAGGCGGGTGATGATGCTGCTTCCAATGGCAGGATGGATGGGAGAGGGGCAGCAGAGCATGCAGGAGGGCGGGCAGACAGGAAGAATGTCACACGTAGCAGGGCCATCACAGGCAACAGGTTAGGCAGGATATATTGATTTTTGTGGAACCAGGCAGCATATGCCTGGAGTGGTGGGGGGGGAATGTGCATTAAGCAAAGGTAGAGGAGACCATAGGCAGCAGTTAGGTGAGGCAACTGTAACATGCAAGACTAAACAAGTGAGTTTTTAGTCTAGACTTGAATGTTGAGAGTGAGGCTGAATCTCGCACATATGCTGGAAACATGCACTACTTCACAATGAGTCTAATAATTTGACATGCTCTACAGTAAAATATCTTCAGTCTCTGGATATAGTGAGTGTAGCAGAGAACTTCTTGTGAATACGGTGATCACAGTGTTTTTCATTTCACTGGACCTCCTTATTGGAAAATGCCAAACTCAGAGAGCATTTTTGAAAAAAATCTACAGTAAAATACCTTCGAACTCTGGAGAAAATCAGTGCAATTCATCAGGTGATATTTAGCTTTCTAACAGACATTTTGATTTTGACCAGATAAATTGCTTTCAACATAGTATGTCACACAGTGAATTTCATCAAGTCTTAATGGGAAAAATGTGAATATCAGATGCAATTATTTTTGGAATTTCACAGTAAAAGTCTCCGGATGCTGCTAGTGTAATAGTTGATGTGTCTCGTGGTATTAACCTTTCAAACTGACGTTTTGACATTTACAAGATCAACGGCTTTGAATAAGGCTGAACATGCGTCATGCCTAAATGGTGCATTTTGCAAATGAGAAAGTGCAAAATAAGAAACCAACTTCATCCTCTGTTTTCTTTTCCCCAAATATATTCGGAGATAGATTATTCTGCTTAACAACAAGAATCGCAACAAAATTAAATACACAGACGTTTTGAAATAGTTTATGTTGTGTAAGGCAAATTTTAGGCATTGGCTGAATGCATAACTAAAGTAAATGACCCGTGGATGTAGGATAGTGAGATAAATATGATTTTTGCCCATTTTTCATCTACACTTTCATGGATGCATATACAACTTAGAAACCCTGCATGTGATAGCTAGGGACATCTATTTCTGTATTTTAAGTGACCAGCTAAATACCATTGTCATATAAATAAGGGCTGTCTTGGTTCTTTTTTGAAAGATTTATCTGTCCCACTCACCACTGAACTGGGGATTAAATCATCAGGCAAAGTTTTGCACCACCTAGACTTCCACAGCTTCCCAGTACAATAACACCAGGCACCCTGGAACTGGCTGATGGTAAGTCTCACTTTTCTAGTTGCCCCAGAGGCAGGGATTTAATCACGCTATGCAGGCTGGGTGTGAGGCATATTCAGCGCATTGTTTAACAGCGTTTCTCATTTGCCGCTATAACGCCACACTTCCATCCACAAAACAAGCAATGCCATCCAATAGATTGTTAATGTTTGGCAGTAATCAGCACAGCAGCGCCTTCAGCGATGTTCACCGTAGTGTGGTACCACTGACAAGCTTGGAAAATTTTTGCAGGTTATGCATCATGCATTGCATATGCACACTACCCATATTATTATGCCCCTACTGGTTTGCACTGATATTTGAAGTCTTTTCTTAGGTTGTGGTATTATGATTATGTAGGATATTTTTATTACTGGAAGCATGTGCAGAAAGATGCTTTAACATAGTTGCAATGTTGACTAAGTTTGTATTTCACAATACTAATTTTATTATTAATAATAGCTAATTTAATTGCCAATACTGTTTCCCTTTTTTGCCCCACAGATAGAAATAACTCAAAACAGCAAAATTGAAAACAATAGGGATCCAGCCGTTAACGCTGCTTGGACCCCTAAAAATGAAAAATGACAAAGAAAATTTAAGCACTTCACTCAGCAACATCTTAAACACTAATAGGACTGAATGGAGCTTGTCCTTTGGTTCTGCACAAGTGGCTCTACTGACCATTCATTAAAATGTCTGAAAAAATGAAACTTCCTCCTTGTCTATGCACACGATGTCATTACGCACACATTATGGGGAAAGGATTTCTTGTATTTTCAAATTTACAGCTGCCACTCTTCTGCAAAAGCTTTCCCCAAGACTTTGGAGCATGTCTGTGGGAATTTTTGCTCAGGTTGAGGTCAGGGCTTTGTGCAGGCCGGGCAAGTTCTTTCACACCTAACTCACCCAACCATGTCTTGATGGACCACACTCTGGTCCTAAGTGGAACCAAAGGGGAGCTCAGACAGTACAGGGAACAATGAGAGGACTGGGAACAATTTACCGGTGGAGCATATCCGGTAAACTCTAATCACCGGTGAGAGACAGGTGTATGGGGTTAGCACTTCAGGGCAGAGAACAACCAGAAGAACATCAACAATCAGATTCAGGTGGCGGAGGACCAGTAGCAACCTCTGCTGGCCGTAATGGGAGTAGACAGGACAGATCATGACAAGTATAACCGAGACAGAGCAGTGGGCTCATTAAAATATTTGTAGGCAGTGTACCATATTTTGTATCATTTGCGTAATTGTTGGATTTGCAGTATGTATCCGTTGCCTAACCGGCAAGGGGTTAATTCGGACCCTGAGCCTCCATTTCCACCCAAAGGGGGGAATCGCTTCCAGAGAAAGAGAACATGATGGACCTGAACTGCGTGGCCCCGCAATGTAAAATCCGGACATTTCATACGAGGGCTGTCACTTTTTACAAAGTCAAGTCTGTACAAATTTCGCATGTCATGCAATTCCTTTGAATATATTTTAATACCCGTCAGCCCCCCCCCCAATAAATAAATGCTCGGCATAGAATCATATTAACAACCCGTGGAACAACATATTTGTATGGAGCCCCTAAGTGATTAGGGTGGGAAAATATTTCTTTAAATAATTTTGCATTACTAATAATTACTGTACTGTGTCCAAATGTACAAAGCAAGGAATTAGTAGACTTATAAGTATAAATCTAAACGATTCAGCCATTTCCAGTTAATTGTGCTCTAAGAATTAAACTATGGGGGATGATGCACACCAATAGTGTTTTTATACATATTTATTAATAATTCACCGCCGGTGACTGTAAACAAGACGGCTGGGCTATTGAATGTGAAGTGCACACACAAGTGTTTTAATATTTTTATATTTTTAATATTGATTCAAATTTGCTGGTAAAGAATTCTGGACAGCCAAAGGGTGTTGCTTGCTTTTGTTGAATATAAAGCTAACTTTACTGCGGTGTCATACTTAAGAATTATACCTGAACCCACTTTTAGATATGCCTCCCTGGTGTTCTCGCTTGATGATCTACACTATATTGCCAAAAATATTGGGACTCCTGCCTATACACACAAATGAACTTTAATGACATCCCATTCTTAATACATAGGCTTTGATATGGAGTTGGCCCACCCTTTGCAGCTATAACAGCTTCAAGTCTTCTGGGAAGGCTGTCCACAAGGTTTATTAGTGTTTATGGGAATTTTTGACCATTCTTCCAGGAGAGCATTTCTGAGGTCAGACACTGCTATTGGAAGAGAAGGCTTGGCTCGCATTCTCCACTCTAATTCATCCCAGAGGTGTTCTGTTAGGTTGAGGTCGGGGCTCTATCCTCCTGAGACCCAAGGAAAAAAGTGTCCTTCAATTGTAGGTTATTTGTCTTTGGAGGAACTAAGAGCGGGCGGCATGGTGGTGCAGTGGTTAGCACTGTTGCCTCACACCTCTGGGACCCGGGTTCTGGTCTCTGCCTGGGTTACATGTGTGTGGAGTTTGTATGTACCCCCTGTGGGGTTTCCTCGGGGTACTCCGGTTTCCCCCCGCAGTCCAAAAACATGCTGAGGCTGATTGGAGTTGCCAAATTGCCCATAGGTGTGCATGACTAATGTGTGAGTGTGCCCTGCGATGGGCTGGCCCCCCATCCAGGGTTGTTCCCTGCCTCGTGGCCATTGCTTCCGGGATAGGCTCTGGACCCCTCGCGACCCAGTAGGATAAGCAGTTTGGAAAATGGATGGATGGAAATAAGACATCTTACAATTTAGATTTTTTCAATTTTTTTTTGTATTTTCACAGCATGTCCTATTTAGTGCACGGCAGGAATAAATATGCTTCCTAACATCGGTGAAAATATAAATGCAAAAATAAAATGTCCACTACAATAGACATAAATGAATGGGTGGGGTCTCAGGAGGATATGCAAGCCAGTCAGTTCATGTTAAGTGTAGTGTTCAGATTGTTATTGAAAACTAAAGTGAGTCTGACACCCTGGATAATTAGTGATGCTGATTGTGATCAATGCAGAGGTGCCCAAGTGTAGCATCACACCACCTCAGGCAGGAAGGAGGTATTGGTAGGTTCTTGTGCTTACGAGGCCCTAGTACCAGTGGTCAGGTTGAGTGGATGCTGACTGCTCTGTTGTCTTCCCCGAGGCTCATACTCCGAAAGCATGTGCGTGAATAGAACCAGATGCTCACTGTTTTCCTGGATCGTCTCCCTCTCTGTGTCCTTTTCTTCCCTGCATTTCAGCTGCAGGATCGTGGCCAAGAGTGTCTTCAATTGATTTTCTTATGTAGAAGGAGAGAAATCTATTTAATATGCGTGTGGGTTTTAAAAGGTGACTTCTCACTAATGTCTCGCAGCACTGGAGAAAATGGAAAAACTGATCCAGGCATCTACAAAAGGTAGCATGAAGAAGTCTCCTGGTGGTTTTCTCTGCTGTCCTCGTCTCATTAAATACAGTGCCAGACTCTATTGTTTCCGCTCTTCGAGGGTGGGAACAGCATCTCTGAGGAGGTTATTCTGGCAGATGGGCACACGCACATTCACACACGCACATTGACTGTTGTGAATGACGATGGTTGAGCAGGTGGAGTTCTCGAAATGAGCCTCTTTCCTGCCCCCAGAAGAGAATACGTGAGCACTGGGAGCCCGGTTTCAGCTCCACAGGGATTGTGATGTGTCAGGGCAACGGGGCATGGTGAGGGCAGGAAAAGGAGGCGACGATGCACTAGCGGCTCTGAGACTCAAGGGGGTTTATCAAGAAACTAAACACACTTGGTAAAACTACAAACAAAACCACCACGAGGAGTCAAAAAAAAACAAAGTACAAGAAATAACAAGGAAACAAGGCAACAGAAAGCAAGAACAGGCAAGGGAACAGAGCACAAACTCTTAATACAGCACAGATAACATCAGCCTCAAAAAATCATGATTACCAACTAGGAAAATGAACAACTTTAGACAGGCACTTAAATACAATGAAAACAAGGACTAACAAAAGGCGAGTGTATATAATCAAAACAACCAATCAACGAGGGCAGAGGACAACAAGATACAGATGAAGAAGCACTAATGAACGCAGAACTTAGGAACCTGAAACTAAGGAAACACAGGGAAATACTAGACTCAAGAAAAACTCAAACCAAGAAACAAGTAAAACAGAACATAAGCAAGGCAGGGGCAGAGAACCTTAAACAACACAAATTAAACACAGGGATAAACAATATCAACCTAAGGATAAACTAGAGCAGGGAAGCAAAGGACTAATAAACAGTTGGAAAAACAAAACCAATAAGCTAACAAAACAGGTGGGTCAGGGCTCAGAAGCACAACTGCAGGGTACAGCTTCTGTGTCACACACTCGGCCTATTGAACTATGTGGCGGTCCAGGGAACAGGGGAAACACGCAGGAGTCTAGTGAAAGGACATGAGGGAACAAGAAGGCAAGCAATGGCTGCCAGCCACATGGGGAAGAGACACAAGGACAGAGTCAGACGGGTGCTGACCATGACAGGGATCGGGACAAAGAACCATGAAAGTCATTAAATAGGTACCTACTTTGGTGGAATCAGTCAGTTGGTTTGCACTAATTCCTGAATTTCTCTGGATTTTTTTATCTGTTTACCCCACAATACTGCCCCAGATAAGCTGTTAGATGCTGGATGGATGTAAGTTGGCTCTGGTTAGCCATGCCAGGTAGGTTTTCCCCAAATTAACAATATAACAAATACATGTGCATGGCAGTTATTTCTTTCTCAGGTTTGTAAGGAGAGAGGAAGATAATGACTGTGGTGTAGAACAGTGCTTCCCAACCCGGTCCTCGGGGGAACCCTGGCCAGTCCATGTTTTTGTTCCCTCCCAGCTCAGTGGTGTTCCAATGAGGAACACCGAATACCTGGTAGCTGGTAGCTGAGAGGAAGCAAAAACGTGGACTGTCCGGGGTTCCCTGTGGATTGGGTTGGGAAACACTGGTGTAGAAATCAAGCAGTAAAACCTACATAAACTGAAATGAACTGAAGTAAATGCTTCAAATTTTGCTGATACACCTGATCCAGGGAGTCACGGGAATGGTAAAAACCCCGTGACCCCTCTCCCAGTTTGACAGCAGCTTTGGTGTTTTTTTAAATTACCTATAGTGCAGTCATTCACATCAGGAGACGTGTCAGTATAAATAAGTTCAACAGATAAATGTTAGATGAGCTTTGTGCGGGTGGTGTGTTCTGTATGATGACATCACCACACAGCGGGGGAGAGAAAATGGGAGACAGGGAAATGGATAGATGTCAGCCTGTTTCGGTCTCCTGATCCATCTGTAGCCCATCTGTGTCTCTTTGGCACATGAGGAGCCTTCCGGGCCACGGTGGAGCTGTCAAGTACGTGTGTGTGTGGGGGGCTTGGTGAGCATGCGCCTGACAGACCAAGGGGTGGAGAGGCAAGAGGCAGAAAACCGGAGGAAGAGTGAAAGAGGAGGGAAGGAACGGCCGGAGAGCAACAGCTTTCTCTCCACCTACTTCTGCTGCAGCCTGTTTCCATACCGTGTGACTTTTCATGCGGATATCTCCCATCTCCGTGTTTGCATCTTATTCTTACACTTAAATGCTGAAGGTAAGGGGAGGTGCTTGATAGGGCTGTAACTCAGAATATGTGGCTTTAGGGCATTTTCCTGTTTCTTTCCTACATTTCAGAGCTGTCTAAAGATTACTGGTATTTCAAGAGATCCTGGTATATATGGTTTAAAAAATGAGCTTGTTGTCTTTCTCTTCCGGTTGAAAAACTTCTGTTATTTTGTATTATAAAAAGATTGTACAAGTTTATTTTTCATCTAAATGGGAGCAAGTGTGTCTTTTACTGGTTGGATTTTGTAGGTGTCACACCATGGAGGCATGGACTGGGGTGCAGAAGGTTTGCAATCTGGGGTGTACCATAGAGCCTGTGTAAGCGGGCGTTGACAGGTAGCTTATTGTATTCCCCAGACTTTGGGGGATACATATTGTTAGCAACAGTCCACCGGCACCTCTGCCACTGAAGATGATTTGTTATGCAAAGTGATAACTCAAAAAGTATATGACAGAACTTTTTCAGATTTTGCACCAGCATTTTGCTGGGGAGGACCTAAAAGTGATTACATTTTTAGACAGATTGCTGAAAAGTTGAAGTGGCTGCATAGCGATAACAAAAAAAATGGCAGTCTTGACACTAGCTAATGTTAAGACTACGACGCAGAAATCGGTTGATGCGTCTTTTGCAAACTTCACAGAGGCATTGCATGGCTGCCAGACTGGATATTATTATATTTGGAGACAGATGGCCCCAAAATTGAAGCAGCACCACACAGACATAGCAAAAAAAAAATGAGCAGTTTTGGTTGGGGATTTAAACCTGCAATCTTTCAATTACAATTGCACTTCCCCAACCATTAAGCCACCACTGCCCACGAAGAGCCCACAGACCCTACAGCCACAGGATGCAAATTCTGTCGCAAGGAAGGCAGCTCAACTCTTGCTCGCGTGGATTGAGACAAGGAGTAGTGGATGTTTCTTTAAGACAACAGGTGAAGAAGTGCCTCACCAAGAAAAAAAATGTAACGTTCATATCACATAAAATATGGTAATATTTTACTTTCCACTATGTTAGCACTTTACTCTGAGCTGTCAACCATGGACGGCATGAAATGCAGTTACCCTCTTTGGCTGAAGCAGTCAGTTGGTTTGCACTAACTTCTTTCATCTGTTTATCCCATTATGCTGCCCGGGATAAGCTGTTAGAAGATGGATGGTAGGTTGTCTCTGGTTAGCTGTGCCTGGAAGCTTTTCCCCAAATGAATTTTTCTACCAAGTACATGTGCATGGCAGTTATTTTTTTCTCAGGAATGTTGGGAAAGAGGAAGATAATTACTGTGGTGTAGAAATCTAGTAGTAAAACCTACATAAGCTGAAATTCACTGAAGTAAGTGTTTCAAACTTTGCTGCTACACCTGACTCAGGGTGTCCCAGGCAATATTTTCTTACAGTTGGGGTATGGAGTTCAGTCGAAGACAATATGTATACAAATATGTATTTCCATGAACATCCAAACATTTCCTTTATACTAGTACCAGTAGGAGCTGAAGTTATAGAGGAGGATCCATATAGACAACCAGAAGGAAGGGCAGTATAATAGTCCATCCTCGAAGTTATAAATGCATGGATTCGTTTTTCTGTACCATGGAAGGAAAGCATTTTGGCTATGTTCTGTAGACAGTAGAATGCAGTTCCAGTGATAGTTCTTATGTAAGCATCAAAGCATAGATCTAAGTGTTCAAGGACACCAAGATCCCTGGCCGTTGTTTGGTTGAACAGGAAGACCACCAAGGTTGAAGCTGTCAAACTTACATGGAGAAGCCTCAGGTCCAGTTGTTTGCCCTATTTAGCATAAGGAACTTCTACACCTAAGAGCTGGGATCACCTGGTTCGACAGAAACATGCACATACTTAATATGTAAAAAACCCCTTTATTTCCTATTTTTTCTCCATATTACAACCATATACTTTTCTTGCATGTCCTAGTTGGTTTTCTTTGATTCAGTGTTACTTTTTTAGTTTTTGTGGTCACTGCTTGTATCATTCTCAGTAATGTTTTATACTGGTGTCCTTTGTGACAGAATGTATGTTTCAAGGAAAGATGACTGAGCTATGATAAAGGGCTGAGGTTGGAGCTGAAGGCAAGGCCTCACTGGAGCCCCACATGCCCTGTGGGACTCTCTATTCTCCTTCCATTCTTGAGTTACGTTAACTGACTGATTTTCGACACAGGACTGTGCCAATGTGTCAGGAGAAGACAAGACATTGGTCTGTTTACTTGCAGCTGGCTGCAATCCACGATATTCTCCTCTTGTTCCCGTCAGACAGCGGAGAGAAGACCCCAGCCATGCCCGGTTCTCCAGTGGAGGTTAAGGTCCTTACCCTATCGGGTCCTTCTGCTATGCCATCTTTGCTGTCGGTCAAACTTTCAGGGCCTCGATCAGCCTCCTTCTCCTCCATCCCACGTAAGTTCCATCCTCTTAAATTTCACATCAGAATTTCTGCAGACACCTTGAACTAATTGTGCCCTCAAAGGTACAAATTGGTGCATTTTTTTTACTGACAATGTAACCCTGCCCTCTGCACTCAGTATGGTAACACACAGCTAAAATTCATTGCCGGCCATGACCAACAGATAAATACCCTATTATTCCTGACACATTTACCCCCACATCTTACCTAACGATCTTTGTGTGCGGCCAGTATAGCACTGGCAATGGACACAAAACATGTTCCTCCAACACTGGCAGAGGTCAGAGATTTAGAGTCTGGAATTAGTCTCCAGTACATTCTTCCATTGCCCTCATTCTTCTGGTTTGGCTTCCTTTCGAATTCTCCACTCCGCCCTCGTCACAGGTGTCCCTCATTAACTTGTTGGGAAGGACTGTAACTAGCTCCACTCACAACAGTTGCCTGTCCCTTTATTCTTAAGTCAAAAAGTAGTAAATGATCAGAACTCAAATGGCTGCATTCAGCTTTGTCCATGGGTTCAGTACTAATGTTTTGGCAATAGGCTTTCACCAGTGTGAGTTCTCATATTCAGATATTATATTGATGAAGTTTATTGTTCTTACAAACGGCTTCCAGCTTCATGGTGTTCCTAACCTCCTAACTGTAACTGACTTTCCCCTCACTCTGTTGTGTTGTTTAGTGACCAATGGGATGAACCACTCCCCACCCATCTTGACCAGTGCACCCTCCTGGCCACAGCGGTACAGCAGAGGTCCGCCTTCCTTATCCTCCGCACTGGCTAACCAGCAGCTCCCGCCGACTTGTGGGGCCCGGCAGCTGAGCAAGCTGAAGCGCTTCCTCACCACGTTGCAGCAGTTTGCCAGTGACATGTCGCCTGAGATCGGGGAGAACGTGCGCAGTCTGGTGCTGGCACTGGTGGTCAGTTCAAGAAGCCAGGGGCTCGGTGGCTCATTGGCATCTCATTGTAAAATGTCTGCCTACCAGTGCACCAGTTCCCTTTGGAAATAGTTAATGAGTGTCTATATTATTATTATTATTATTATTATTAAAAGGAGTAATAGCATCCCAGGCATCTTCTTGTGTTATTTTATGTTCACTACTGTCACTACTAAATCTGACAGTTTGTTTGCTTCACTTTGTAAACTAGTGAAGCTTTTTGTTTTTTGTCTGCTGCTCCTCTGTCTTTAGATTTTCATTATTCTCTGTCAACTTTTCTTCTTAATTTCTGTGTGTGGTTTCTGTGTGTGCACATAGCCCTGGGATCCCATGCCCTTTTATGGGGAGTTGTGGGGTTTTTACCTAAGCTACTTAGGAACTTCTGACATGCCTTTCCAATTTGCGAGAACAATGGGATTCATGATTATAGGAACACATTGCTGAACAATTTTGTGGTTTAAGGGAACATCAGGTATCTGGTATAGACATTTTTTAGAACTTTCTTAGGACCTTTCTCGAGAAGATATTTAAGAAAAAATATTGATATAGATATTGGATGATATTATGGAATGAGACCCAATGCTATGCAAAAAATAGCTGTACTTGGAAACATACCTGGATCTTAAAATATCCAAGATCTAAATTTTCAATCTCTTTCAACTAAACCTCAACCAATGTCCCCATAGAATTCTACAGTCACCATTGAGGAATTTCACTCCAGGCTTCAGGGGGCCACCAACTTCCCCTTGCGACCCTTCGTCATCCCATTCCTGAAGGTACGTCCTCCTTTCATTCTAGGAAGCTGGTCATATGTAGAACTGTGTAGCAAATTACAGAATCCAGGTTTTTTGTTTTATTTGATATATTTGACAGGCTAAGTTAATGACTTGGACATTTAAACATCCAAGAAATAATGTACCAGATATTAAAATGGGTACAGTATTACATTCAACTGTCAACTTGGGAAAAAAATTAAATGCATTATCTGGGAGCAGCGAAATAGAACTATGAATCCCTATGAAAAACTACCGAAAATCAACTTTCACAGGCTAGGTATACACTAAGTTGTTGTTTTCTTTTCTCTTTGTCTTTGATGCATGGAACCCTGGTGAAAATTGTCCCACTGACATTTGACACTAATACGTTGTCTTCAGGCAGTTGGTTGGCTCATTCGTCCCCCACTTGATCCCTTATGTTGTCAACAACTGTGCTACTGGCTGACTGTTCATGGGCTACTTCCTTACATCTGGAATTGATCACGCAGTTTTCTCTCTCTCGGAGCACCTTAATTCACCCCCTGTGCCACAAAGGATAGTCAGGCAACACACCACATATGTGTATTGGCATTCACATCTCATGCTGGTTCCCATTACCCGGAATGCTGTCTGGATCCACTCAGCAGGCTGAATGCTGGCAAAAAGGCGGGGCGCTTTGCCTTGTATGACCGAGGAAGGGGGTGGAGGAACGTATAACATCCACACACCGCAAAAACTCAAACTCAGGTCCCAGCAATGTAAGGCGAGAGTGGTAACCACTGCACCACCACGGTGCCCTAGTAATAAAAAAGGAAAACTCTCATGTTAATACTTTTCTCCATAATGTACCTATTCACACAGCTGGATATTTTAACGAGCACATCAGTTGAGGTGACAATAGCAGGAGTCCTGCTGAGACTTCGACTAACTAGCAGCTGGGGAGATAAATCGTGTGTCTAATGAGTTACTGGGTCCATTAAAGTGGATTAAACTTTGAAATGAAAACATCATGTGTTTGTTGATTGTGTCTGCCTGTCCTGGTTATGAGGATTGAACACCACACCAGGTACACAATGCAAGTCTGACGTCTGACTCCTTCTGCTGACATTTCCTCAGCACTCTCACAGCGCTGTCCTTGTGCCTTTCATAGGCCAACTTGCCCCTTCTCCAGAGGGAGCTGTTGCGCGCTTCCCATGCCACCAAGCAGACTCCTGCCCAGCATCTGTCCCAGGCCGAGCACCTGCACCGCAACGCTGGCCTCACAGCCTCTCCAGATCCATCCGAGCTGCTGAAGGAGCCCGTTGAAGCTCTTAAGCGGCACAGTCCCGACAGGTGAGGATCTGATATCAGCCCTTGGGGGGGGGGCATCTGTGGAACAATGGCATGATAGTTCCCTGCATCAGGAGGGTTCAACCTTCCTCAAACCGCTGACCTCACTGTGAAATGAAAATAGACCCTCTACTATTGTAACAATAAGTGCATCACCTTCACACTGCTGCATCAGTCAGCATCACAAACAATATTGGCACGCAGAGATACGTTTTTCTTTGTGGACTGCATTTATTATTGCAAAACAATGCAGATATCCCCTGACACCTGCAAACGATCCACAGTGTTCCAGAAATCTGTCATCCTGGCACTTAGTGACGGGGTAGAAGTCGGCAAGAAGTTTAATTGCTGCAGCCCTGATGCACCCAGTTGGCACATTTTTCCGGCACTTTCTATCCCCGGTCGGCAATGTTTCAGCACATGCCAGTCAACAAATCTTGCCACCTGCACCTCACGATTTTAGAAAGCAGCACTGTTCCAGTTTTACAGTAAAATTGGTCATGAACGGAAATACAGTGGGAATACCGCCTAAGGCTAGCCAGCTGCCCCCCCCCCCCCCCCAGTTGTCCCTGTCCGTCTTGCTGAAATCAGTCTGCATAAGGTGGGTCTGACGATGACTGAACATCAGTAGGTTATGTAGCACGTATTTTATGTTGCTTTTAAATTGCATTTTCAATACACTATTTATTTTTGGTCACAGTGATAGTCAGTATTGATTTGGGAGAAGCCAAGAGCTCATGCTGACTGTGACTCATTAGTTCATCATGGTTTAATGGTGCTGATCTTGTCTGCTTGTCTTTGTGACCAGGACCAAGGAGAATGGCTTCCATGAGTGTCCGTCAGGACATCTGGAGCCCCCAGCCAAGCGTGTGTGCACCATCAGCCCTGCCCCCAGACACAGCCCCATCCTGCCCCTTGGTGGGCAGCTGCACCCCATCCCACCACCCTTACAGCACCATGCTCTGGAGGACATTTCTGCCTCTCGCATATGCCAGGAACCACAGCGCCCCCTGGGGCTCAATGAGCTGAAAGACAGGCCGCATCACCAAGGTAATTGCTCAGTTTCTTCAGTATTCATAATTCATTGCAGCTGTACAAGACTAAAAGCTGTGTGTGGGTATTAAAAAGCTGTAGTATTGCATTTTGTTGTTAAAGACCATTAACATCTTTAAATGCTGCTTAGTGGCCAGGCATGTGATTATTGCACTTGGATGAGGAGCAGACTGGTGCTGATGACTGCTCCAGAAGTAGGCCAACTTCTGGGAGTGGTGGTGCAGCTCGGGGTGTACTGGTTGTTGGTGGAGGTGGGACATCTATATTTTGTGCATGTGGGTTTTGTTTTTTCCTTGGAAGTAGGTATGTGTGTGTTGGGGGGAGGAGCATGTATATATTACATTGTGGGTACCAAATGTCCCTGCAATGTGATAAACATAATTTATTTAGACCTTGTGGAAACATTCTTTTGGTTCCCACAAGGGGAAACTTGTTTTTATTCAAAATAAAAAACTTAAGGTTGTCATAGTTAGGATTAGGGTTATGCCCATATAAATGAATGGATGGTCCCCACAAAGAAATAGATACCTATATCTGTGTGTGTATATATATATATATACACAGATATAGGTATCTATTTCTTTCTCGCATATGCCAGGAACCACAGCGCCCCCTGGGGCTCAGTGAGCTGAAAGACAGGCCGCATACATATATACACACACACACACACACACATACCATTGGTTGATCTGGTCTAAATCTTCCATAGGAAGTTTATCATTTTATTACTTGGAATTTAACCAGGCACTGACGGAGTCTATTGTGAAGAACCAGTTGACCACAGATTGACAGACAGAGAATGGGCAGATGAATGGAGGCATCTCGATCATGTAAGAGCCTTTCTGTTGGTGTTGGGGCGAAGAACCTTCTCCCTACCATCCAGCATTCCTCTGTCTTACCAGCATGTCCCGTTTGTGTGTTTTTTTTTATGTTATAAGGAAGCTCTACTTTGTGTGTATTTGGAATGACATTCTCTTGTTCAGTTAAAGCTTATGAATTTAATGTAATAAAAGTTTTTTTAATGTAATGAAACTTATTATATTACTGTTACAAACTATTTAAAAGGGGAACATTTTCAAGTTCCGTGGTTCTGGGGGGAACTTGTGTATCCTTGACAACAAACCTGCCCCCCGTATCTTCCCTTTAAATGTGTAGGTGTCACACCCAGCTCCGTCCGATCCTCGTGTGTGCCACGCCCACCTCATTACCTCGCGTTAATTCCTGATTGTCATCACCTGTTTCCTGTTCCTCTTGACTTGTTCGGTGTATTTAGTCCGCGTCTGAGTTAGTCTTGTAGGTCTGTCATTGAACGTAGTGGTGTGAGTGTTTGTTCCTCTTGTGCTACTCAAATAAACCCCGTTTTTGCCTGCACTGACGGATGGAACGCCCTGCTTGCCCGCTCGCCTGCTCACCGCATATGACCGAAGGCAACTTGGGTCTCAAATAAATGCATTTGCGTTCAACTTTGTGTGCACTGGGAATGGGTGGTGCACGAAACTAAGGATTTTTACATCAAGTGACAGTCAGTCATTGACGGGTCCTCTTAGTTAGTGAAATGCAACGCATTTTAAATAAAGACGGCTAAAAACAGAAATAAGGCTGAGGGACATGTCTTAATAATACATTTTTTATTATTATACTAGAAGACACTCTTGTATAGTGCAACATTTCTGACGCATATGCAACTAAAAGTCATTGTGTACAAATTACAAAAAAATATTGCCTAAAACATGTGTGAGATTGATATTACACCACTACCTGTAGTTAAATCTACATTGAATTCAACAGTAATTGTTACGTAGGTTAAAAGTATATCCCAGCATATCTCACAATGCTAAATGACCCAGTACTATGGATTTGAAACAAGGTAACTGGCACTTATGTTCATTTGATAGACACTCCACTTTTCCCTGAACACTTAAAAGGTTGAAGTCTATCATCAGTAATGACCTAATGTTAGTTAACAATGAAAAATTAAATCAATTCCTTCTTTCAAGAGGGATGTTGATGTTATTATGGAGAAACTGGGAGATAACATCATTTAAGAAGAAGGCATTGATTAACATCACAGGACAATGAAAAACATATCTCAAAAAATCCAATATTTCAGAAGTGTGGAAAACCCATTCTCCAAAATTACTTTATAAAATAAACCATAAACAAGATAATGAGACCCCCTTAGTCCGACCAATAGAAACCTGTATAAATAGAATCTTTACACAGTCATCAGTGAACAGTTTAATGTTTTAAATGGAAATTGATTGTTGTCAGCGAACACAGAATTATGTTTGTTATCACGCGTTCCAATATTGCATAGTTAGGTTTAACCTTGTTGAACTGTTCGCTATATTCCAGGAACTCATTAGGTTATTGACTGCTAGTCTAAATGTTTGGACGTAGGACTGGGTGATATGGCAAAATATTTTAATGTTTTATTTTGAACAAATTTATAAAACTGAATTATTAATAATTCAATAAAACAATGGAGCGTGTGTCAGCACCTTCCTTGGATTTCATGAAATAGTGTTTTATTGAAATTTATTGAGTGAGTGAACATTTTTTAACTTATTAATAGCAGATGTGCTACTTGTACAAATGACTAGCATAGAGCCCTGATAGAGGAGCCAATTTAAAGGGTTGTACACTTCAGTTGCAGGAAATTTGTGATGCAAAAGTTAGATGGATTGTGGAAACAACCGATTATAACAAATATAAATTGTAATGGGAAAAGACCAAACAAGTACATTGTAAATGGTCTCAGAACATTGGATGTAAATAATATTTGCTAGAATAAAAATAGAGTCCCAAACAATTCTAAAATAACTGAAATAAACATTGCAAAATACTCACTGGTTATCTTTTTGGCTGACACTGGAATTCAGTGATGGTGAATGCAGTGGAGAACACCTTGCCGGGTGCTGCTAGCCTGCCTTAATGACTAAAACCCCCTCTTCCCATAGGGGCTGAACGGCATTGTGGACATGGTGGAGAAGACCCAGCGCTCCATAAATGTGCTGCAGCGCTGTCAGAAATCTGACTGCGATGAGCTCCATCACTGGAGGAGGCACTCCAGTGAGCAAGAAGAGGCAAGGAAGGGTGGGCCAGCCCATGGCAAGTCCCACAGCTCCCATGGCGGGGAAGGCATCACTGTCAGTGAGTCAGAACTTTGCCTCACACAGTGCCATCTAGTGGCCCCTCTGGGTTTCGATGTTCATGGGCACAAAGCAGAAAGATTGCAGTAGCACGTCTGCCACTATGTGGCCCACAACAGGTGTCGCTCCTCCTTGTCTGGATGGAGACAGATGATGGAGACAGATGGCCTCGCTGTTGTACTGGGAGTTGGTTTTGGCTCCCCGGGCTGTCGCCATCTGTGAGCTGCACCCGGCCATTGTGTCCTCCTGCCAGATCTGGCTTAGTAACAGGGGTCTCTGTGAACTGGCCCACTGTACTGCACTCTCCATGTCGCAGAGCTGAAAACTCAAGTCTTCCTGTCCTTCCCACCCTTTGCAGTGGCTCAGAGAGACTTTTCATCCCAGCCAAGTTCTGTTTGTGTGTCTGATGAGATCTGGAGGAAAACTGGTAAGAATTAAAAGCTCTGCAATTCCTGGGCAAAGGCCTTAATGCGCTTGCCTGCCACTGAGGGCTGAGAATGTCGTTTCTCTGTCACATTCCACCCCTTGTCCACCTAGGCCACCACATGTCACATGTCACAGAATTAGCGTAGCGTAGACACATTATAAGCATTATAATGGAAAGCTAGTGCTTTAATGAGTGTGCCGAGCTCTACACACGAACACTGCTTTAACACCTGTCAACAGAAGAAGCTGTGAATGGGGTGAAGCGGCATGCTTTGGATGAAGTTCAGAAGGCTGTGGCAGTGGCTGAACAGAGGGCCTTTGAGATGATTGCTGTAGAGAGGGCCAAGATGGAGAAGACTCTGGCTGATGCCAAGCAACAGGCCACCAAAGATGCCATCCAGGTCATCAATGAGCAGGAGGACTCCAGTGAGGTGAGGGCCTTTGCTGAAGAGAAACCATGGTATCTGTCTGCTTTCCCAAGACGTTCTTCGTTTGGCTCGGAGGGCTGGCCCCTAGTAATTGAGAAAATGTTGTGAAAACTGGTGGAAACGCTGCTATTGGCTGCCCTTCACATGGAAAAAAATGATTGAGTGTCAGCCGGGGCACCCCCCTCATGTGAGATAGTATGATGATGTACCTTATGAGGTATCCATACAGTGGTCTAAATGGTCACTATGGACACCCATCCAATTAAAAAGGATGAAGTTGTGAAGTGCTCTCTATGCCATCTTTACGAGATTAAGTAGTGGAAATGGTGTCCTTTCCAGTTCCCTCTGTGGTACCCATCCAAGTGAGCAAGCATGATTTAGTGCCCTCTGGGGTAACCTTTCAAGTGACCAAGCATGATTTAGTGCCCTCTGGGGTACCCTTCCAAGTGAACAAACATGATGAAGTGCACTTGTAATGGAGGGAAAGTAATTCTAATGGGTGCCCTTCTAGTGGACAAAATGAGATACTGTATTCCACTATGAGATGCAGGTTCCAAGTGCTAATAAATTTAAGTAGTCCCTTTAATAGGTTTTTGTGAAGAACCAAGATATACAAGCATTGGGTTCATACCATATTTTAGCAACCCATCCATTTTAGTATAACGGTATTGTGCTTAAGTTGTCTGCCCAAATCCCGTTGACAGCAAAGTTGTTTGGTAATTTGTCCATACAGCTTACTGGGAAAGGAATTGCATTCACAACCAATCCATTTTTCGTCCCTCAGAACTGCTGGAATTGTGGCCGCAAGGCCAGCGAGACATGCAGTGGCTGCAGTGCTGCCCGCTACTGTGGTTCCTTCTGCCAGCACAAGGACTGGGAAAGACACCATCTCATCTGCAGCCCCGGCCTCCAGGCTCAGCCGCAGGCCGTCCCAACAGATACTGTTAGTGTGGCTCCTGGTGCCGGTTCCAGCCCTGACACAGAGAACGGGGGCTCCCGGACCTCCACGCCAACCTGCGTCCCTGCAGCAGAGTCCAATGGGCACTGAGGTGACTGTGCCACGTCATAAATCAGCACAAATCGGGAAGTGACTTGCAAGTCTGGCCATGTCTTCCACCTAAGATGACTTAGATGCGGGGATGATCAGCCCCTCTCTTATAGGACTGTTAGGGTCAGTACAGCCCTTTCCATAAAGTGAATGGAACAACTAGAAAACCAAATGGCACATCGAAAATAGCTGTTGATTATTTTGACTTGGGAAAAACATTCCCCTCTAATATCTATAGTAATCTTAGAAGTATTTGGGTCAAAATCTAGGCCACAGTGTTCAGTGCTTACTTTGGGTGTATTATTAGCTTATGTATATATTTCTGTGCGGGAGTGTCCTATTAATTTAAAATGTTAAACTGTTGTTGGTTATATGCCATGTAATTGGAAAATGTTGTCTAAGAGCAGACATTAGTATGGGGGAAAATGTTTGGCCATGTGGTGGCAGCAAACACCAGTGGAATGTTCCAATGAGAAGAATTGATTGCAACCTGTCCTTTGCAAGTACTTACCACTTGTTTGATTTTGTTTTATCTTTGTATGTTTCAGAGCTTATTGCATATTGAGTAATGTCGCTAGTCAATAAATAATAAATGTCATGCTTCCTTGATTTGACTAAATTGGTTTATTTACAGCATCTGACTAAAAAAAAGCTAGAGTGTCATACCAAGTCAACCAAGTCAACTTGAGCTTCTAGATTGCATGGAGATTTCAAATTGATTGTGGTTATTTGAACTGCTCTAGTGATGGAACTATAAAGGCAGGATAGAACTTTTCATACTTTGAATGCTAATGTTTATTTTTGTTAAACAATCATGTCAATAATTTTCAGTGGACATCTATCAAATATTAATACTGTAATATGGAATTTTGCAATGTTTTTTAAACTTCTGAAATAGTCCTGCATACCTGTAACATGTCAGTGGTGTTCAAAACAGCTAGAGTTCCTTTTTTGGATTACTAAACTGTACAATGATTTGCCATAAGATTTCAAAACTGCATTTGGGCTCTGAATAAATGACTTAAATATTCACTTAATAAAGTGGTTTTCTTTTTTAGACTTTTTAAAAAGAATATACTATAATTATAATATTAAATATTTCATTTTCTGGGTGTGCAGTTTCAGAATTATTGTTTATCAGGGTTTTTTTTTTGCCATTTATTGAATACATTTTGAAAGAGCCTACGCTTCCTCTGGACAGTTTTGGCGCCTAAGCTGGCCACGTACACCGTATAACTAATAATTTTTTAGAACATCAATGCTATATTATCAGTGAAATTAATAAAAAGGTATGGTTTTGAAGTTATTATTTAAGAGGTGCTGTTTAAGTCACATGTCAGTTAATCACACACATCTAAATATAAAAAAACATTCTGTTCATAGTGCTGTGTTTAATCAGGGGTTCAACATATAATGCTGGAACCCTAATTAATTTACTAGTCTTCTTCTGCACTAAAACAATAAGCAAAGACCATAAGGTGTAGAAACTCCAAATTTGGTGTAATGGCGCAAAATTCCCCCCCGGGCCTCAGATAAGCAAAATTATACCCATTGGCCTGATGGTGGCGCTATAGTGCAGTGTTTTATGTTTTGGCCTATGTCTCCAGAACCGTGCGTCAGAGAATTAAAACTGTTTTTTTCCAAGACTTTCCGTGGCTCATGCCAACAAAAATTTTTTATTTGGGACAATGAAGCTCCACCTACTTATTTTTGCTCATTTGCACAATGTGAAAAATCTACTTTGTTAAACTCGCCCTAGAATGTGAATCTTGTGGAATGTGCAACATCGGGAGACCATGTAGACAAAAAGACGTAGGACTTTGATCAGGCAGATTGCTCCGTTGCTACAGACCAGTGAATTTCTCGGGCCTGGCTTTTTTTAAACTTAATAGCTGATTTTTCATCAATAGAACATCCAATTCTCACCAAGCTTGTTATGTGTAGTTGGTACGATACTTTGTAGATTTTGTAAAAATCACCCAAAATACAGCACTATAACCTAAAATCAGATTATAACTTAGAAACCATTGGATAAAAAAAGATAAAATATTGTATATTTGTACAGGGACAGATGTCCTGCCTAATAATTTAAATAAGTTCTCTCATCAAACATGGATTTCAACAGCCCAGCTCTAATTTCTGGTGTATACTGTATGACTGAGAATTATGAAATTTGATGCAGTGGTGCAATATTCATTTCCCTGCTCAGGCCAGAAAACAGACACAGGTTGGCTTATGGTTGTACTATAGTGCCTGTAGTCCATACACCCTTATACAGTAATTTTGATACTATAAAGCCAAACGTATACAAAGGGCTTCCATGCATAATACACATCAAGTTACAGACATTGTAATGGAACATTTGATGTTACATGTGGCCACACAACACCACAAGCTTCTCCTCCCCACCTCTCCCTGCCATACATGGTAAAAATGTGTTTCAGACCAAGGCATCCTGGTGTGACCTATGTCTAAGTAGCAAATCATAAACGAACAATTAAAGAATATACGTAGCTGAGGGCTGCGTATTATCAGGGTCCAAACGCTATGGTTTGGATAGATGCTCGGCCACGTCAAAACTGTAGGAAAATTCAGCTGCTCAGTCTTTTCTTTATCTTAGAAATAAATCGTCTTTTCATCTCAAGATAGGAACTTTGATGCTGTTTCTCCTACCCTCCCCTCCCCCTTAGGAAAAATAAGGAGAAAAAGAATGAATCAGTCTAATACAAATTATTTTGTCCAGTTGACAATAACAAGACAAATACAAGGAAAGCCGGAGTTCTTTTGCTGTGCTACTGTAAGTTCAGATATGAATTTGTTCACTGAGAGAATTTTCTGACATTGTGCCAATAATTTATAAGCCAATCAAGGTTTCCTTTGGATCATACTGTTATCTCAAGAGCTATTTAGCCCACACAGTGAGAGATAAAAAGTGCACTTTAAGATCTTAAACTGGAATCAGACTGAGAAGAAAGGAAGGCTATTTCTAAGGAGCTGAACTTAAGAAGTATGTAAAAATGGTCAAAATCTGATATTGACGGTAAAAGTTATGTATAAGAGAAATAGGGTGGAGAAAGAAGAGATCTTATTTTGAATTGTGTATTTAACCTCACAATATGCACAATAAAAATAACTTCTTGATACATTTTTTAGCTTGTTTTGTATTGCTTTAAAGTGGTAACACTGCATCCAGGCAAATCAACATACTGTATCTTTAACGTAATGATCATAAATGTGTATGATAACTAATAAACTAATGCATAAAGTTTATTCAGGATTCCCACCCCCAGCTTTATTAGTAATACTATGTTTACATAATAGACAAAATGGTTGCCAAATATATTTTTATGTCTTATATTTCTAAAATAGCTTTTTCAAAATACTAATCCGTCAATGACCCAGCTGTAACTTATAAATGCTTCAGCCAGTCTTCACCAAATCTGAGGGATAAGTGTACAAGGGCATTTTGGAGAGGCTCTGCCGAACTGGTGGCGATATTTCCGTAGGGCTTACTATAGCATTTGTATATTTGGAATCACTGGACTGATCCAGTTAAAAATTTACAAATGTGATCTTTGTCTTAGCCAGGCCAAGGTAATATCTTCAGCATGGCAATGACAACAAAAACAGAAACATGGCCATCAGCCAATAGGGTTTTACCAGATATTTTACATGCTATATAATAGCCAGTGAGAAGCAAATATGGTTAATTTGTGTTCCTATGTGGAGCATATGCTAACTCAGGGGTGCCCAACTCCAGTCCTGGGGGGGCGCAGCCATGTGTAACTTTATAGTTCTTTCCTTGTTCCACCACAAATGATTCAGCTCAAGAGCTGTGTGGTAATTAGCACAAGGAGTTGAATCAGGTGTTTTAAATGAGGGGAAACCCAAAAAGATGCAGGGCTCTGCCCCCCCAGGACTGGAGTTGGGCACCCCTGTGCTAAACTATGATGGTCTGTTTTGCTTAGGTCCAAGTAATTACTAAAAAACAATTACTTCAGACATTAAGTCTGCAGATTTGAACAACATACTAGCCACTAACTGATCAATTTAACATGTATCATATGACACATGCCAATGTAATGTAAAAGGTGCAATTGACTTATTTTGTTTACAAAATAATCTCTACATTGACCCCAAAACAGTATTCATTAATCTGGGAGAAGGATAAGGTATTGACAGTAATTTTCTTTCTCTGAACAGCAGTCAAAACAGTATACGTCACACTGACAGATGGTTTTGCATTTTGTTCTTGAAACGATTGCAGTAATGTTTACCTATCGGAGTTATCAATATTGTATTTCTTATTAGCATTTTTTAATCCTCCATGGCTCCATACTCATTATGGGACGCATATGTGATGTTACTTATCCAACATGCATAGTGCCACAATCAATTAAGAACAAAAGGAAATTTTCTTCTAAAATGGCCTGAATCAAACAGCCAACTAATGATTTTTGTATTCAGTATAGGTTAACATAACTGACTTACTATTGAGTGATATAACTTTTTTAGATAAATGCTATAAGTTATTTAATAACTTATATTAAATAATGGAAATAAGATGGGAATTTACCCATTTGTCTAATTCTTTAAATATGACTGGAGGCTCTTCTTTCTTATTTTTAAATTTCATTAGTTGTTAAATGCTGACAACATGCTGTTGCCAACACATAAACTGCACTGTCAGATCTATAATGATTTTGAAAAGTTCTAACTCCTTTTCACCACCCCGGTTTGAATGATGACCCATACCTGTCAAACAGACATATCTTACCACACTAAAGCGTTCAGTCCTTTATACAAGTTCTTGTGTCATGAACGATGTAACAAAAATGTACTTTCTTGTTAGCTTCATATCCACCTGCTTTGCAGCATTACACTTTCATAATTGTAAATGTTCAAAACATTTTGTGAACTACTTTGTGTAAGTCCTAAAACTTGCATCTGGAATGAGGAAGATTGTTGATATATGTATGCACAAGCAGTCTTATATACTTGAAACCAGTGGCTCAGTTTTTTAAAGATACGACAGGAACCAGATTAGATGCAAATTTAGCATTTTCATTGTGGAAAAATTCTAGCAATTTTTGCATTGTATGTCTTATTGTTCACATAGCCAGAAAAAATCCTAATACCAGGTCTGTTTAACCATTGAGATGGAAAGTTTCATACAGTTTCTTTCTGAAGATGCAGTTATCTGAGTGATTATGCTATTTGAAATGCTAATTGTAACTTGAAAATGTAACGGCGTACTGTGAGCACAGATCAGAGGGTCCAGAAGTAGGAGCGGGGAGACAGTGAATAAAGGGTTTATTCAGGCAAAACAATATGAAGCACAATAGTAATCAATCCTTTATTGTCCCTGTGGGGAAATTCTTTTTACGCCTCCATCAACTTGCTCTTTATAGAGTGAGCTGTCTGTGAAGGGCAACCAGGGAGCTGGGGGTTAAGGACCTTACTCAAGGACCCGCAGATGTGCTAAGGTTCAGTTTAAACCTGCGACCTTGTGATTACAATCACACAGGCTTAGCCCACTGAGCCACACGCTACCCCACAGGGGTCACTTCAATGATAGAACGGGACAGACTTGAACATGGACTTAAATACACAGGACAAAACGACATAACAGAAGACAGCTGAAAACAATCTGGAATTCACACGAGGTTAATGAGGGGGTGTGCCATATGAGAGGATTGAAAGAGCAGGTCATGACATGAAATTATTTGATACATTTTTTTTCAGCATTGCACATACTTTGTATTGTTGAAGACCAAAACTGAAGCAGTGCTGCAAAGTGATAACAAAGAGAAGGGCAGTCTCAGACATTTAATTCATTAGTGCCATAACTCAAAAAGTATTAGATGGATCTTACTTAAAATTTGATGACACATTGTTTAGGTGAATTGATCAAACTCTGAGACAAATCACACCAAAACTGAAGCAATGACACTTTGTGTTATCAAAGGGAAGGATGACTACAGAACCTTTGACCTTCTGAACATGATAACTCAAAAAGTATTTGATGGATATTATTACCACTTTGCAAGAAAATTCTACAGATTCTAAGAGAAATTTCATTAAAATTTAAGTGGTACTATGTGGCAGAAAAGGTAGCAAATGGTGCCTGCAGAAGACTCTTGACCAACTGCTTGAAATTAATAAATTGAATTCTGTATTGTGTATGATTGTTTACCGACCGCCTGAATTGAACAAGGTCTATATTCTTGGACAGTTTGATTTTGCATATAGGCTGTTCAGTCTCATTCTCCAGTGATCTCCCCCACTCATCTGAATACTGTGGATCTTATTCTGTTTGATTTTCCAAGGTCCTAGACTCTGCTGGCAGAAGCACTCTAAACCTAAATCTGAGCCATGGTTAAATGGTATGCAGGAGAGTTGTATGTAAGTGGAAAAAAATAAGGTTTGTCCTGATATCTTAAGAGACCGCTTGTTAAACTACCAGGCTGCTGGCCAGACCACAAGGACTACTTTTAAATATGATCCCAAATAAGTGCCACAGGCCTAGAGTTTTGTTTAATATCATAAATACTGCTACTAATCTGAGCAGTCAACAAATTGTGAAGACTTTTGTTGGTAAAACTTCTTGAGCTCATGCTACTCTACTTGCTCCTGACCCCTTACCCCACTGACATGTTTTGTTTTCTTGAGTCAGTTGGAGCCAGTTTGAGTCAGTATTTTCTCAGCAAAAATAACTGGTAAATTGAAGCCCACAACCTGCCCTGCTGATATTGTGTCCTCTAGCCTTCTCACGCAGGTCTTTGACAATATTGGGTAAGTACCTTGTCTATTATCACCAGCTATGTCACTGTTCCAGCTTATTTTAGTCAAACTGTAGTCTGACCCATGATTGAAGAGCCATACCTGGAGCCCTCAATTCCCTCAAACTATCAACTTGTATTGATGCTGCTATTTCCCTCTAAAGTCTTCCATTTTGAGCAGCTTGTCGACATACAGGGTATTGTTTATGCATGGTTCAGATCATATCTGACAGGTAGAATTTTCTCAGTCAGCCGCTGGGACTGCTTTTCCACCTCAGCTGCACTCACCTGCGGGGTCCCTCAGAGGTCTTCTCTTCTTCTTCAATATGTTCCCCTTAGGGTCAATTTTTAAAACACATGTGATTTCCTTCCTCGGTTATGTGGGTACTACACAAATCTTTCTGCCACTGGAACGGACAGCTCCCCTAAGTCCATTCTGGACTACTTTGATCACATTAAAACCTGCCAGAAAATCTGTTTTCTTGATTTTAGTGAAAGTGAAACCCAGATAATGGTGTTGGGGCCCTGTAACCTCCTCAGTGCTCCTCTTCTTGTAATCTAGGCTCACTTGCTCCTTTGCCAAGAACCTAGGTGTGATATTTAATAATGATTTTTAATTAAAAAACCAGCTTTGTCCAACTAAGAGTGTTGGCTAAGCCTCTTCTTGTTTACTGATTTTGAGAAGGTGATCCATAGTTTCATCTCCTCTCACCTGGATTGTCGTATTGCTTTACAGTGGAATTAGCTATCTCTCTCACCTTGAACTGGTAAAGAAAGCTGCAGCTCGTCTCCTCACTGGCACACACAAGTATGATTGTTTAGAAACCATACTAGCCCCTCTTCAGTGGCTACCAGTCTGCCACACAATCTAGTGTTTGTTTTTATGTTTCCCAGTGGCTTTGCGCCTTCTTACCTTGCCAACCTTCTGCAACCCTAATCGCTCACTGGAAAAGTGCATGGAAACAATAGGAAACAGACTGCACTGGGGACCAGTTTGCAGCTATTATGGTAGGTATGTGCAGAAGGTTTGTTATTGTTTGTAATGGTACTATGTGTAGAATTTCTGGAATGAAGGAAGGAAGGAAGGAAGGAAGAGAAGTAAAAAATCTCTAGTAGCTGAAAGGAGAGAAATCTATGAGTTTATTTCATGTGACAGAAATGTTCACTTAAGCTTTAATTTAAGCTTGCTTGAAAAAGTGGAAGAATTGTGTTGATTGTGTAGGATGATGGAAAAAATGCAGTTGTAGGCTTTTGCTTAAGGACTGGAATTTAAAAACATATAACAGACCATACACACATTTTTTTTTACCTCTCGTCTCATTTGTTCACGATACCACCCACATAAAAAATTGTTCATATGTACTAATGCGGCATATAGTCAAGATAATTGTCTTTCCATGTGAAAGGAAGTGTTTTTTATAAAAACACGGCAAGAAACTAGATGGGGGAGTTTTGACGCAAGATATTTTCCCACTGCATGTCACTCTAAGTACAGAAATAAGCTCATTTCATAGAAAAGAAACATCTCTCCACTGTTAGGAGTATTATGCCATTGACAGATAAAAGACATCCGCATGTCTGCACTTGAACACGGCATTGTGGTATATCCTCTACCAAGAGCTTGTGCATCACACCGCCGGAATATTCCTCTCTGGAATTTGCTAGGTCCGAAGCAATATGTTTTTGGTGTCATTAACCGTTGTTCAGGCCCTATCAGGGACACTATACAGTGCATCAACGAAATTCCCGTCTGCTCCCTTATCTGTAGTGTACAGTATGCAGTGCCTCCACACCCTGAGCTCCCCAGTCCAATTGCTGTATCGTTACCTTGTAATGCTATGCAGCTTACTGCATTTTCCCCTCTGTTTACCCTGAGCCCTGTCTTTCTCCACTGCTCTCCCTACCTATTTTTGACTCCTCGTGGGCCATTTCCTTTGCCTTGCCTGTGGTGTTTAGTTTAAATAAAGCCCCTTGGTTTTCGCCAACACCTGCCTTGGCATCATTCCCTCATCGTGACACCATTATTTATTTACTTGCAAATATAAACATATATTGCATTAGAAACAACCAGAAGTGTTAAGTTTGACTTTCATTTCAAGTAGTAAAAATTGAAACCCAGATTATAATTCTAAAACAGCTATTCTGAGCAGTCTCACTGAGTGCTTTTTTAATTACTAACACCTTTTCAATAATATAAAACGCCAAACGTGTCTTTAGTATCCCTTTGGGAGCCAGTGACTGCAATTAATAGTAAAATGGCAGGAACACAACTGAATGAGTCAGCCAAAAGAAATCATAACACTTAATAAAAAGAAAATATCTACGTAGTAGATATGGGCACATATGTTACCCACTACTTGCCAATGGACGTTTGTTATGAAACCAATAAATTTGCAACATTTTTAGAGAATTAAGCAAGCATACCAAGACTTTCTGTGAGCACTGGTATATGTTATCACGCACCCTATTGATCATAATACCCTAACCAAACGTATACCTCTCAGGAGTAGTTCATCTTCGACGGTCATAGTACAGTTTTTCAGTGCATCATAAAACTTTGTTTACTCCTCCCCCCAGTCATTTTTTATTTTACAGAACTCTATCAGCATAGGGTGTGTGCTGTCATGAAGGCAACTCAGATAATCTTATAAGCAGGATGTCAGTAAGTAAATCCACGTGGAAGGTGGCTTTTACACCAACTCCAAGTTTTTAGGGCCACCTCTATCTTCCAGAGATGGACAAACACATGTTGCCGGTTTATTGGCTCTTCCCAAGTAAGTGCAATGCTGAGTATGAGTACAGGTAATTCTCTCTTTCCAAGCTCCTGATTTACAAGTTTATATCTTTATAAAACTAATTTAATTTTTCATAATTTTTTAAAAATCTGCACATAATTCAATGTATGCTGCTCAGAAGCCTCATCCATGGCCTGACATAGTTTTCAGATAACTCTGCCTGGTGAAATATACGACTGTGCATGCAATTTGTACCTTGCACATCTGCACATATTCAGCATTACATTTTGTGGCATATTTTATGATGGTGCTTGATTGGTAGCACTTAATTTCACGACCCAATCTGATCCCGTCAATATGCCAGGATCATTTTACATACTGTTTGTGAGTGATCTGCGCCAGCTCAGAATGGGATACATGAAGACACACACCCCATCTGCTGAAATCAAAGTAACCAAAATTGACTGTGAATGTTGCTGTCCTGCCCCGCTCATCCACTCCTCCTGTGTGCCACACCCCCTCATCTACACCATGTGGATTCCCTTTGTTCACCAGCTGTTTCCTGTTGCTAAACCCCATATTCTCCTGTTACCTGGAGTCCCGTGTTTGTACCGTCATCCCAGCAGTTCGTAACAGTTACAATTTGTGCTTCTTGTTTTTCTCCAAGGATGTTTTTGTTTAAATGCATGTATAAATTTAATGAAATGTTAATTCTAATACATTTGTGTTTCCTTTGTTTATTTGGCAAAAATGTAGAACATTGTTTTTCTGCCTAGAACCGATGTCATAAATTTTCTAACATTTCTATGGGAAAATCTCTCCTGCTTCAGGAGTTCTTGATTGAGGAGCGATAATTTGGAAAGGATTTGCTTGTAAAATCGAGCGATACCGGTGTTTCAATGAGCTCATTATGAATCCTCGTATTCTAGGCGAACCTTGATCCAGAGGTTACTCTTTCTAACACTGGAGGTGCGCAATCAACAATGCTACTGACAGCACCGGCCACACAAAAATAATACAAGGTGAAATGACTGCTGTATGGGGTGAAACAAATCCCAGAAGAGTGCATAATAGCTAGCCCGAAACGTAGTCCATCTTCAGCCCTGGTGTGCGATCTTTAGAGTGAAAAATGTCAGCACATCAATGGAAGCCTGTGTCATTAAATTTTGAAAGCGCTCTAATGAGGAGCAGTGAAACTGTGCATAACATCTTTAAAGGGAAAACAGAGATATGATCCTTTCTGCACACTAGCAGGTCTGATCACTCTGCTACCTGGTGTCCCAGATACATGCTCCTTTTCAAATGGTTTCTTGCCTGTCTACAAGCTATGCTAATGGATGCTTAATATACATTACATGGACAAAAGCATTGGGACACACCTCTTAATCATTGAATTCAAGTGTTTCATTTGGGCCCGTCGCTGCACATATACAATCAAGTTCTTAGTCATGCAGTCAGGTTTACGGACACTTGTGAAAGAATGTTTCACAGTCATTCAGTCGTTCTGAAGAGCTCATTGAGTTCAAGCGTGGTGCTGTCATAAGATGTCCCCTTTGAAGGAAGTCAGTCTCTGAAATTTCTTCCCTGCTAGATATTCCACGGTCAACTGTAAGTGGTGCTATTGCAAAATGGAAGCATTCAGAAACATTAGAAACTAGCCACAAAGTGACAGGCCATGTAAAGTACCAGAGTGCCGGGGGGGCGTGGGCTTGCCGAGTGCTGAGGTAAAGTCGCCAGCGGTCTGTTGACTCAGTAACTACAGAGTTCAAATCTTCCTCTGGCATTAACCCCAGCACAAAAACTGTGCGCTGGGAGCTTCATGGAATGGGCTTCCATGGCTGAGCAGCTGCATGCCTGACTCACATGGAGCTCCATGACTCACATGGAGTGCTGTAAAGCACGCTGGACTCTAGAAATGTGTTCTGTGGAGTTACAAATCATGCTTCTCTGTCTGGAAAAATTACATTCTGGACAATTCTATACTTCAGAGTTTGTGGGAACGGTTTGCGGAACAGATTTTCACAGTATCATAACTGTCTCACGGTTCCATAGTATTGTGGTATATGGTATTTCACAGTTATTTGCTAAATTGAGCTACTGTAGATGTAGCTTACATTATTAATCTAGTAAAACATGTCAATGTAACAATTCGAGCTAAATATATGACTACAATCCATAAAACACATATCTATTGAGCTGAACACACATTAACAGTCTTGCTTATACTATCAGGATAAATGTAAGCAATTTTAAAATAATAATTTAAAAATCTTAAAAAAAAACTTTTGTGAACGTATTTCATGATGTAGGCCTAAATACATGAAACTCTTCTTTCTGATTTCACTGATTTGGAATGATGGAATATGGCTGCAACAAATGCAAAATGCAACATACGTTATACTTCACTTAAGACTGAACCAAAGTGCACCAAAATGTCACTTGATAGCAATAATTTCAACTGATGATTATTTTTAGATAATTTTTCAGATATTGGATGTTTAGGTAATAGTGTTGATACAAAAGCTGGAAACGACGAGATCAAGTGAAGTCTGAAATCAAAACAGAGAATGCTTTTGGTAACACCTTAGCAACACCTTGCAAAACAGATTTTTTTTCAGTCAGCGGAATTGTTAACGCCAGTTCTTGCTACACCATTAAGCTTAGTTTGCTGTTACTATAGACAATATGGTTTACTGTAATGCAGGATCAACTGATTGAGCAGTGCCCGAAAATGTAATGCGGTGCATGCATGCTGAAAATATACCACCGCAGATGTGCGCGGTACAAATCGGGCAGGTGGCAGAGATCGACATGGTGGAAGATAACTATCAACTTTCATACCATGAAACCGGTATACTGCTGTAATCCTAGATATGTATATTAAATCATGGCAGAATCCAGAAAACAAATAAAGTAGTTAGGGGGAAAATAATTTTATGAAGTATTGCTTCATGAATAATCTTTTGAAATTTATTTAGTTTTAAATAGTAGTATTTTGTGAAACACTTCTGCTAATCGGTGATCGTAAAAACAGGCCTCAAGCATACTGTGAAATCATCTTTATTTCAAAGCCAAACAGAACATCCATGAAACTTCATCCAAAGAAACAATATCTACATGGTGTAGTTCACAATGAAAGGTAAGCAAGGAAAAGCACGTACACTCTGCAGGTCATGTGACCAAGGCTTTATTTTAGGCATAAATACTGATAATCAATAGGTTTCTTCCCGGCAGCTTTTTGTAAAAGGCTGCCACTACGTATACTGTGTGCCTTAGAGAAACCTATCGGCTCCACTTTTTTGTTAGTTTTAGCTAATTGAAAAAAGGAAGATTAGTTATGGAGATGTATTCACATGGAAATGCGCTACACAGGGATACATATCTCTGCAGCAGAGAGACAACGTTTTACTGTAACTATATTAAATTTACTGTCCCACCAACATTATCATCAGCAGAAGGTTTTAATATGGCACTGCTACTGTGCTATTTTTGCTGCTAATTTCCCCAGGTTTTCGCCGCTTTGGGTTTCTAATTAAATGCACATGGTACAGTGACAGCCCAGGGCATAACACACAATCGGAAATTGGGCACTCGGTGTCACTGGTCGCTCCTAGTGTGCAGTGATCACTTATTTATTGAAAGCCTTGGGAAACTGCCACCTGCTGGAAGGATATTACCTGGGGCTTTTTGTCACGGAGCACAAAGCAGCCTTCTAACAGCCTCATGTCGAGCTGATGGCAAATCACACAATTATGCTAAGTTGCAGTATTACTACATCCAAAACACTAAATATTATAAATAATCCTGTGACAACTAAGCCTACATTTGAACAACCGCTTAAATTAATCTCAACTATGAAATAAACTACTCAGACATAAATTTAAATGTGGGAAACCACTAATATACAACCAGAGGTGAATGTAGGATGTTGTAAATGAACAGAAAGTCAAATAAGAAACTGGTATTTACCATACATGCCCATATCAACTGCAGTCATATCTTTGCTGCAACAATTTTGTTATTGTGTTTAAAAATGTATGCATTGAGGATAATGGATTCTGCTGCAGGCAATTAAACATCACTTTAAGCTCAGATTTCTCAAGCAAAATATACTGTATTCATGTTGCCTTAAGCGTGGGTATTCCAAAGTCATTCAGATGTAAAACTATAACAAATTCATGCACATACATCTTTTTCTATATACCTATTTACAGAACCAGACTCAAGACAAATCATTCTACAGATCCAGCAAAACAATTTTATCCCCAATATTGAAATAGAGCTTAAGCAATTCATAATATAATTGTGCTACGTTGAAGAAAAAATGTTACACTTCCATTTTTTCTTATGAACCACTAACATGTTGTTATTTCCAGTATCATGTAATGAAACTAAGCTATAAGGAGCAATTTCTTTAATCATATTATTCAAATACGATGTGGTGCTGGCTTTCACATTTTCACTCATATCAAGCATTTTGGGTTGGGCGTGAGAGACCTCGTTTGCTTTTTAGACTTTTAAAATATAGATGCTTACAAAATCGAGCATTTCTTTATACGAGTCCTGGATGCTGTTGCATGCATGAAATTGTCTTGATGGAAACATTTCAGTCAGGCATGGTACCCGTCCTCCTTGCCATGCATGAGCTTATTGCTGTCAGTTTCCATTCATTATCCACCAGGAGGCTGAAATGGGGGAGATTTCAAATATTGAATTTTCCCTCCTCACTAACATTCTGATTCCTTCTATAGGAAAATGCAGTTTCTTACTTTAAATGTTATTTTTTTAAAGATATTTTGGTATAAGTTTACTGTTTGATTTTACATGCTTATTTTATATGCATATTCAGACTAAACACCTTGCTACAAGATACACAAACCGCTGTTATATAAAAATAGTGGTGTTATATAGTGTTATTTTTTCATTACTTTGTTCTTTACAATGGTAGACTTTTGGTCCATGGTCATAAAAACATAACAACTACAGAAAGTCATAAGATTTGCAGATAAGCTGTACTTACAAACACAGGCCATAAAGCCTTTTATATTTAAAATCTGATTTCAATACAGTTGTTCATAGCAACAAACGCACTGCTTTGTGAAGCTCATGGGAAACGTTGTGTGGCTTCACTGCGTCATTGTTACTAATGTTATCATAATGTTACTTCGCAAGTACGAGACATCGATGGAACGAAACTAAGCGCTAGCCTGTAATCACAATCTTTTTTCCTTTCTTTTCTTTTCTTTTCTTTCTATACTATTTTATTCACTGTTTCTTCAATGTATTTTTATAGATGTTTTTGTGTATTTGGGAGAATTTCCTATGTGTGTTATGCAGAGAAAGGTAAAATATGTACTATACTCTAAAATAAACATTTTGTAAGTTAATAAGTACCATGTTCCGATTTATATACAAATTCAGCTTAAAGACTGACTTGGTATTGGATGTTTTTTTGCAACCCAGGGACTACCTGTACTCACCATGCTGTTGGTACACTGCCCAGCCAAAATAAAAGTCGCCATTTGAATTTTGCGTTGGACCGCCTTTAAGCTTTGATTATGGCACACATTTGTCATTGCGTTGCTTCCACAAGCTTATGCAACATATCTGCATTTAGCTTCATCCATAGCTGCATCCATTTCTCACTGAGATGTTGTACTGACAAAGTGGGTTGAATCACTCCATGAAGTCGGCACATCTCCAAGCCAGTCAGTGGGGTCAAGGTCAAGACTCTGTGGTGGCCAATTCATGTATGAAAATGATCCCTCGTGCTACTGAACCACCATTTGACATTTGGAGCCTGATGAATCTTGGCTTTCTCACACTGGAATAGCCCATGACCTCAGGAAAGAAAAAATCCATTCATGATGGATGGAGGGGTAACCTGGCCAGTCAGCAGACTGAGATACTCTGCTGACTTTACATTGTTGCTGCACAATGTTGCTGAGCTGTAATAATGATCCAGTCATTGATTTTAATTCAAATGGTGACTTTTTATTTGGCGAGGCAGTGAAAATTGCACCTAAATGGTGCTGGATTCTTATTGTTACAAAGTATGTGAGTGTACAAAAACGGAATATAAATCTAACTCAGAGACGCAAATTGTTAACAGAAGAGCTTGAACATGAGACTTATCAGACATTAGATTGTAGGGGCTCACTAGCATAAATCGCCACCTAGTTGTACAGGTGCAGCCAATGAGCTCGCTTAAAGCTTGAATGGCAGAAAGGCACTGGAAATATCCCCCAAGGCCGTTCAGAATGTGGTTCTTTTGTTTTATGCACTAGTGAGCTTTCAGCCTGTATAACATTAGAAAACATGCAATCCGATAAAACTCCAACTCATGCATGACACTCTGAAAGAATGATCTTAGAGGAGACCACCTGGAAGAAGCATTGTGGACATCACCTCAGGGTCCTCCAGCACGTCGATGATGCAGCGCTGAAAGCTCTTGCTTTCATTGGACTGGAGATAACTGGATGGGAAGACAGCAGGGATCATCTTTACAGGGTTAATAGACTGAGGTGTACACATTTTCATCTACGGGAAAGTCTCCTGTTCAATTTAGATGAGAAATGGAGCATGAAAGAAAAATGCAGGTAGAGTGAGTGACTGGCCGTGTGTTTGCCAGAAGAGGAGACAAGGAGAATTCATGCAAATTCACCTCATCCAGGAGATACGGTCCTGCCAGAACTCATACATTATGAAGCAAGATCTCTCTGGCAGTTTCTGGATGGATATGCTGGGAGAGAGAGAGAGAGAGAGAGAGAGAGAGAGAGAGAGTGTCAGTTAAAGCACCAATGGGCCCCTCAAAAGCTACCATCTGGTAGCTGACTGGGGGGGAAAGGTCAGGTAAAAGTTTACTCTCTGGGAAGGATTGTTACAAAACCTACACTCACTGTGTTCATTTTAAAACACTGATTATTAACAAATAATTAGTAAAAACTGTATTCTATTGATGTTTCTAAATATCACATAATAATCTAAGTATGGGGAAAAGCAGAGACAAGACTTCCCTGACATATGCCTGCTTCATAAAAATATTTGTAAGTATCAATGGTTTATATCTAAGAATAAACAAAGTATTTAAGCTGCTCCCATTCCAATCTTGGGGGCAGCAAGGTGGCTCAGTGGGTAGCACTGTTGCCACACCCCCAGGATTGGGGGGGGGTTTAATCCTGCCTTTGCTCTGTGTGACTGCAATTTGCTGCCACTCTCTTCACCACAATAAGCGGC
>JABFDZ020000109.1:23908961-23929063 GCA_019775955.2 Pollimyrus isidori | reverse complement strand
CTCTCCCATGTCGGCACGCTCTCCCATGTCGGCAGGCTCTCCCATGTCGGCCGGCTCTCCCAGGTCGGCAGGCTCTCCCATGTCGGCCGGCTCTCCCATGTCGGCCAGGTCTCCCATGTCGGCCGGCTCTCCCATGTCGGCAGGCTCTCCCATGTCGGCCGGCTCTCCCATGTCGGCCAGGTCTCCCATGTCGGCAAGCTCTCTAGGGTTCTGGGTGCTCCCAAGCCACTCTCAACGTCCTAGGCTCCCGCCCAGTTCCAGGTCCAGGGCTTGTCATCCCCCTAGGGGATTCCCCTTGTCTGTTCTCCGTGTTTCCCAGTCAGGTTCTGTGCCCCAAGTCATTGGTCCCCTCCTCTCTTCCCTTTTGGTGAACTCTGTTCTGGTGTCTGGTGCTCCGTCTGTCCTTTCTGTTTCCCCTCTAGATGATCACCCTGCCTTTGTCCTTCCTAGCTCCCTGATTCTGCCTGAGTATAATGTCCCTTGTCTGGGTCCTCAGAGCCCTAGTCCTTATGGTTGGTTTGGTGTTATCCCTGTCTTGTCAGTGGTTTGTGTTTGGTCCTGCTCATCTTCATAACTGGTACCAGTCTAGTGTCCCGTCTCCCTGGTCTGATCCCAGATCAAACACTCCCCGTCTTGTCTAGTCTCTTCTTTCCACTGGGGTTTTCTATCCTCTTTTCCTTTTACAGACCTGACGCTATGCATGCGTATGTTACCATCTTGACAACGTGCCCTTAAAAAAACAGTGAAATGCTGCGTCACTGACTTCAGGCCAGATTTTTTTCGTCAATCTCATAATGCTTCAAGATAGCAATGTGGCAACGATGCATCTAAGACTGAGATGCCCACAGATGCTCAGATGGGCACAACTACAATTGCCATTTAAACAATGTGGGTACTGGACAGGTGACCACTGTGTCAGGCCCATGCTGGCAAAGACACCTGCATTGCACCTGGTGCCACTCCGTGTCAGATATCTGATACAGAAGAGACACTGGTGCCCCCTGAGATGCCCAGCACTTCACTTCGACATTCCTGAAACTCCTTGTTGAAACGACATGTACAGTCCTTTGTAGTTTCCAGTCATTTGGAAGATTCTTTCACCAAGAGGGAGGTCATGGAGGTCACCGTGGTGGCAGGCCAGTCAGTATATCTAGAAAGCTGTAGTCATGGGTCCTGTCACCAGGGTATTATAATGGAGATGCCCCCCAATCATTCCAGTGGATGGAAAAGTGAACATAATCATTTGTCTCAGCCTTGCCCACATTTCTTCCCCTAATGGAATCCAGGTGCGCAGCCATCTATCTGCAGCCTGTCCCCTAAGGAGCTGTTCAGGATGTATTCTGAAAGCACATCTGTCAAAATTCTGTGCAATAACACAAACAAGGATGCAGCCAAAAATATTGCTGCTGGCAAGAAGTACAGGTGGACTGACATTTCACCCCATGAAATGTAGGAATACATCAGATTATCACTTTTCATGGGCATGCTGAAGCCTCCCAAGGTCAGTGATCACTAGTGCATTAACAGCGCCTTCCATGTCTTCATCCATCAAAAGGTCATGTCCATGGACAGGTTCCTCACCATAACTTGGAACATGGATATGAATGAAGAAGGCACAAAGCAGTATTGCATTCAGCACAGACATCTGTATGAGGTCTACAGACTGCTTGCAAGTCTGCATACCACCAAACCATTTCTATGGCTAAGCACATGTTCGTTACCGAGGCTAAAATCACTCTAAAGAAAAATATATAAAGACCAATCCTAAAACATGCAGGATAGAACTCTGTGTTTTGGCAGATAGCAATAGCTACACTGTGTACTTCAGCGATTACACAGAGAAGTCTAAATTGGTTAGGTGTCTACCAAATTGTGAGGAATGTCTTTACTGTCACTACAGGAGAGCTATCAGCATGTACCTATGGCCATTTTTCAGCGACCTCAAAAATGTCACAGGTGGGCACAGGAAATGCAAGCTGTGTGTCAAGCATGCAATGTGCTTCTCTGTGTCATTTTGTATAAGACGAAACTGACCAAATTTCCACACAGCTCAAAACGTAAAAATTAACTGAATACAACACAACCGGCAAGCCCCAAGTTCGGAACAAAATCCTCGACAATCCACTGAAGCCACAGAATGTTTTCAGGAGTATCACAAAGTACAATGGGAGCCCCGTATCCGCAATTTAAGTAACCACAATTTCAGTTATCCGCAGTTTCAGTTATCCGCAGTTTCAGTTATCTGCAGTTTCAGTAACCACAGTTTCAGTTATCTGCAGTTTCAGTTATCCGCAGTTTCAGTTATCCGCAGTTTCAGTTATCTGCAGTTTCAGTTATCCGCAGTTTCAGTTATCTGCAGTTTCAGTTATCCACAGTTTACTACAGTTTGAAAAAAAAAAGAAAACATTCTGTAAATAAACAGAGTTGGTCTCCATATCCTGTCAGTCACACCCCTCCAAGAACCTGGTCCTCTTTTAGTCTCACTTTTTCTTCCTGCCCTCCTGTTCATCACTCCTGTTTCCTGTTTGTTCCTACATGGCTGTTGTACTTATCTGTGACAATCCCGAGTTTCCCCAGTTCTGCCATTATTACCTGATCCGCAATCCTCTCCCCGTCATTCCCTATAATAAAGGCCCCTATGAAGGTTTGCATCACAGCCTGCAGTTCAGGTCATGCTTTCTTTCACAGCCATGACACAAACGAGTATAGGGGGTGACAATGGTGAAATCTGCCAGCCCATCTTCCCTTGTCCTCATTCCTATGCTTCCCTGCAGAACTCTCCTCCAGTCTGCCTCTAGCAATCTTGCTGATTGCATTCATTGCCACGTTATCACAGTTTGTGTTATAAAAATATTCATACAACAGTTAGATCCACCCACGAAATGTGATTGGAGAAGAGTCTTTCTATGAGTATGGTTATCAGAGTATGACAGTGCAATGGAAATGAGTTGTATATCTGACTTTTAAAATCTGAAGAAGACAAGTACCGGTATTTTTTTCTTTTATGGCACTTTTCACAAATTTATTCAGATTCTGTAGACTTAGTATTTACACATCCTTTTAATTTGGATTGTGCAGATATTTTTTAAATCCTGTGCACTTTAGTAGCCATTTTCTACGGCAGGGTTTAAAAAGTTTGGCCGTGTTACCATCTGGGGCCTGTATCATAGTGAGATTTGTTGGTTAGGCAGAAAATTTGTCAAATCTCTGATGCCCAAATGTAAAATATAAATGTAAGTACTTCACTGACATTTATCCCAGACTACCTTAAACCTGACACGTTATCTGGCTAAGCAAGAAATTTTGCTTCATGATACAAATGTCATGCTGCATCAGGATTCAAAAAAACTTCTGCAAACACCCTTTCCTTCCTTTGTAGCCACCTAGTTCTGCTTCAGTTTTCATCTAATTTGCCTCGAAATTAAATCAGGTGTAGACCTTCATCCATATAAAGTTCTGGTGAAGCAAAACTAAGATGCATGAAATACTCTTTGAGTTATCACTTTCACGGGGTCAGGTGTGGTCACCCTTCCTTTTGCTGCCACTAAATGCGTTGCTTCAATTTTGTTCCAGATCCAGATCACCCCCCATATAATGTATCTGCAATGTTTTAATAAGATCTGTCAAATACTTTAAGTCCCCCCTATTCAAATCTGGCTCTCGAGTCCAAATCCAGGCCCTCTTTTCAAGTCTCCCAGGTAGTTAGCGTAATAATTTCTGGCTGTAATTGTCGAGAGGCTTCACAACTGGCTCTCAGGTAAAGGAAAGCTGGAAAAACAGCAGTGCTCGACCCTTGAGGACCGTGATTTGAATAGCCCTGCTTTAAGTTATCGTCCTAATAAGATCAAGTGTCCGAGACTGCTCTTCTCACTTGGTGGCACTGCTGCAAGTTTGATGTCATCTGTAAATTAAAGCAGTCAGTGTCTCTGGTTTCCAGTTTTATGTCTAAAATGTATGCCTTTATGTCTAAAGAAGTTAATGGTATCTTGTTGGATGGTTAGATGAATACCACTTTGGATCCCAAAGCCCTCCTCAGGGGCACCCCAGCCATTCCATGCATACATTAAATAATGTTTTAATAACATATACTAAAGGCAAGATTTCAGCTGGGTACAGACACTCACCTCATCCTCTATGCTAAACTGCCAATTTGGTGTTTTTTATACAGATATGAATCCCATTTCACACATTAAAATGCAGAAAAAGCCAGTACTGTTGTCATATTGTGCCAGTGCCAGCTAACAAGAAAATGGGAAAATTAAACCAAATGTTACTGCCTTGCATGACTTCTGTGACTTTACAAGGTAGATTCTGAGAAGACAGTGCTCTTGATGTCATGTTATCAATAAGAACATCAGTCTCTTTGTTTGACAGTCTTTCTAGCACCTTCTAAACTGGCCAGATGGAGTTCATCAGCATTGTAAATATATCCTGCTTAACAAAATTTGACTATTTTCTTTGTGGGCATGATAGCCTTTATGTTAATTATTCTAGCTTTCATTAGAAACCCCCAATAGTGCTTTCAGCTTATTGGATATTTAATGGCCAAACTGAGGAACAGCAATTACTCACTCAATGTGGACCAAGGACTTGAAACCTGTTAAGAAAATGGACCTATTGAAAGATAATTTGATAAATTCATATGAAGCAGCCTCTGAGGTCTCTAATTCATCAGAGATCATCCCAAAATATTCCCTGCTGGGCAAAATACAGCTGTCTATTCCACGTAAAATAGTGCAGAATGATAATTACACAACCCAGTGTAGCTTTACTGTGAAACCAGTGCTGTCACGATGCAGAAAGACCCACAGAGAGTTTCTGCTTCTAAAAATCTAGGCATCACAGCCCATCCTAGCACAGAGGCAATATTTGTACGAACCAAATCACCACCCAAAATCTCCACTTCCACCAAATGCACACCATTCCTCCACTAAACTTGCCTGAGGGAATAATTCTATAAGGCCGCAACTATATCAAAGCAACGAGCGCCGCCAGGGGAGGGTGATCCAATCAAGACCGATAGAGGGGGCAGACAGACCACGTAAGTGGCCCTTACTTAGCTTGAGGCTTCCCCAAGGACAAGGACTGGCCGACTAACTAGAGCAAACGGCAAACATGTGGTCGCCACGTAGAGGGAAGGTGCCGAGAATGGGGGGAGATGCCCATAAATATGGCTGAGCGTTTTCCTGTACACGCTGAATGTATGTCAGATTGTCGCTCCCGGATTATAATCTGCAGAGAATAAACACCTGTCTTGCAACTACTCCTCGTCTCAGCTGTAAATCCTTTCTCATCAACGCACCTGGCGGCGTACAACTCCAACACTATACACAGAAACTCAGGAAATCATGTCAAACCGTAAACTCCCAGAAACTATCACGATACATGAGTATTGAAATAGCATACCCTAGGCTAAATACAGCGTATAGCCTAGTTGTGACAATGATTTAGAGCTAGCCATGTAACCATGTTACTAGACATGTGATTTGTGCAACGATTGCGTGCTAGGCACACAGTGCGGCATGGTCACCGGCAGTGTTGCCTGAACCCGGGTTCAAGTTCCCCGCCAGGTTTCCAGGTGTGTAGAGTTTGCATATTCTCCCTGTGTCGTCCTGGGTTTTTTTTCCCCAGGTTTTATGGGTTTCCCCCACACTCCAAAAAACATGCTGAAGCTAACAGGAGTTACTAAATTAAATCGCTCATGGGTGTGTGGGTGTGAGTGCGCGGTGTGTGAGTGTGCGCTGAAATAGGTTGGCGCCTCATCCTGGGTTGTTCGTTGCCTTGTTAACTGGATAAACAGTTACAGAAAATGAATGGATGGAATAATGTTAGGCACACACAACTGGCACATCACAAGGACCGTGATAGGCAGCTGGCCTGAGATTTGGCTGGGGGGGGGTGTCTAATTTTTCATACTGTGCAGATGTCATACTGCGGCATGAGGTATTTTGATCGTATTTTCAAAACCTTGCATGTCCCACTATCTGTCACTCCCAGTGTAGCAGGGCGAAGCAGATCATAATCCACCTTAAAGTCCCAAAGGTGGGTTCTCCCTTATCAAATGTCCCCCACGTTTGGACAACCGTAGCAGAGTGTCATTGAAAAATAAAATATTGAGACCACTGGGCTTTTTTTCCTGACATATGGACGTGAAGCATTTGACAACTGCAGCAATCACTCTCTGTCTGTCTGGAAAATTATGAAAACTAACGACCACAGGGTGAGGGAGCAGATCAGGCTCTGCTTTAGGGCTAGAATAGCTGTGGGCTCTATCTAGATTAAATTCACCTGCCTTGGTATCTTTTCTAACATATTCAGGTATCCATTTTCCAAGAATTTAACCAGAACTTTCCATGTGAACTGGTTAGCCAATAATGCACACAGTTCTCCAAATCATCCAAAAGCCCTTATTAATAAGCATAAGAAAATCACTCTCCATTTTTTTTCATTCATCTGTATGCAATGTTTATCAGTCACTATTACAAGTTTTCCTGTGGAAGACAATAAACAATTTTATTTGCTAAAGGTCACATTATTGTTCAAGTACAGTAAAAGGTACGTGACTTAGAATATGCAGTGTCTCTATGATGCTGCCAGATAAGTTGTCCAGGAATTGCTACTCAAATAAAATCACAAATAACGCTGTAAAAGTCGATGCCTAATATGGAAAAAAAACATGTTGAATCTTGCTAAGATAAAGTAAAGCAAGACACTGTTACTCAGCTTGTCAAATTGCTTCATAACAGCCTCAGCATCAAGAATCAGGTAATTTAATATCTCACCTTGTCACCTAAGAAAAACAGAATATCAGGCAGCTACTTTAAAAGCGTGACTTGAATGTAACCCAACAGTTTTGAACTGACACTACAAAAATATTCCCAAAGAAGCCTAGATATTAGGCTATTTTTCCTCAACATTGCATGTACACTGGGTCTGGTTTATTTCCTAGAGCTTACTGTACTGTACACTAGTTTTAAGCTAATCTGCCAGAAAGGTCATCGAGACTCCCAGGGAATTAACATATTCTGGCTTCATACTGATAAATTCTCTGTCAGTTGTACATTTGGGTTCTAATGACACAATTCCCTGTTGAAAGGTAGTGATAGAGTACAAATGAGGAAGATGTTCCCCTGGGGATGGAGATGTTGGGGGGTGGCGGGGGGAGAGATTGGAACTCACTAGTCCTGGGTTCAAGACTGGCCAAGAACTAGTCTTCCATGTTCCTCCTGATTATTTTCTTTTGTTTTTTTCCTAGTCTTTATTAGGTCTGTGTTCTCGTTGTGAAACGTGTGCCTTGTTTTATTATATTCCACTTGTTCCTATATTTTCTGAGTGAATTCCTAGTGTGTGATTACTGTTTCTTACTTTCAGTGTTTGTTGGAGTTTCCCCAGTCTCGTGTTCATTAGTATAATTTATTGCATTGGCTGCCTGTTCTACATGCATTGTTGTTATTAGTTGACTGCGTGATTTTCCACACCTGCCCCTCATTAGCCCAGTTGCCTTTTTCATTTAAGTGCCTGCCCCAGCTCAGTTCTTTAATTAGTCATTGTGAATGTTACTGTGTCTTTGGTCCAGTTCTATTGCTGTGTTCGCTTCCCTTTTTTTTGTTTAGGTTCTTAGTTAGCTTAGCTTTATTTCATAGTTTAAGTTAATTCAGTCTTTTCCACAGTTTGTTTTCTGACTCCCTCATGGCCCTTTCGGTTTTGTGGGTTTACCCTGTGTGTTAGTTCCCTCAATAAACCCCTTTTTGTCTTGGAGCTGCTAGTGGGTCCTCACATCTTTCCCTGCCTGCACCCTGCCCCTCCGCTGTGACAGTTCTACATCAGCATCTGTGTCTTGTTAGGTACCTAGTCATGGAGGGCTAACCGTATATGTCTCTTTAGATTCAAAGTGAACCACAGCTATAAGTATAGCAAAGTGTTATAGTGTTGGACCAAAACTGGAAATAGATGTCCAGAGTGAACACTTAAACACAAGTGAACACAAGCAAACAAGATGGATTTTTTTTTCAATTGACAAAATCATTACAGTGTTTCCTGTGAATCAAGAACTTAGGGGCAATCTGATGGGAGAGTGAGTGGTGTTATTGTTGTACACATGCGTGTGTATAAAAAAAAATCATTGTTTAGTAATTTCATATTTATGGAGGTAAAACAATAATTATATGAATTAATATAGGCTAGTTATTTTTGAGTGATGATAATGTAAGGGGTGTTGTGTACTCCTAACTGATATAAATATTGTTAATAAAGGGGGAGACGCCCCCCCCCCCCCCCTTGTCAAACATGGCAATCTGTTACAGTTTCGCATTCACAGCATTAGCATTACTGCTAATGTTACTAGATTGCCAGGGGATTGATTAAAAGCTGCACTTTACCATTTTGCTCCCTTTTCCCAAACAACACCTTAACAGAATATTTGCAAAATTTAAGTGGGTTTTAGTATGTGTGTGTGTGGTAATGGGGTTTAAGAGGGTAAGCAGAGAGATGTGTCATTGCCCCCACCTATCTAAATGTCTACTCTGTTTATCTACCTCTTTTTACCTACTTTGCCAAGTGAGTCACCAAAGTGTTGAATTAAATAATTGATTGGTTGGATAGACATTTTATTTTTTTTTTGTGACAGCAAAGATTTCTGCATGGCGAAGCCTCAAGGAGAAATGTTACTGTCAGAAACACCGCATTAACACCAGTTCTTGATAAACAATATAGCAACCACTGCAGTTTACTGTAAATATAGACAATATTGTTTGCCATAAAATGGCAGGATTAAAGAATCAGCCAGTGCCAGAAAATATATAGTGGGCGCAGGCTCAAAAAGGCTGCGCATGTCGACATGCAAATTGGGAAGTTGGTGCGGACCAAGTAGTTATACTCCCCATCCGCCACCATGATGGCTCACATTACATTGTTTTCAAATCTGTGATGCATGAAAGAGACCCTGTGGTGCCATAATTCTGCCAATCAGCACAGCCATCTAGTAAGAAGTCATTCTGTTGGTTTGTGACCTTTGGACGAATACATGTTATTACTGGCCATCAAAATATTATATTAAGTTTAATAAATATAAAATCCTCATATTTCCCACCCCTACTGGTGAATGAGATGTTCTGCTACTGCTCAATGAGATGTTCTGTGGATGCATGGGCACTGGAACCACCCCTCTGCACCCACAGAGTGATGGCATGGTCGAAAGGTTCAGTTGGCTATTCTTACCGGCCATGGTGAAGTGTATTTCAGATGCTGTCTGGTAAAGTGGTAAAGCTCTCCACCATGACTGACTGCCACCCTATCAGCCCATAGCTGTAATTTAGCAGAAGTGGAGAGGTGAAGAATCAGTACTGTCTCCACCTGCAGCCACCATGGAGGTGCCACCTTAGCCACAATGGCACCAACTTAGGCTTCCTCAGCACATTCTTCCTTACCAGTGTTTCCATCAATACAGAACAATAAAGTATGGATTTCTTATATATATGATATATGACTTTGGTTTCTTATTATTCCCTCTGGGTTCTGCTGGCTAATCGCATTTCCAGATATTAAATAATGAAACAGCAATGACAAAGGTTGCGTCAGGTTAAGTTGGGGAGCATGCACTCATGCGGAGCATTGCTGCACCCACCACATGGTGAAACTCCCCGGGATCCCATATAAATAAAAATCTAAAGAAATCCGCAAAAAAAGACACACTTTTATTACGCACCATTTAGTGATTAGTTATTAAGAATGAAAGTCAATTAGGTTCAATCACTATTAAATGTCAACAACTGCCCAATGTACTGTGACGATTAGTTAGAACCTCCCTCAAAATATGCTTCCACCCCCTAGTTGGCAAAATCCAAAATTTATTTCTGGCTATGGGACTGTGGTTTTGAAAAATTGCAGTGTCAATGGAAAAGCATACTAAACTATAGTTATCTGTATCATAACAGTGCAAATGGGATAACAATTCATTCATGTCTGAAGAGATATGTTGTGATTCCCATTTTGTTAAAAGTATTAAACTTACATATGACTCCTGAAATATAACACATTGCCACGTTCCAATAAGTGTGTCACACCTTCAGGAGACACGTTGAAATAAGACCGGGGAATACGGGACTAAATGAAAGTAATTAGTTACTACATAAAGTAACTTTTGCATAATTTCAGTTCTCATTTTAATGCATACATACCCACACAGCACACACAAGTCATTGGAACTGTTAAATGATCGTTTTCTCTTTAGGGCTATTAACAATATTAAAATTATTACATATGCTAGGCCGAATGTGTGTTTTGGTGAGTGCATTTTTTTCAGTTCAGATTAATCTTGTTACTTACTTCTAAATAAGTGTGATCTAGCCTAAGAAAAAGATTGATAAGATAACTGACACTAAAATGTCTGCATGGTTATTTCAGGCAGCAGTAACTGCAGCAGGTGTCCGTCTCATATTGGCAAATTCACCAGGACTAGGTGTTCCAGGGGGCGGCATGGTGGTGCAGTGGTTAGCACTGTTGCCTCACACCTGGGTTCTGGTCTCCGCCTGGTTTCATGTGTGTGGAGTTTGCATGTTCTCCCCGTGTCGTCGTGGGGTTTCCCCCGGGTACTCCGGTTTCCCCCCCACAGTCCAAACACATGCTGAGGCTAATTGGGGTTGCCAAATTGCCGATGTGTGTGCGTGACTGGTGTGTGAGTGTACCCTGTGATGGGTTGGCCCCCCATCCAGGGTTGCTCCCAGCCTCGTACCCGTTGCTTCCGTGATAGGCTCCGGACCCCTGGTGACCCAGTAGGATAAGCAGTTTGGAAAATGGATGGATTTACTGTTTTGCTGTCATGGCCTTGTGACTGTGATCTATTTTTGTCATGTTCTAGTACAAAAAAGAAATTAAACCATATAATGGTTTGCTTTGTGGGTAGTATTTTGTTGATGATCAGGTTAACCATAGGTTCAATTAAGTGAAAGTTTACAACTATATTTATATAAACCTTGCTTACAACTGTTGCTTAACAATTTCTTATAGTAAAGAATATTAGCAACTGAGTTGATTTTCACAACATTTATTGTAATTTACTGTAAAATACACAAGTTAATGCAATTGCACGACTTCTCAAAACCTGTACTTTCTTACACAACTCCAGTGGATTTACAATAATTATACTCAAACCAGGAGTGCTTATCTCAAAATTGTTCTTGTCGTTCTATTGACCGCATAACTTCTTCTCTATTCTACTCACTGTTCGGCAGACTATTTAACAATCTTTAGTTTTAGTTCTTTACCAACTAAACCATCCCGTGAGCCTGAAGGACTGTGGAACTGTGGGATGTTAAAGCTGAAGTTGTAGCTATTTCTGTTCCACTTGCAAAATGCAGCAATACCGTAACTCTTTGAGGATTATGGAGCTGTTTGTGTCTTTTAGATAAGAGGAAGTACACAGGACAGAAACTGAATAGATTACTAGCAACCAAAAGCAAATAAAATTACAGATGCAGTTTCTATTACCATTGACAAATCACTTATAAGGCATTGTGTCTAGGGGCGGCATGGTGGTGCAGTGGTTAGCACTGTTGCCTCACACCTCTGGGACCTGGGTTCGAGTCTCCGCCTGTGCTTCCTGTGTGTGGAGTTTGCATGTTCTCCCCGTGTCGTTGTGGGGTTTTCTCCGGGTACTCCGATTTCCCCCCACGGTCCAAAAACATGCTGAGGTTGATTGGAGTTCCCAAATTGCCCGTAGGTGTGTGTGTGAATGTGCAGGTTGTTCCCTGCCTCGTGCCCGTTGCTTCCGGGATAGGCTCCGGACCCCCCGCGACCCAGTAAGGATAAGCGGTTTGGAAAATGGATGGATGGATGGATGGCATTGTGTCTACTTTTACTGATATTTTTTCGAGAATAAGGTCAAAGATTGATTAAGTACTTCAAATAAACATTTACACTTACTTAGGACTAGTGGTGAACTGATTTATCTGAAGGCTAAAAGATGATGCCTTAATGTCTGTAATGGTGCTAGTTTTCTAAATTTCAGTTTTAAAGTCAAATAAAACCCATACTATATTTATATAAATATATAAATGTGTTGTGTACCGAATGACTAATAAAATTGTGGCACTCGCAGCTGGGCTTTTTATTCAGTGCATTGCAAAGCGTTTCACTGACAGCGACATAGGAGTGAGAACAAAAAATTCCACTCACACTGAGAAAATATGATTATTCCGAAAAAAAGATCCCCTGTGAAATCTGCAGGACCACACAACAGGGGGGAAGAGCCAGACGGGGTGTCCCAATGAGAGAATTCCATGGCTGTCTTTATACAAGAGTGGAAGAGTTGCACTCAAGGGGGGGTCTGACAAATTTTGAGTGGGCTTCTTGTTATTTTACTACCTATGTGCCTGGTCTGGAGCAAACAAATTTCGAGAGGGTTTCAAACTCATAACATTACTATGTGACTCGTTGTCTGGTTGCATTTACCTGTTTAAAGCTGTCAGTGAATGACACTGGTCAGTGCATTCTTTACCAGGGTCAGCAATAAACACAGTAAATCGCCATTTATCAGCCAGTAGATGGACTGCATTTATATAGCACTTTCCTACTCTGACGAGCATCACAAGCACCTTACGATACATGTCTCACGTTCAGCCATCCTCAAACCCATTCAGACACCAGCAGCAGAGGCTGCCATGCAAGGGACCAACTGGCACACCAGGAGCAATTCAGAGCTCAGCATCTTGTTCAAGGACACTTTCATGGGGTCAGGAGGAACAAAGGCTTGAACCTGCAACCCACTGCTTGCCGAACAATAGCACTACCTCCTGCGCCACCATCTTCCCTGTGGAAACAGCCTTAAAGTGACAAGCTTCAGTCAGTGTTCACATCCTTAATACAGAGCATGCAGGATGTCAGACAGATATATGTGGGTGTGTCTGACGAAGCACAAACTGTTTCTTAGCGTGGAGTGAGAATTTGTTTATACAATTTTTTTTCCAAGCAGGCTGCAATCGACCCAGTAACTAAAAAAAATCAAGGGCCGACAAAACAATGTTTTGGGCCATTATCCACCGGTGTATAAATTACATATATATGTGCACCAGTTAGATCTGAAATGCACTTGTTGGGCGATGAGAGCTTGCATCGTGGCGGGACTGTGGGGATCCAGTCTTTAAATCTATTAAAGTTTGCAATGGATAAAACTCTACCAGCACTAAATTATTTAATATATAAACAAGCAATATGAGCTAAATGGGCTTCTCTTGTTCCTTATGTTCTTAGGCTCATTGACAAGGCAGCATAGGGCAAAAGTGCTATGAGCGAGCTCTGCTGGGACCTGCTGTGAGTGATATAGGCTTGGCCCGCACATATCCCTGTCACCCACTTATCCCATCAAGCTTCTGCTAGGAGACACCAGTAAGTGAGCAGGGGGTGGAGGTAGCACGCCTCTTCGTACACCTTCAAGGACTGTCCTTTCTGACTACGTGGAATCGCTTCGAAAGCTACAATGCATGGCAGAACACTGGGTCAGGGCTCAGAGCACAGAAACATCTTGCACTACATCAAAGGGGATGGATCCATTAGTCCATCACTGCATTCACTGTAAATAACAGAATCTGACTCAGGAGATAATATTATTCCATTATTTTAGGAGAATTGCAAGCAGTTCAATACATCCAGTTGATAACTGTTGCTTGATTACGGCAGTTATCGTGTAAAAGATAAGCTTAAGAATTGGTTGACCACAACAAACAATTATAATTTTTATTGTCAGTTTACTGATATTGCTGTACATCTTTCTGAGCATTGTGTACTTACATAAGGATAGTAAGGGTGGCCCACATGAGTTGACTTTAAAATGGTATTTCCTTCATATTAAAAATAATTGATTACAAGACCGAAAGTCTGTTCTCTAAATATTCTAAAATATTTGTATTTATACTAAATCTCTATTAAACTTAAGTGATGAAACTTGCCATTATTATTTGATAATCATTCAGGTCTTTTCCAGAGAAAATATACCTCCAACATTTAACCAGTTAAAAAATTAAATGGCAATAGTTATAATTAATAGATTTAAAAATATATTATTAAAATTTCTATATATTTTCCAGAGGTTCTACTTTTTTAAGCACAAGTGATATGCATTATTAATAATAATTTCCAGTACAACAAAGATTAAACATCTCATATTTATAAGTTTAAAAATGAATAATAATAATAATAATAATAATAATGATAATAACAAAATATGTCCCACGTGAATCTCATCGTCACATACAGAACAACAATAAGAAAAGTCATTTTAAAAATCAATGTACTTCATTGCTAGGACATTTTAGTTTTATATTCATCTCAGAAAGCACATTTATAAGATGAAAAATTGTAAATTGGTTTTAAATGCAATAACGACTGAAGGGATCCCTCCCTACTTTTCTTTTTATTTTATTTTATTAAGGAATTTATTTACTCAGCAGTATGAATTAATTTATTTTTCATTTTCTGGAATATAATACAATTGTCGGCGCTGCGTGCTATTTTTTTAATTCCTCCCTGTACTGAACAGCTTAATTAAAATCTTTTTATAACGTTTATGTCAAACACACCGTGATAACAAAATGCTGCACGCTGAGGCTAGACTATGACTCAAGCACCAGGTGTGTGCGTGCTACAATTCAGTCATTTAATCATTTTTTTAACAGAATACGGAGTATTAAGCTTGCTACTTACGTCCTGGAAAATTGAAATCCCTTGGTCAGGGTTATTCTGCAATAGATGTTGTTTGTTGGCACATAGATGCTGCTGCTTGGCAGACTGAAGACACATCGTGATGATCTCCGTACATGCCATCATTTTTAACACCTCCGAGAAAATAATATCTTTATATTTTAAAAATCTAGCCTTTCCTCTTAAACTAACAAAATATAATCGTTGCTGTCTTTGGGTTTCGAAGTTATTAGACTCAAAACCTGGGCAGTAGCCTTGATGATGATCCTCGATTCAGGGATGCGGCTGTACATTGAACGGAACTTTCCTCGGCGAAACAAGTCGCCCCGCCCTCTCTGATACGATTGGTCACCATCGCCTTCGACTAATGATGCGTTACCGTTCTTCGCGGCTGTTTCACTGCCTTTTGGGTGTATGGCTGCTTTTGTATTTTTAAATTATTTCTGTGCTTGTTTTCGACTAAAAGCTGAGCTTCATTAATTGAACAGCATCGATGTATATTACGCTGCGGGATACTAATATAAATATGTATGTAGATCTATACAATCAATACAACCAGAAAAGATAGATAGATAGATAGATAGATAGATAGATAGATAGATAATGCTACTCAAAAGAAGTCAAATAGGCTACTGCGGCATTTCCAGATTGGGGGTGGGGGGTACGCCATCCTCTACTACACCGATAGCTCCATCTGCTGGTTATTCCGCATATTTTGACAGTCTATGCATGGGTTTCTTGGGCATCATGTCCTTTTGTGCAGAAAATTACAGAAAAAAAGAGTTATATTCAATATCGTAGCTGTTATATACTTTCTGTTGTCAGTGGGGTATACAATGCCATCTGAATACTTTTGACACTATAATACTGCTTGCTTACAAATCAAACACTACTTTATTTTCAAAAATGAATGTTAAACCATATAAAACTTTCATCTTAATTTGTCCATGCGTTACTGTTTTTATAGGTTCAGCTGCATATCCTGGTCAAGGTCAGGGGAGGCCTTGAGCAAGGGCACAAGGCTTGGATTCCAGTCCACAACTGGGCCCATAATACAGGCAATTTAGAGACAATTCTCCTAATGAAATGTCCTTGGATTGGAGGGAAATCAAAGTACTCAAATGGAGGCTGGTATGTAGTCAAAGTAAGCCAAGAAGAGCAACTTCAAATTCATAGTGTGGAGGAGAGATTTGAACTCCTGGGGTGCAAGGTGTGAGGCAACAGCGCTAACCCCCATGTCTCTGTGCCTTAAAAACTCAGGGACCAAACTTTGCTTTGGACAAAATCCACTAAATAATTACGAATTGCTTTATTGTGTGTATAAATAGTACACCTTTCCGTCATATAGCGATCATGCTGACCTCATATTTTTTACATAACAATGTGGTTCTTCTAATTGAAGAAACTTACATACCGACCGCGGAAGAAAACAAATTCCAAGACTAAATCGGGAAAAGGCATAAAAGGGACGGGCACAGCGAAAAACGTGACGAAACTTTAACCAATCGTAAAATATAGGTGGTGTGATGTTGTCCAATCACGTCGGAGGACTGAGAGCTATAGGCGGGACAACGTTCCCCGAAACATGTCGAGCTTTGCGTGTTTTTGTCCCACCCTGCGTTCGTCACGTGAATAGGCTGAAACTATGGTGGAAGTTTGTCTCTTATTCTGAGTTTTTATGAGGAGATCAAAACTGAGCGGACTGAAACATTTGAAGGATAATTCGGGGATATTTCACGTATTTAGAGTCTCTTATTGATAAGGTAAGTTACCTGATTTTAAATACGTTGAGACAAATGTCTTCCGTGTTTGGCTAACTGGCTGTAACTAGCTAATCATCAGTCGTCGCCGTCGTTTTGACAGTCGATGAGCCTAGTTAACAGTAACAAACAAGCAAACTACTTCGCCACTGGAACTAAATCCTGAGTTTAGACAGCAGTTTAAAGCATTAAGAAGACCGAAACTTATTTAGGTGGCTGTCCAGAAAGTTTTTTTTGTCTCAAAATAGTAGTCAGAACTGTCATGTCTAATTGCCAAGCCTGTTTCTGTTTAGCCAGACGGCTCTTTCTGGGTGGTTGGATGGCTTGTTTAGAGCTAGATGTACTTGTTTCAGTACTGCGGGCATAATTGGTGTTGAATTTGACCGACGTCGTTGAGCGTCAGTCTAAAGTTGGTGAAAGTTTGGATTTTAAGTCATTTGTAGTGTGGAGGCAGTGTTCGTGTAGATGATTTCCAAGGGTTATGGTTGTTTACTTGCTTTTCGCCGTTCTGCACCACATGAAGTTTAGGTCAGAACATGCTAGCTAGAAAGTTTACAAACTGAGATTATAACGAAACAGAAATTGACTGTCGTCAAGTCACGATAAATTTTTGAAAGTCGGTCAATTAATTCTTTATTGCTTGATTCAAAAACGGGGCAGCTACATATGTCACTCTCAGCTGACGTTGTATACGCCATATCTGTGTCGAGCCATCGTTTAACTACCAGCTTGTCATTGTCTTTGAAACGGTATGTTTTATATTTTTCAAGTTTGGTTTATTACCGGGATAGACGATTCATTAAACTTTAGACGTGTGAAAACGACAAATTAATTAGTGCAGTAAATGAGAAGTAGAATTAAGAATATACAAAAAGCACAAACAGCCAAGTTTTTGTTGCTTCTTTGGTAATTCGATTAGTTATTTTATACTAACAATTTTAAACAATATGCACTACTATATCAACGTTAATAACTGTTTATAAAGTGTACAGTTTACCTGTTAAGTCTTAAATGTGTCATTTCTAATTCGATTGTTACGGCTACAACTGAATTTCAACGGAACACTGTTATCTTTAACTGATATCTGAGCAAAGCCGGCTAGCTGCCTTTACGATATAATCTGCCCTTTAGTTTCACTTTGGAACAAATCTAAATATTCAAATTCTGCATGCTTCCCAAATAAATAAATAAATTATACTCATATTTGGACAGTGTCCAGTTATGGGGAAAGAGTGAATGTTAATTTTTGTCACACGTCACTGTCTTCCATGAGAAGCATCTCGGAGCCTGTGCGTTTAGTGTCAGCTTGTTTAAGAAAAAATTATAGTAAGTGATATGAATGTGAAAGGTAGGGTGAGTTTTTATTAGAGAATTATTATACTGTACTGGGGACCTTTTGAAGAAATGCATTTATTTTAACATTTTTGGAAAGTATTTGGCATTGTTTCATCTGTTTTTTTGTAATGGTCAAAATGTATATCTACGTCCTAAATATTTTAGTAAGAATGGAAATTGATTTGTCTAATAATTTCAGAGTCAGGTGTTCAGTCTGAGGTGGACAATTGCAGAACTATCTGCTTTAGCAATGTGTAATAGCGTCATAGTAAATTGCGTTTATAGCTGTAATGTGACTCGTTGAGGTTTAAAATTTAAACTTATCTCAAAATTAATCTTTGTTGCTAAAAAGTAAATGCATGTGTTGATAGTTTTTGGAAACCAATAAGTGTGTTGGCAGAAGTTGTGGAAATAGGTGTGTATAATAGTTTACTTATGTTTATGGCATTTAATTGGACCCTGAAGGTAGGCAAGTAATAATAATGGATGTGTGGACAAATGAAAATATCTCTGCTGTAATTCAGGTCTGGTCAGACGAGATCAGGATACAACAAGATCAGGATGGTGTGAAAAAAGATAGTCTTGTTTAATTTGATGCATAATATGGGGAATATTTCAAACATCAGGAGTGATTTTGTTGTGAAAAATATTGGGATATTTATAAAGCAAAAAAAAAAAGGAATTCAAATTAAATATCTTCCAAATCAAGCTAGGGGTGATTTAAATGGCAAGGATAACAGTGATTATGGTGGATTTGTAGAACGTATGCAGGGCTCATGCAGAGGTAAATTTCAAAGTTATTTTTTATAAGATGTGTAATCTTGAAAAGTTTTAATCTTTAAAATTACAAAGCTTCCCAAGTATTTTTTCCCTGTGACAGCATAAAATTGTTTTTAAACTGTTTTGATTCAGTGAAATTGAATCCCCCCTGATTCAGACATTATGAAGGTATGAAAAATCTCAAATCTCAATCTAGCTGACTAGCTGAATGGTATATCCATAACTTGTGATGTTGGTATTGAAATCGCACATCACCACATGCGTTGTTCTTAATAAAATATTGTGCATCACACAGCCTGAAACTACAGTGGTACCTTCGCTCACAAACTTAATTTGTTCAAGGATTCAGTTTCTGACCCGAAAAGTTCACGACCTGAATCAATTTTTGCTATTTAAAATAATTAATTCAAACCTTAGAAAAACATTTAGATTTTTTTTTCTCGTCAATTTTTTGATGTTTTTTTGTAACCAAGGATATAGACTTAAATTAAAATAGCCTTAATTATACACAAATAATGCAAAATTAAATAAAACAAATTAAATTAAATAAATCCAATTGAGCATGTGCTTGCTGGCGCACTGGTCACTTGAAAGACGCCACAACACGGAAAAGAACCACAAAATATCTCCTCCAAAAACACGAAACAATTAACGTTAAATGACCGACAAAAACAACAGTCATTTCAAAAATGTGATTTAAAAAAAAAATCATATTTAATCAAATTATTTTCATATGGCTAAAATGTTTTTGTACATTTCGTGATGTAACTTGACATCAAACTTTTTGATGATGTCAGTATTTTCACAGCTTGACACATTATACATAGTTTCCCCTCTCCTCCTTAAATACAAAGTGATTTCCACAAACTGAAGTGTTTTTTTTTTTATGGGTACGATCATGTGAGAGGTGTTGTTTGGGCTGAAAATGTGTTTTTCTATGACTTCCATACATTTCAGTAGTTGTAATGCAATGCAGTAATTTTTTTGATTCCATATTACCAAATTTTTGGTGATGGTACAGTTTTGGAATCTTTATATTTAAGAAGGAGAAAAAACACATCAACTTTTATTTTGACTGCCTATATTACACTTTATTATTTAAGGCAGATATCTCACCTCTCACAGGAGACTCCTGGAACTTGGGGGGGGGGGGGGGGGGTAAATGTATTGTGACAAGTCATGGAGTCATTTTAATGAAGATGACACTCTTTTAAAATGAAATACTCCATTAACTTTTTCTGCTATTCTGATCTGGTTTGTATTTATTTCTTTTTTTGTATTTTACCAGTTTTTACCTTATAAAGGTCAACTACAGACAAACGGCTGCAAAATGTCACTTAATCCTTTTTTCCCCCCTTAAACTACTGACACATTTACCATAGTGTAAAAATTCAGCACTCATAAAAGTCCCCAGGGCAAAAATAAAATTTACACCACAAAATAAGGGAAATGAGAGCACCTGTAACGATCCGGTGTAGAGGGAGACGAACACAAAGCAGGCCAATCCCAAATCCAAAAGAACAGGGTTTTATTCTA
>JABFDZ020000109.1:23872481-23896859 GCA_019775955.2 Pollimyrus isidori | reverse complement strand
AACCTGTAGGTCAGCTGTTCAAACCCAGGTGTGAGGACTCCTCAGCCAATCAGTCCTCTAATTAGTAATATAATTAGTGAGTTGCAGCGAAAACCCGCATACACACCGGCCCTTTGCGGATAAGATTGCCCACCCCTGGTCTAGCTACTAGATGTGTCCTGTCTTTCCTGCTGATTTGACTGTTCCCTCTAACCATGCCAGACCAGCATGTCCTCCATTTGAGTGCATATCCATCCGTCCACTGGAACAGTGTCTTCTTGCCCAAGTCCTAAAACAGAACAACGATCCCACAATGCACCCAACCCCACTGATCACTTAATCTTTCTTACATGGTGGTATGCCCGTTATGTCACTTAACGGTGAATTACACCCTGGTAACACTGAATTACATTGGTAACAAAAAGACTGTGGCAGCATTAGCATTCAGCGTAAATGCCCCAAAAATGAACCTGTTGTGTCCAGCTGCGTTTAATTTAAACGAATCTTTTATTTTGCAGTTTCCCCAACTAAATGCAGCTGTGTTGCAGCATGTTTTACCGCTCAGTCTGTCTGAGGGGGCAGGTTTCCTCAGCTGGAAGGTTCACCCAAAGCTAGCCGACTGTCTGCTTAGCCCTTAGAGAGAAAGAAAAATCATTAAAGAAAAGCATAATTTTTTTTATTCCTTGATTTTTACTTGAACTTGCTTTACTTTCTTACTCAGATTTATAATTTTTTTTATGGCACTCCTATAATTCCACAGACCCATGCGTGATGAAGTGGAAATGTTCGAATTTTAAGACAAATCACGCCAAAACTGAAACAACTACGCTTGGAGACATTATAGTCTCGGATGACATTTAACTTTGTGAACGTGAACTCACCATGATGCATTTTATTACCATTTTACAAAAAACATTATATAGATGATGGTTTACATCTGATTTTAATTTTAAAACAAACTGTGACAAAATTCAAGCAACAGCATTATGGTGGGATGGAGGAAGGAAGAATGAAAGGAAGGAAAAAAGGGTGACTCGCAAAGACACTCAGTCCTGTGAACGATGTAGCTCTGAAAGTATTTACTGGATATTTTTCAAACTTAAATATTTTTTGGAGAGTTGAGGAATGTGTACTGGGGGGTGATGGGGCCAGCCCAGGAATGCGTAATTGGACTGACACCCAGCTTATATTTTAGACCAGGGGACACCAACCTTTTTCAAACTGAGAGCTACTTCATTGGTACTGAACCATACAAAGGGATACCAGTTTGAAATTCCCTCCTAAACTTATCTAAATTTTATGTATAATAAACATGTTTAAAATGTTTTTTTTTTTAGATAATTTATATAATAGATAATCAATTTGAAAGTCTAATCCTTTGTTTCTTAATAACAAAGCATCTATTTATTCTTTTTACTATCATTATGAATACAGTTATATTGGTGTGCAGTATTAATATAACATTCAGAATTGTATTGCACCATTTGTCTTGCACCAAGCCTTTTTAACTATCTTGCCATTACTTTATTATGCAGGATTGTCACGCCTTTCAGTAAATTGGTCTTCCGTGTGTGGAGCCATCACACTCTGAAGTCGGACATTCTGTTGGGAGTAGCCATATTGGAAGTTAGAGAAACCTTAAAATCTAATGACATGAAAAGTAAGTGCTGTGCCTGCTCAGTTCTTTACATGTGTATGAGTTCTGTGGCCTCATATGTTTCAATAGAGAAAACCAAGTCTTCTGGACACACTTTAGTAAGGTGTATTTTACAAACACACTGAAGACTGGTACAAATTAATAAAAGTTTCAGTCAGCATTCAGCACTCACAGAGATGACAGACAGGCCTTTTCCAATATCCCTCACATTTGTGGGGTGCTCAGAAATCCCATGTCTGGCATTTCAGTCTCGGAAGTCATGCAGACGTTGCAGCTCAGTGCTGAGGGGGACCGGTCTGACGTGGTGGGGGACCTGTCCGTGTGCCTTGATGGAATGGAGGTCGACCCAGAAATGTTTGCCTCTGCTGAGGTGAACTTCTGCGGTGAGTGGTCTTCCAAATGAACGGATATCTGAGAGTATCCAGGTTGTGCACTATTCAGAAATGAATTGAGGTTTGGCTCTGAAATTCCAGTTCAGATTATGAATATTGAATTGAATTTGAACTGACTGCAGTGCCTCATCAGAAACTTCCCAAGCTGCAAAACTGAAACTAGTCCGTCACCTTTTAGCAAAGCTTCACATGATGTCACCGTATTCCTGAGTCAACCCTGTTTAAAGATGACAACCCTTTGGACTACTATAAAGGAAACTAAACCGGCTTTCCTGAGCTAGCGGAAATTACCTGCAAATATCTTGCTATACTATCTTTCTCTGTACCTGTTGAGAGAATCTTCAGTGTAGCTGGAAAATCTTCAAGGCCAGAATCTTGCAATCTAAATGATAAAATGTTGAAAATCTTTTGTTGGTTAAATGCAACAATATTGAACAATGACTCCTATGCATTGAAGTAAAGCTTAATTGCATTTGCCATGACATTTTGCTTTTTGTTAAACTGAAAGACAAAACTAATTGTTCTACACAAAAGAAAATAGATAAGAGCAACTACATGAATTACAGCAGTGCTTGAAGTGGTGAAAAACAGGTGCTGGTACACCCCTTGGTATTCAGTTATTCAGACAACCCACAGACTCTCATAAGGAAAGCAACTGCAGATTTCTGAAAAATGCTAGGACACATAATGAGTTAAATATGCAAAAATAATAAATATGTGCCCATGGAAAAATACTTAGAAGGCCAATACAAGCCAAATGTATATTGATACAATAGGCTCTAGGGTAAACAGGGTTAAAGTAAACCGATAATCTATGTCGGTTTGAACAGGATCAGTAAACTACCATTTCAAATAAAAGGACCTGGATCTCACTTAAGCAATTAGTTCTTGCTGTATGCTGATTGGTCAGTTTCCTACGACTATGCATGTGACATTAACATTAATGTGAATAAGCTGGAATAGTCATTCAATCAAGGAAACAAACCAATGAAAGCAAAAGAACTGAACTATTTAGTCAAACATATGGGCGTTTCAGTTTTAAAGTAGTTTGTAAAACCTGGAGTAGCTCAAAGTGTCCTGATATGGATTATCTGGTCAGCCTGCTACCAACATACACCACCTACTATCTAGAAAGTCTTTGTTATAATAATGTAGCAGTAGTAGTAATAATAATAATAATGTTTTGGAATAAATGACATTCTTCTGTTGTGGGATTGCATTGATTTTGTTTTTTAACTGAAGTGATTTAAATTCTTCCTTTCAGTCCAATTCAAATCCCAATTCATGAATGGAACAGGGTGCAGTTCATAAATTCTGAATTTTTCACAACCCTGGTTGGTGTGTCCCCTTTTCGTGAATCGCCAATTAAATTTGACAGACTCTGTCACTGGCAACATCTTCCGATCTTCATATATAATATGAAACAACGTGTAATCATCTTTACATGCATTTTTGACACTCATGGTTCTGTGTGTCACAGATGAAGTCCTCAATGGAGACTCTGGAAATAATGGGGATGGTGGTGTAAGGTACCGTTACTTCTTGTTTCATTGTCATTATGTTTATCACTGTGACTGATGGTATTGTAAAAGCCCACATTATTGTGTATGGTTTTGGGACAGGTCTACTGCTGCAGACAGTTTGTTGTTGGCATGAGAACTCAAAACATTTTTTAGATCCTCCCTTCACATGAATATTGTGTAGGAGTAGGCCTGGAACTGAATTAATTTTTAGACAAATCACATAACTGAAGCATGAATACAACTTGGTAGTAGCGAAAGAAAGGATGACTACAGAACTAATTTCTCATTTTGGTTATTGGAGTTTTATTCGAACTTCACAAAACAAACACACTGTGTAGCTTGTGGAAGTTTTAAGTACACAAAAATATCATTGGTAGAGACGGAGATAATCAGACTGTAGAGGAGGTGTGTCCCAGCGAGTAGAGGAGGCCATACCAAGATGTCTGATTATATTCTTCTCTCTAGGCCCATGAAATGGGTGTCTGAATAATCCTAGCAAGGTATTAACAAGGACCTTCTGGGTTTACATTGGTTGGTTGTTACACTTCTTTTTGGCTTACAGAGATGTGTTGGATGATTTTGGTTATATCGGTTATAGGATGACCACCTTAAGTTATTTCAGAAATTCTTGCTGAATCTTAGTTTTGTGGCATTTCTACTACTTAAAGAGCAGGCAAGTTGATTTTTAACAGCAGGGTGGGACGAGATGCTTCTCCCTCTGTTTGCAGCATGGAGGACAAGGGTGCCCCCAATGGACGATCGGTGAATGGTACTCCTTCCCCCTCACTGTCAGCCGGGAGGACCAGGCTACCACGGCCCCCTAGGCCTTTGCGGCCACCTCCTCCCACCCCACGGAGACCAGCCTCTCTTACAGGTTTTACTGCACTTCATGTATTTCTTATTTGGACCTCTCACAGCTCTACTTCTATTGTTGTATTTCCCACTTTTCTGGGAATACTTATGGTTTTAGCACTGGTCCACTGCCGCCACCACCACAGCAGATATTTTGGTATGTGAGGCAATAACTCTGAAACTGTTTGACGGGTCTTTTTCAAACTTTGAGACCGCTCACTCCAAAATTGAAGTAGCACCACATAGTGATAGCCAAAAAAACAACCGTTTTTACGCTTGACTCAAGAAGTTTCTGAAACTCTACAGAGGCATTGTGTGGGTTCTGACCTGGAACTGATTCAATTTTGAGACAGATTGAGGCAACGTTGCTTAGATGCAGTAAAGGGAAGGGTGAAAGCAGACTACATTTGTCCTGAAGATATTTAATACTTGCACTTTGTGCAGTGATGATGAAGTTGAATCACTGACAACTTTTTCAGTAGTGTTGTAGAGGTAAAGGAATTTACAGTAGCGGTGATGTGATGCTATTAGACAGACTTAAAACATTGAAAAAGTGGCCAGATATGAATATAGAAGAAATGACTTGCTCCCAGGGCCAGTGTGACTGCATTTACAAGGGCAAACCCACATTTGTACCCTCAGACTTTAGCATGCGTATGCATTTATAATGGGGATGCACAGTTATGCACTGTTGTGCCTGAGCAGTCAGTAGATACTGATTTGATACATGAATCTTAATATGAACGAATCATAATGTCAGTGTAATGTGAGCATCACACATGATTGTGCATTGATTTGTTTTGGCTTTCAATTGACAAAATATGTGTGAATGTCTGATGCCAAGCATCTGCATAGAAAGTTGTGTAGGCATGTTTCGAGCATCACATGCAACTTTGATAAATGAAGCCCCTGTTTTCATTTTTGGACATACTGCCCCAAAAATGAAGCAGCAGCCCTGTGTGACCGCAACGGAAGGAAATGGCTGCTGTAGAGGACACTTGTTTGTGGGAATACAGTAACTTCAAGAGTATTGTATGGATAATTTTCAAACTTTGGAGGGACATTGATGGAATAACAAACTGGAAGTGATTGAATTGAGTCAGGTCACCCCAAAACTAAAACAGCCGCATAGTGATGGTTTAGGTTACAAATGTTCTTTCCAAAATGCTTGGATATGGGGTTTGTTTTTAAGTGAAACAAAAGAAAAAAAACCCCCAACTACAATTGTCCAAAAAAAGCCACAAGTATTCTGGGATATGGCCCAGATATTTTCAGAAGCTAGAAAGCCAGATTGTGCCTCTTCGCTCTACCCTTATTATATCAGTACAGGTCCTCGTCGACTTACGTCCTATCCAGTTTACGACTAATCGACTTTACAACCATGATTGTCGCTCGTATGTCTGGCAGTGCAAATGTTGCCCAGCTGGGCGTACAACAGTTTGCGCACCAGTTCCCGGCTGCACTACTTTTCCCCAGCGCGCTAAGCCGCTAACTGTTATTCCAGTAACAGTATAACTATAATGAACCAAGAAAATCATGATGTATAACAATGAACAGAGAACAGTATGATGTATAACAATACATAATGAACAAAGAAAATTATGATAAGGTATGACTTAAAGATGTTTATAACAGTACATTACTGTACAGTAGGCTATACATATGTGACTTACGACCAGTCAGTTGTAACCAGTCATGGTTGTAAGTTGACGACGACCTGTAACTGTAAAAATTTAAGTACAACAAGTGTAACATGCTGTATATATTTATACTGTCTATATTTAAATAAAAATTGTAAATTAAGTACATGACAGTTTCAAACATTGACATTGAAACATACACAAAGGAGTACAATGAACCACTTAATTAGAAAGCAGTCTGTAAATTGTTATGTAAGTGGAATGTGCAGTAAAGGAATAAGTATTCTTTCTGTTCAACAAATCACAACAAGGACTAAGAACATTCAGGTAAAAACACGTGTGTTAACTTTAACAGTATTCCATCCAGTGCTTCTAGAAATTGTGCAAGTGGGTGAGTGTGGGATTGGTGGCTTTGGATGGACCAAGCGACAGGATTATCTGGGGAATACAGTGTTGTCGTAACCGACAACACCAGTTCCAGTTTTATTATGCAGATATTAAGGAGAATTTGATTTATGCCTATTTTTAGCCTTATAATTATAATGCAAAGATTCAGCATAGCCCTACAGATGTGCTAGTGTACAGCTTACACTGTCTGTTTTCTCCAGAACCCCTTATTCATTTGTGTCCAGTGGCCTTTTCTCAAACGGCACCTTTTGCTGTTGTTCCCAACAGCCATTTCCAGTGAGGCTACCACTGCCGCTACCCCAGAAGCGCCTGCCTACGGCTCCAGCAGCAATTTGGCGTCTCACGACACTCGACAGGCAGCTGGTGTCGCCCCAGCTGCTTCCAGAATATCTAACTTTAACATCGGTCCCCTGCCTCCTGGGTATGAACATCTGCAAAAGCCTCTTCGACCTCCAGCTGCACAGTTTGTAGAATGCTGCTTATGTGATCTATATGATCTGCATAGCTGTCACATTGCCAGACCAAACCCGGACATGTATTGCAGTGCAACCTGTGGCATCATATGTATTGTTGACAACAATTTATTCAACTCCGTAAAAAGGTTTTGGAAGTTTCCCTTATTATTTAATCAGTAACTGAAACCTGGTCTGCCTACACTGTGATCTTTAGCATAGTTTTTCTTTTGTCTAATGAAATTAGTTTTACCAGTTGTCTCTAGGTACAATTTTTAATGGAGATATTCTTGTTTGGTGCTTTCTCAAGGGTACAACAGCAGTAATCACAAAAGTTCACTCTATAGCAGGGAAATAATATTTGAATTGGTAGTCTGTGGTTCTCCTGCCTAGGTGACCAGGTACTGCAGTTGCCCAATGACTGTTAAGATATCAGGGGATAATCGGGATGGCTTTTCTTTGAGAATAACATTCTCTTGGCTGAAGCAGCCAGAATGATTCCCCTTGAAATTGTACATCAGCTGCTTAGTAGTTGTTACACATCAGTTGCAAGATTTTTTTGCAAATATGCTTTGATGTTCATTTATCTTTGTTTATTGTGATCGACTGGCTAATTTTCATGTTGATTCTTTTTTGCTATTATGAAGGTGGGAGCCGCGTGTAGACCAGAATGGCTGCACATACTTTGTGGATCACGTAGAGAAGAGGACGACTTGGGAAAGGCCAGAACCTCTACCCCATGGGTAAGGTCTCTTCACTCCTCACATTCTCTACCAGAAAATTATGACTTGCAAAGGGAGCCGCTGGGCTTTTTCTAAGGCGGGTTGGTTGTCTGCTTTGTTAAAATGCATCAGAACATTGTGTGTTGGTGCGCTTTTCTTCATTTTCAATAACGCCACCCATGTCATACATAATAAAAAAAAAAAAACAACCAGCCCGCCCTTCCTCTTTACCACCAAAACCGCTCATTCTTCACAAAGGCTGTCATTTATTTTCCCCATCTGTTCTGTCTTGCGACATTGCAGTTGGGAGCGCCGTGTGGACCCCACGGGCAGGATATACTTTGTGGATCATATCACCAGGACCACCACCTGGCAGCGCCCGACGGTCCAGACGATGCGCAACTATGAGCAGTGGCAGCACAGACAGAGCCAGCTTCGCGGAGCCATGCACCAGTTCAACCAGAGGTTCATATTTGGGGTGAGATTCTTCTGTTAAGATAGACGGGAGCCTTTTTGCACTGGTATAGTGATCTTGTGCAGTAGCAGTAAGTGTAAGGCTATACATATACATTATACATGAACTGGACCTAGAAGGAACAGATCAGGTAGACTGCACAAATTGGGTAGACTGCACAGATTGGGTAGACTGCACAGATTGGGTACACTGCACAGATTGGGTAGACTGCACAGATTGGGTAGACTGCACAGATCGGGTAGACTGCACAGATTGGGTAGTGACAAGCAGTTAACAAACCTAGTGGCAAAGTGATCAGAGTTGCCTCAAAATTAGGGCAGGTGAGTATCCAGGAGCAGCTGTATACAACACACAAAAACTCTGAGATATTTGGTAAAATACAGAGTTATCTTATAAGAGGGCTGTGTGTCATTGCACCTAAACAACTCCAAATAACCCAAACAATTAGGACATTAACCAAGAACTTTATTGTGCTGTGTGACAGCACTTTCCATCCTATGTTACACACACACACTCCAGCTGCATTTTATGAGAAGAAGTTCTAGTATTCCCTGGACGCTGAGGTCTAATTTCAATCTGTCTCTCTGTGCAATAGGTTCAAGACCCAGCACAGAACAAAGAGTTTGATCCCTTGGGAACTCTGCCACAAGGATGGGGTAAAGTGCTCCTTAGATGGCTGCTCCCAGTGGGCTTGTGGGACAGGTGGATCTGGAGCCTTCCTACTAAGTGTGTAATGGTCCTGTCATATGGGCCATTTACTAACTGAATTTCAGTCTTAAACCTGAAACCTGGGCTGGTCTTTGTACTTCTTTTAGCAACTGAACTTTGACTTTCATTATTTTCCCAATACCAAAAAATCTAGATATGACTGCAGGAAAGCTATAGAATTGGCTAAATTCAACTGTGGATCCAAAATAAAGTTTTATTACCACAGCAGTAATACCCAGAATATTTGAATGGGATTAAGTGGTGTCACAGATTACACAGCAAAATCAAACCCACAACTGACAGAGCACTCTGCTGTCACTCCCCCAGCCCACCATATCCCCACAGCCCACTGTGAACTTACATTGTTTGCATCAAGAGCTGATGTGTGTAACGTTTTCTAAAAGAATAATTCTCATATGGCTTTTGGCTGAATTTATTGTGCAGGAATTTTATCACGGAACGTATTAGCGTTGAAAGAACAGGGACAGCTGGTGAACTTAATTACATTAAGACAAGTCAGAAAAAGTGCTGCTAGGGCACTGGGGTTATATCCATAGAGATGGATGTACAGTCTTCACAAAGATATGAGTACAAATGTATGTGTTTATGTGACAGCAGCATAATTAACTACGTTTAACTGTTTAGAATGCAAGTTCTGCCTTCAGGCAAGATAGCTTTTGGTGACTTTATGTGACTGTTTTCCAGTATTCCGTGTTTTCTGAACAAGGGATTAGTGTACTCAAAGGGGGCTTTCAGGCTTTTAATTTAATTATCGTCTGTGTATTCATCATTATGATGTTAATTTCTTTTTATAATATGACAGAGAAGAGAACAGACCCCAGTGGCAGGGGGTACTTCGTAAACCATGAAACACGGACGACCCAGTGGGAGGACCCTCGAAACCAGTGGTAAGGCTTGATACTCCACTGTTCATCTGCAAGGCGCATGCTTCCGGATAACGATGGCCAGTTCCGCCCTTAGGCACTTGGGTGTTGTTTTTGCTGTCGCGCAGCGCGGTGAGTGAGAAGCCACTGCCCGAAGGCTGGGAGATGAGATTCACGGTGGATGGCATTCCTTACTTTGTTGACCACAACCGGAGAACAACCACCTACATTGATCCCCGAAGTGGAAAGTCATCCCTGTGAGTGCCCCCGAGAACCCCCCCCCCCCCCCATTGGCTATTCGTAAATGCTCTTATCTATCAGTCTTTGTTGGGGAGTTCCTTGTCATCAAAATGTTTGCTATGACAACAGTGTCTTCCATCACCTGTTGTGATATAGTGGTGATACATCATTGACTGAAGGTCAGTTTTCCAAGGTAGATAATTTCATAATATTACCAGGGTGTTCTGCAGGAACTTGCAGAAGAATCACATGCAAATGTAATTTTCCAGAATGCGGATGTAAACAAAGTGTCATCTTATCTTGCTCTTCCAGAATAACTAGTTATGTGCGCTGGGGATGAACATTCTGCCAACATTGTTGGCATTTTTTTTTTGGTGTGAAGAGAGATCTCACTTATGGTCACTGCACTTAACCTGTTCGGAGCGAAAGCACAACAACCAACTGACTTTATTTTCGTTTGAATAGGTTTTGAAAACAGTTTTGAGGTGTGGATTAGTGCTTACCAAATCCTCATTTAAAGCAGGCGGCAACTTGCATAAATATCTGACGAATGTTATCATTACCTGGTGGCCTGTGTGCATCTTGATTGCAGACATTACAAAAGATAAAATCACATGAGAGGTTTCTTTAGCTGATGTAATCATAAATTGTACGGTGTTTCACTTATTATTTGAATAAATTTAGTTAAAGATATTTCATTTTAGGATTTAAGAAGTATTAAATTTTTTTGTGTCTTTCAGTGAAAATGGACCTCAGATCACCTATGTCAGAGACTTCAAAGCCAAAGTGCAGTATTTCAGATTCTGGTGTCAGGTCGGTATCAGTGTCTCACAATGTGAAAATGTCTCTCTCGGGATACCTGACAGAACCACATGATGAAGCGGTAGGGAAAAAAAATAGCTACGACGTTTCCTCCTGGCATTATAAAGAGAAGGAAACAGGAGGAAGGGTTCACACAAGACAAGAAGGTTATGAAGAAATACAGACTGATTACTTAAAGCCGATTACTGATTGGCAAATACAGAAAACTTACTTTAGCAATTTAAAAAATAACAAACATTAACAAACGCTGTGTGCAGCGTTGCTTCATTTATGACAAGACATAAATTGTCATTTCATAATAATACTAGACATGCAAGATCTGCAAATGAATTCACAGCGTATGCATGCAGTCAGCTATGTATTATTACAGGCTGGCACGGCTCCAAGTTGGAGGGGGGTGTTATATCATTGCTATCGCTTATTATTTAACATCACTTACATTAGTTCACTGTAACGTCGCTAGTCCTCTGAATTACATAAACTGCAAAGTTTGAAGCTTAGTCTGTAATCCCCAAAACACACCAAGCACAGCCTGCAGCGCTTCTTTGATTAAAAACCACCATTGTTATTCACTTTAGGTGTTTTTTGACTTCCTGCTCCAAAGCATGAGAAGCAAGGATGAGCTGCTGCAGTTGTTGTTAGTAATCAGATTTGTTTTTGTGCTGGTATAGCATCAGAGTGTGATGATGATTGTCCTTTGACGTTATCTACAAAAAATAACAATAAATATAAAATCATGCTTGAAGCAGTGGGGATATGGGCACCCTACTAACTAGCCATTCAGCAAATGCAATCTTGCTTCTGCAACCTTAAATCATCCAGCCGCTGGCCAGTACTGTAGCTTTAGAAATCATGACACACTGTCTGCATCACTAAATACAGAACCCCTTTACAAGTCACTAGACAAACAAAGAACATATGCCTTCAGTGTCACTGGTCCGGCTTTTTGAACTCTTGTGAAATGTAATGGGTGTATTCTACTTAAGAGCATTCTGAATCATGCAGTACCAAATTATTGGAGCTTTAATGTACTGAGACCTCAGTTACTGGGCAGGTGAAACAAAATGGAACATTTTAACATCTGCTTAATCTAAAAATCCATTAAGATATTGTTCTTTGTTTTAAAATGCTTACTTGTGAAAACGTAATGCTGTTGGGACATAGACACTGTTATGAGAATGTTTTGAACATAATTCCGATTGTGAAAGGGTTTGTTTTATACACCATCTAATGATCTGTCCAGTCTTGTGTGAAGAATACTATGATTGTTTTATGTTTTTGGTTTCTGGCTACAGCAACTGGTCATGCCTCAGCACATAAAGATCAATGTCTCACGAAAGACCTTATTTGAGGACTCGTTTCAGCAGGTAAGCAAACGTTTGCTTTGGGTGTGGACATTACTTTCATAATTGTTTGGATATTGTCTATTGTAATCCAGTGCCTTTTAATCATTATATTTATTGCTGTAATTTTAATTAGTCTCTCTTGCTTCTGATGTGTCTGTACACTGTGCTGTTTTTTGCATTGTGTTTTCAATTATTTTAATTGATATTTGGCTTGGCTGTGGTTCTGATGTTGCTTTAGATTATGAGCTTCAGTGCACATGATCTCCGCCGGCGAGTGTGGATAATATTCCCAGGAGAAGAAGGCTTGGACTATGGAGGTGTAGCAAGGCAAGTTATTAACATTATGCCTGAACAGGGAAGGTACATCATGCAGACTTCTTGTAAGGGTGTGAAGATCTGGACCTATTAAAATTTTGAGACAAATTGCACCAAAACTGAACCAGTGTGTAATAAAAACACAGAAAGGGTTACTTATGAACATATAACGTATAACTCTGTTTAATGTTTTTACTTTATTTGCTCAATTTGATCTTTGATGGCTCTTACTACAACTTCACAATAACATTATACAGATAAAAATCTACAGCTGATAGATTGCTGATAGTAAACATTTTATGTGTTGGGGGCAGAATTTAAATAATTTTCGTAATAATATAATAAAATATATATTTAATGACAAAAAAGCTAAGCACCCAGAAGTGGTTGTTCTTGCTGTTGTGCAGGTCCGATTTTGTTATAATTTGGTACACATGCAGTCAATGGGAATGCAAATGATTCGCTTTGCAAGGAGCTGGCATGTCTAGTCACCAGACATAAGGATGCCTCATAGACGCAAGACAGCATTACCAGCACTTGACGGAATTGGATAGGGGTCGCATCACATTGTGGGTTTGAATGAGGCCGTGTGGTCATATTGTGCAACTGCCCAGATTGTGGGATATTCAGATGTGACATGAGGGTACCCACACGTGTCAAGAAGGTTCCAGTCACACAAGACAGACCACTGACCTGTGAACTACTGTTTCTTTTTTATATTATTTTTTTCCCCATCATTAGCAGGAGGGGAAATTTATCATGGATAACTTGCGAAAAAAAAATTACTTAAAGTTGTTTTTGTATGCATTTTGTTTTTTATTCTTTAATAAGATGGTAGCAAGATACTAGCTCAGCAGACAAGTATATTATTCATTGGAATTTTAAATGTATGTATAAATGCCTTTTAGAATGCTATTTAAGTGAATGCTCAGATGCCGTCAGTGGTGATGAGTGTGTCTATCTGTACAGGGAATGGTTTTTTCTTCTTTCCCACGAAGTGCTGAACCCCATGTACTGCCTCTTTGAATATGCTGGAAAGGACAACTACTGCCTGCAGATCAACCCTGCCTCATCCATCAACCCTGACCACCTCAAGTACTTCAAGTTCATCGGGCGCTTCATTGCCATGGTGATGAAACGGTTAATTATTCCTATAGAGTAACAAGAATGATGCATTAGCGTAATGAGAAAAGATTAGCTGCTAGCCGTAGTTTTTGCTATTGTTACATTTATATCCTTCTTGACCACTTTTATTTTCCCTTTCCCTCAGGCTCTGTTCCATGGGAAGTTTATTGATACAGGTTTCTCCTTGCCTTTCTACAAGCGCATACTGAACAAGCCTTTGAGTCTGAAAGATCTGGAATCCATTGATCCAGAGTTCTACAATTCCCTCATCTGGATTAAGTGAGTAGTCCTAAAATTGGGCCTTGCTTACATGAATACATATTTCATTATGTCAACTACTACAATTTTCACCTATTACTGTTACAGAGCATTTACTTTTATCCAACTTTTACATTTATCTGGGTGCCAGAATTTGTTTTGTTTTTGTTTTCACACAAGTATTTTTTAGCAAGTCTTATCACAAACTACATCTATTTTCAACATAGTGTTCAACAAACCATACTTAGCTGTTAGGAAACATGGTGACAAATTTAAAGGAATATAGAAAAAAAGGATAAATATAACTGTGGTTTGAGTTTTGTATTTTAAATTGTGCTTTTGAAACAAGCTTTTACGAAAGTTTTAAACATTTTAGAGAGTCAAAACATTATGAACACTCCCTTTGTGAGGCAAATAAAATTAATCAATATTAAAACTCATGAAAATAAAACTAAATAAATGGTGCATGTCAATGTCTGGGGTGTATTGGGCAGTAAGCTAGCGTTTGGTAGTCATAGTTGACAAGCATAATAAATAGGGATATAGGGATAAAAAGTGGAGCGGTGAGAATTGAGAATGGCATTACACACAAAATAGGCTTAAAAATAAAAGAATCAGTGGGCTTAATAGCCTAAAGATTATACAGACTAAGCATCCACAATTTTTAAATAATTGTCTCTTATAAAATAAAATTTCACTGACAATGTTACGCGAAATTAAAAAAAAAAAACCCTATTAGACCTACTTTGAAAACAAAACAAATTTATTTGATAACCTATAAAGTAAATATTGGTATTTATACTTTTTATTTACTTTATAGACTTGATATACTACAACCATAAAGCTCCCGTTTTGCTCAGGCTTCTGCTTGTTCGTGTAGCACACTCTCACGTTTCTGAGAAGTGATTTCAAAGAGAATCTTTACCCACTAAAACAGTTTCACCACATTGTTGTTCTTGCTCTACCTTATTGCCATCTATATGTTTGATAAGAATATTATACTTGTATGATCTGTCAGTTTCCTTTGTGAAAAACTTCACAAATTCCATCTCGGCCAATTTGTCTAAGTCTTGATAATTGTACAGATGAATTCTGGGTAGATTTGGGCATGCCTCAGAATCGTAGTGTGAGCGGTATTAGGGCGAGAGGGAGTGACTGCTCCAGTCTTAATTTAAAAATCCGCTCCGCGCTCTGACTAAATTCTGCCCGCTCCACTCCACACTCACGCTCTGCTCACATGCTGTCTCCGACAAGGACCAAATCTTTATGGACAGACAACTGGCTCAGAGCATCTCTGAAATGGCAAGAGTTATGCAGTGCTTATGTTGAGCAGTGGTATCTACTGAGAGTTGTATGAGGAGAGAGAGCCATTATCCACCATCAGGGTGTTAACTTTATTCACATCATAGGGGAGTGTTCATAGTCTTTTCGCTCATTTTCGCTCTCAATTTTTCCACGCATTTGTGCTGATGACTGTCCTTTACTCTATTCGTCTTAAGATTTTTTACCTTTTGGCTCTATTTTCAGTAATTACAGTTTTGGAAATGCAGTTGTCTGCATGTAGTGCAACAATTTACTTATGCTAGTTTATTAATAAAGTTATTTATTATATTGCCAGAGAGAACAACATTGAAGAGTGTGGCCTGGAAATGTCCTTCTCTGTGGATAAAGAAATCCTGGGTGAAATTACAACACATGACCTGAAACCTGATGGCGCCAACATTGTTGTCACAGAGGAAAATAAAGAGGAATATATCAGGTAGGTGGCAGTAACTGACCTAAAACAAACATAGGGGGGAAACTGTTATTGTGCATACGCACAAACCGATGCAGACACTCCTCTACTTGCGATCAAGATACGTTTCTGAATGGCCGTTATGAACATTTCAAGTTACAAAGTTGTTATTCAACATCATTTTAAGTGTATACACAAGTAGAATGATCTAGGATGCTGGGAGTATGCACGCTACGCTGCTGTGCGGCGGGAGTAGTGGCCGGAAGTTCTATTAGGTGGAATTGGTGCGCAGAAAAAAAAACCTAATGTTGTGGACAGGAAAAGGGAGCCTAAGGAACACAATTTGGACTTGGTCAGTCCTCTTCGTTTGTATGTCTGAAAGTTCGTAAGTTGAATGTTTGTGAGTGGAGGAGCGTCTACATACAAATTATGTTCAGCAGATGTTACAGTTACCTAAACATATTGCAGAGTTGAAATTTCTCCACGAATAATTGGATTTTTCCTTAATCAATCTCTTACTTTAATTTTATGACCGTTTCAGTTTGGGTTTCTTTCTAGGCTTGTGGCAGAGTGGAGGTTGTCCAGAGGTGTAGAGGAACAGACTCAAGCTTTCTTTGAGGGATTCAATGAAGTTCTGCCTCAGCAGTACTTGCAGTACTTTGATGCAAAGGAATTGGAGGTATGGAAATGGATCCTGGCAAAATAGCCTTTGGTGACTTGAGATTTGTCAATTCTGGTCCTAGAATCCCTATGGTTCTGGCTTTGAACCATAGACTAAGTTTTCTTAGATTTTTCCAGCTTGATTCATCATGAGTGAAGTATGTTCATAAAAATTAAATGTGTGGAGTATGCATGCGCTCCTCTAGATTAGGTGCCTGAAAATTGTCTGTGGTGTATTATTATGTGTGTCTATGCCCAGCAATGAACAGAGATCCCATCCAGGTTGTCCCCTGACTTTGAGGAATATGTATGGTTTCTTCCACTGCCAGAGACAGTTATGCAAGCCAATACCTCACAAACTAAATTACTATATTATATACTAAATCATATGGATGAGGACCTAAAATGGTTTAAATTTTGAGATCACCCTGAAATTGATGCAGTGCCACGTAGCTTTGTCACTTCATCCTGTTAACACAATAACTTCATAACTGTTTGATGGATCTTTTTCAAACTGTGCAGAGGATGAAAATGTACACGAAAATATGCACTTAATCAGATCCAACACTGTGGAGTGCAGCCAGGAGTGAAAATGGAGCCTGCGGCTGCCATCTTGTATACACACTTTCTGGGGGTCTTTGTACAGGGGAGTAACTTAAAAAATGTGGGACGTAGGATGTTTTTCTGAATATTGTACGATAAAGTTCATTGATTGATAGTTGCTACGTAGCTTCTCTGTTAGGCAGATTCCATCTGTTGCAGTGCAGTAGCTAGTCAGTAAAATGTATTATGGGAAACTCGCTGAAATTTATTGTGGGAGAATTTAATCATGTCATTTTTTCGGAGATGTGGGAAGAGGTATGCTAGTAATATTTTTTAAATTGTTTTCATTCAGAGAAATTTCTCACGCAGAGTGTTCAGTGGTTGTTTGATAAATGGCACCATGCACCATGACATATACATTGAGAGGAAAACTTGGGGTCTGAGTTTGTCTGAAAAGGAGAGCAATTTACCATGTTTAACTTTTCAAAAAGTGAGTTCACTGTAAGCTAAAGAATCATGTTAAAAATACTTTCATCTGTAAATAATCTTGTTGATTGTAGCTAATCCATGTATATACTGTAAATAACAGCTTCTTTCATGCATTCATTTTGTTTCATGTAGTTCAACGGTTAGAGCATTGCATGAACGAAGACTTCACAAGTTCAAATCCCACAAATCATGCAAAAGTTGTACCTCTTCCCTCTACTGCAGGTCTATTTGGATAAAAGCATAATTTAAATGTAAATGAACTGCATGTGCATCATGTACATCGCTACATGCACATCAAATTAAAAATCCATCCATGTCCCCTTCAGACCTCTGAACAGTTGGCATTGGTTTAAGCCTCACAAAGAGCTGCAGTGGATAAACAGTGTTACACGTGTAACATGTTTGACTCAATAGGAATCCTGTGGCTCGTTTAACAGCTCAAGTAAGGTTAAGTAACAGTCTGTTTGGAATGAAATACAGAAAAATATATTGGAGCTGATTGACCAGGTTTGGACAGTATTGTTTATCTGCTGCAGTTGCTATCCTGTTTGTAACTGCAACTAAGCCATTTAACATATTGTTCCACTAAGTCTTCCCCCCCACTGAACTCATATAATTAGCATAATTATGAAAATGTCTACTTCCCTGTGCTCCAGTGTTTCTTAATCATGGTCATGGGCAAGGTTTCTGGCTAAACGAGAAATCCAGCTCCGTGATACAGACCACAGGAGCAGAAACCTTGTGTTTTTCCAAGGCAGTGGTACTTAACCCAGCCTCCTGCAGGTCATGCTGTGTGGCATGCAAGAGATTGACCTGGTTGACTGGCAGAGGAACACCATCTACCGTCACTACGTCCGAAACAGCAAACAGATCCAGTGGTTCTGGCAGGTAGGTTCCGAACACTCTTTCATGATCTCATTATCTGGTTATGGTCAGTGTGGGAAATTCTGCAAGTAGCCATTTTTATTATGTTAGTGGCGTTGCTGTTGTACATTTCTAACTTCGTTTGCAGTATTTGTGGGACCTTTGCTGAGTCTGAAAACCTATGAATGCAGATAACTGTTACGATTTTCATACTCGTGATATAGAGGCATGTCAAGGTATCGCCCATAATGTACGACTGTATGTGCAGGTTTGTGTTTGTATGACCTCTGGGCTCTTTGGAAGCAGCTTCCCGTTATCCTGACCAGGATAAATGCTTAGAAGATGGATGTATGGACAAATATGGCATTTGCAGAGAAGGTTGATCGATTGTGAAAATAAATAATGGCTCAAAGCATGACAGAAATGACCACAGGCTGCAAACTAAACATCATAAAGAGTCGTGTTTTGTGGCTCGCCTGACTGGTAATGGTGCAGTGAAAGGTTGGCCATCTTTCCCCCACAGTTCATTAAGGAGATCGACAACGAGAAGCGCATGAGACTGCTGCAGTTTGTCACTGGCACTTGCCGTCTTCCTGTCGGGGGTTTTGCCGACCTCATGGGTGAGTGGTATTCAAAAACAAGTAGAGTTAAAGGAATTCTTGAAGAAAAACAAATTGAAATGGGAATTCGTCCTTCAATTATGTTGCTAGTAATCACTGAAATTCAGATTCAGGTTGTATGATTGATTGATAGATCAAATGTTACATTAAAACCTAAAACCAGAGATGTTCAAACTGGGGTTTGCCCCCTGGTGGGAAGTGAAGGAATTGCAGGGCGCTCAGGTGAGGGGGCAAAAAATTGCAGTAGTGATAATGCAAATGTCTTCACAATGTGATGATAACCTGCTATTTTGACCAATTTTTTTGGGGAAGCTCAAATTTACAGAAATCTGTGAATGCAATCAAAAAACTATAAATTCTAGAAGTTTTGATTTTGTTTGGTTACTTTATGGTTAGTCGGGGCTGGGTAGGGGCTAAGGTTGCCATTGCTGGGCTTAGGGTTTTGCACATAGGAATTAATGGGAAGTCCTCATTAGGGCTGCAACGATTCGAGTAACAAAATCCAAGCGACCATGTATTGCTCAGTGATCAGTGGGTTTCACACGGAGGAGGATTATTACTGCCACACAGTGTGCTTGTGCTGCATTATGTGTAGCAGAGCGGTAGAAATAATGACACCCATTGTGTAACAAAAAAAAAGGTCATGAGGATGGTGGATAGCTCCAAATGTTGACATTCGGGTGGTAGAACAGGGGTGGGCAATCCTATCCGCAAGGAGCCGGTGTGTATGCAGGTTTTTGGGATAAAACTGTTCAGCTGTTCAAGGTGGACATGATGTGCTGGGCAGGTGGACATGGTACTCCTCAGTGCATGTCGGCTGCGCACGTGCAAGTAAATCTAAGGTATTTCCAGTAGGTGGCAGCACTGATTTTCACAGAGCTGAGGTCAAGTAAGAAAGAGTAGAAGAAGAAAAATCTAGTGAAATTTATGGTTAATAGCTATATGAGGAGATGGAGAAGTACTCATATCTAATTTTTCATACCATCTAACAGGGTTTTTAATTGTTTTTATTTTGATTACTGTATTCAAATATATATTTCAGTTTACTGTCAGTTAATTACTGGAGGTGTGGTGCAGTGGTTTGCACTGTTGCCTGACACTCCGGGGCCTGGGGTTTGTCTGTGGAGTTTGCATGTTCTCCCCATGTCATTGTGGGAGGTTTCCTCCAGGTTCTTGAGTTTTATTGCTATCTGTGTATCTAACTTTTTTTAAATAATTGAAATTCAGCTTGTTCTTGGTTGTAAGTAGCTTATTTTCTGGAATGAATCTACACATGGTAAATAAAGCCGTTAAACAAATTACCAAATTTAATTACGGGTCATTCTCTGGAACCTGAGACATTTTCTGAAAATAAACAAACAAGCAAGCAAACAAATAAATAAATGGATAAATAACATTACAATGAAAAAGTATTTTTTTTGTGTAGAGTGACGTGTCTTCATTTGATGTTACATTAATGACTTCATTAGAATGTCCCATATGCTTGCCTTTCTGTTAAATCTGCATTCGTTTAGGAATTCAATGTCTAAATTCCTATAAGTTTTTTTTAATGCTCAGTTAATTGTGATTAATCACTGAAAACTGAAAGATTAAAAAAAAAAAAGTTAGATTCACAGCCCTAATTTTATCATTGTCAAATGACAGCACAAATGTTGCTATTTGAAACCCTTTCATTTTAACATTTGACTTCCTTTGTTCACTTACATTAAGCCCAAACTACCCTAAATCTGGCGAATTATCCGGCTAAGTAAGAAACTCTGCTTCCTGATACGTGCCCTTGTTGTTATAATACCGTGTAATCCTGCTCCTTTTCGTTTAGGGAGCAACGGAGCCCAGAAATTTTGCATTGAGAAAGTTGGAAAGGAGAACTGGCTGCCAAGGAGTCACACTTGGTAAGTTGGACTGCAGATCATTCAGGTCATTTGATATTTATCTGAGTTTCATGTTTTGAGCACTACATACCACAGATACGCTCCAGTTAATTACATTGTTTTAGCTTTTTTACCCCGCAGGTTAATTTCATGTAGTTCCATACACTGTACTAACACCGTATTTCTGCTTCTTCAGCTTTAATCGATTGGATTTGCCTCCTTACAAAAGCTATGAACAGTTGAAAGAGAAGCTGCTGTTTGCCATTGAAGAAACAGAAGGCTTCGGACAGGAGTGACATCATCCTATGGCTTCGCATGGTGCTGCCGCAGTCCAGGGTGGAGGAATTCGCTATATGTTGACCTGTACTTCTCTGGGGCACATGATTTTCCATTTGGTGGAGGAAGGTGCCCACTTAGACTGCCCTGGGTGCCCTTCCCTGCAGTTCTCTCCCTTCCTGTATCTGCTCTTCCTTTGCGGTAGCTGGTGGGTGATTCCCAGTGTGCAGTGGAGCCTCTCTCAAACAGACAAATGCAGGCTGCAGCAAAGTGCGAAATTATATTAATATACGTTTATTGTATTGGAAGCGGTGCCCGAAACCTTTAATTTTCCACTAGGGGAGGAAAAAGCACTTTATATATCTGACTAAAAGGTTTAGCATGAAATTCAGTCCAATACAACATATTTTAGAAAAAGAAAAGCAGTCCATGAAAATGTCTTTGTTTCCTTCAGGTATCTGTGTCAACCCTTAATTTACAGTTTTCTTGTTTCCGCCTAAGATATAAATCATCAGAAATATGAGAACTGTATGTTTTCACGTGTTGCTTGCAGCCTATCAAAGATTGCAAGCCAGGATGGTGCTTTTCAGTTGCTCTTATCAAATGTTTTTGCGGCCACTAGAAAACCAAAGGTGGAAGGCAGTGGGGCTGAACTGCTGCATTTCCGAGATCTTTGCCGATGTAACCATGTCGGCTTTTAACGGGCCCACAGTCGCGCTCCTGTCTGGTCGAGCTCATCTTTCAGGTGCGTCTTCGGCTGTTAGGGACACACCGGCACCAAAACGCTCCTGCTCTGAGATTCTCATGAATTCATCAGATTTTTACATGTAATATAAATCGATGCAGAACCTGCTTACATCCCTATAAATGTTGAATAAGCAGTTGCAGGTACCACGGCCCTAGTTTTATAGGGCTTTAGAATAAAGTTTTCACTATGCGTCTTATTTTTGTATGATGCTTGTTTGGGGGAAATTGTTATGTGTAGAACACTGTGCAGATTCCTGTTCCAGGTTATTACTCTGAACTACTGTATTGATCAAAATAACTTTTCAAGATGTTAAATCCACAAGCTGAGCGCTGCCTGTTTGCCATACATTTCTCTTTGCGCTTCTGAAGTCAGCGGAGTTCCATGTCCCAAGATGCTAAGCATCAGGAGACTCACAGCATTGTGGTGGCCTCAGGGCCACTGTGAACCTGCCAGAACAGTTTGGTACTGGTTCACAAATCTGGTGGGTATGCTATTAGAACAGCCAAAAAAATACCCCACAATTTAGATGACAAAGACAGTGTAGATTCAGGTACTGCTCAGTAGGATGACAATTTGGAATGAAAAAATAAAATTTTTTTTCTTTAGTCTGCAGGCTATAAACACTATCATGTATACAACAGCTATCAGAGAACATATTTTCACTTAGTGTCTAATAAACAGATGCTTAGTTTGGAATCGGTCTCAATCCACAGGTCTTTTGACGTTTTTTCTGGAGCGTATTCTGAATAAATTTGCAAGAGTTAGGTAGATGTGGCTCAGATTGGACCCACATTTTGTTTCGTGTTCAGGATGACAAGCACATTATCTACTGTATTCACCGCGTGGATTATTGCACTTGGATTTTTTTATCTTGTCTAACTATGAAACAACTAAACCTGTAGTTACTGATAAATATTACTGGAAGACTAGCAGATTACATATCAAGTCCATGACCCTAAATTGCATAATTACCGGGCTGGATGGTTTGATTGTATAAATGTACTAACACTGGCCTTTGCAATATAATGTCTTAAGTGACCAAACACTAGAGGTGAAGTGGTATGTGTGTGAACCTAATAATTCGTACTACTAAATGTATTCCTTCAATCTCAATAGGCATCAGGTTCCTTTATACATAATTTTACTACTGAATCTTAATTCTTTTAATTTTAGACTTGAGTAAATGAAAATATCTGAAGGTGTGAAATGCAATTTATTAACAAACGCACTTTAAATATAAAAAAGATTTTCCTTTCTTTATTTGGGAACAAAACCAAAAATCTAAACCCCATGACTGTTTTAGACAGTAACGGGCCCCACTGACAACCTGGCAGTTCTGAACCCTGCTTAACATGTCTGAACAATGTGAGATGATTATTAAATAAATTTAATCCTTATCATATGGTAGGAAAGTAGATTTCAGGGATGAGGAATGTGTGTTGAAACTCTGTTTGAACCGGTTTTGTTTCTTTTACAACTTCAGTAGTACTAGTATTCATAATCTCCATTTATTGAATTGATATTGTAAATTGTATACGTTAAAAAATGTTATTAAAATGATTTTGGTCATGGGGCTAAATTCTTTTTTGAAAAATCTGCACAACAAGAGTTACTTTGAAGATTTTTAAAGTCATTTAGCAATTAAAGAAAACTGAGAAGTTTGAATTGTGTACTTTCTTTTAAAATCTGCACTGGTTGCATTTGTAATGTTATCTATTTGTTTATTTTCTGCTTGTCCTGTTCAGGGTTGTGGGGGGTTTGAAGCCTGTCTCAGAGGCCACAAGTATAAGGTAACAACCCAGGACGGGGTGCCAACCCATTGCAGGGCACATTTACACACCATTCACTCACACAGGCAATTTTGCAACTCCAAATGACCTCGGCATGTTGTTGGACTGTGGTGGGGGGCAGGGACCCTCTTGACATGGGGAGAACATGCAAACTCCACACCCATGGAGCCATGGATGGAGACCCAAACCCTGGTCTCAGAGGGGTGAGGCAACAATGCTAACCACTGTGCCGCCGCCCCCAGTACTAATAGCAACCACATGACTGGTTTGACATTTTATTGATAGCATTTCTATGCTGTAGAAGTAATGTATATTAGTCAATTTAAATGCTCATACTTGACTAATCATCTGTGACTGAACCTGTATAAAGTTGTCCATTGACAGGAGTCAATCATGGAGTAATTAATCAAAAATTGAAATATGTGACTACTATATAAGACACGGAGGGTGACCAAGTGGAAGTGTGATTGGTGTCAGAGGGAGGCATCGCCATGGTCTGGGGTTGCTTTTGTGGTAGAACTGGTAATCTTTGGTGAGAAGTCAACCAATCCCAGCTGCCGTAGTTATCCTAGCATACCTGCATGATATCCCATCAGGGATACTGCTGACTGGGTAGTCTCATTTCAAACCACACCTCAACACTGGACAACTTGCTGGCAAATAAAAATTAAAGGTGTATGGCAACTAATTAGCTGCCCTGGCCATTTTCTAATATCAATCCCACAAAATGTATGGGCTGACCTGGACTGAAGAGGCTAAACATTGCAGTAACAGCCTGCATGTAATCGCTATAGTAGAGCAGCAATGACATTCTAGGTGACTCTTGTGAAGTACCTGTCAAGGCAAGTGGTGGCTAATTTGAGGAATCCAAGATTTAAAGAATTAGATCAGAAGAAACTCCTCCTGATATGGAAGATTATAAGCACAAAAATTCAAATGGCAATTCATTTTGCAATTGGCAATTCAATATTCAATCAGAGCATG
>JABFDZ020000109.1:23847466-23862194 GCA_019775955.2 Pollimyrus isidori | reverse complement strand
TTATTATCTTTTTATTTATTTATATATATATATATATTATTTATTTATTTATTTATTTAAGTATAATCTATTTACTATGCAAATTGGCTGTTTGACGTGATTATTGACTTGCTAAACAAGGGGTTCATGTACCATATTTGGGATGATAGAGTTGGGTCTTAGGAACCTTTTCAAAGTCGCAATGTTCCCAGTACGCTGAGTTATTTTAACTGCTCCTATTTTTTTAACATATGGTGTTACGTTGAAAAGGATCCCCCTCTGTAACATTTAACCATGTCAACCTCTGGCATTTTTAAAACTTTACTGTATACAGTGAACACGTTTCTAAAACAAGAAAAGTACAAGGCGATTCTCGCGGTTGTTAAAGGATTCCGAAATGGTGCAGTGTGAGTTTCGCTGTTATCATACAGCCAACAATATTTCAAAACATCGGATTTTCGTTAGCGAGCTAAGTAGTTTGTACATAAGCCATACACTGATATACCCTGTATCTAATAACACAAACATATGCGCAGGTATTGACATAATTAGTATGGTATAAAGGTCAAATATGTCGGGCGGCTTTACTTTATGCATATTTGCGCTGTTATGATGGTTAAATCATACCTCAAATGCGTACCAATTGTGTCAGTCCCTGCGTATACATTAATATCTAATGCTGTTTGTAAAGTAATTTGAAATTGTAAAATGCATTAAGTGCCACATATATAGCTAATGAAATTAAACGTGTTCGTTATTTTTAATTGATCGCGTTAATGTGACTACCTGCTGACCGACGATATTTAATTCCATTTGAGATTGGTGGCTTCAGTCAAGTCAATATTTATTATTTTGACAGTGAAATGCAGCACTTTTTTCATTATCGTCTCGGAAATATCTGCGGTCATTGGAGCAAACAGACTTATTACGCGTAATTGTATTGCATTTCGACTTAGGTACGGAGCAAAAATCCGAGCCCCACACGCCCTTGTCATGACATTCCTGTTTAAAAGTGGAAGGTAAATCAATACCCCTACGTTGTTAGATATGTTACATTTTTACTGGCTGTAAGAGACATCTGCATTACGATTAAGCGAGCCGGTGCCTAACAATGACGTTGACATACTTGTATCGTTTTCTTCACTACATAATCGAATAGCCTTAAAGACAAATTGAAAGCCATTGGACAAGCGACGTACACCCACTCGCGGAACCTCGCCTACTTCGTGTTCACCTACAAGGGACTTCAGGTGTTACAGGAGAGAATTCAAGGGAAAAGATTGCAGTCACAATCCTTCCTTGCAGCTTGCCTTGGTGGCTGGCTGGTTTTTGGGGACAACAATCACTTAAACAGTCAGGTGGGTAACAGGCAAACCCATTACGAAATTTGAAGTATGTTTACTGTTTGAGATTAATAAATTGTGCGATTGTTGCCCGTTTTCATTTTTCCACAGATAAATATGTACCTCCTGTCTAGGATTCTGTTTGCCTTATCTCGGCTGGCTGTGGAAAAGGGCTATATTCCCCAGACTAAAAGAGACCCTTTTCCACTGTTTTCTGCTTTGGTATGGGGCATTGTACTATGGCTCTTTGAGTACCATCCCCACACTCTGCAGCCATCACTTCAGTCCTCAATGAACTACCTTTATCATGACAGCAATGAATGGCACAGCATCTCGGACTTCCTGATCTACAACAAAATGCCTGCCCCATCCAATCAATAACCAGGTTCATTTGCGCCTGTACTAGATGCTGTGAGAACACACATCAGATATTGGAAGCATGTCCTAGAAGAGTGACCTCTTTAACATACATTGTTTTATGCTACATACACTTTCTGTTAAGCGTATCTAAAAGAATATATTCTGCAAACACAAACAATGTGGGACTACAGTTATGAATGTCTGTTTTTTTCATGCCATGAGTGTTTAATTTTAGAAATCATTTTCCAGAAAATGAATGGATGGGTGTATGATATGAGTATGATATTTGTGGGGAAGATGGTGGTGCAGAAGGCAGTGCTATTGTTTGGCAACCAAATTGGCAACCCCAAATTGCTCCCAGTCTGCAGATTGGCACCTTGCATGGCATCCTCTGCCACTGATATGTGATTGTGTGTGTGGATGGGTGAATGTGAGGCAGAAATTGTAAAGTGCTTTGAGTACTCAGAAGAGTAGAAAAACACTATACAAATGCAGTCCATTTACCATCCCCCTATGTGGGCGTGGGTTTCCTGCAGACTGAAAAGGTGCAACTGGGGTGAAATGGAGACATTAAATTTACATTAGAATGTGTGCATAGACTACTGTCATTGAACTTACTGAAAATTATACTTTTATTGTTGTTATTGAAATTGGTTGAAAGTTCACTCCTTGTCACATCTTCCTCTTTTAAAATTGACTTCTGGGAAATGGTGGATAATTTTATGGATTTTTATTTATACTAATTACCACTACAAACATATGCCTTTATTGATTCAAAGAAATCCAGAAAATATATTACTCCTTGTTGATGAAAAGAGATGCACATTGGATAATTGCATAATCCCACCTGTGTGGATGAATTGGGTATATATACTGACTAAGGTAGAGGCTAATACGAGTAACTGCAGTTTGAACTGCAGTGAAGCATATAGTGATTAATGAAATGTGTTGCCTTTAATGTATAAAATAGTTATTGCGAAAAGTAATTACTGTGACAACTATGAAATTGTTATACCTCTAATTCAACATTTTTTCCTAATTGTTTAATAAATTATTATTCTCTAAATAATTTTAAAACTGCTAAATTGAGTCGTTCCCTTTTGGTCTTTACTATAGTGCAGCAGTGAGCCAAAATGTCTAACTAGGTCTGTTTAATACCCTTTTCAGTCAATACAGCTGACTGGGACATTTGTTCCTCTATCAGTCACGGTATTTAAATATGCAAGATATTTGTACGCAGTCATGGTTTAAACCAATCAAAGTAAAATCATAAAGCTCTGCTGCATTAAAACTGTGTGTGTGCGCGTGTGTGAGTTGTAATTTTTAATGTAATTAAATTATTACTATTATTAATTATATATTATAACTATTAAATCATTTTCATTTTTAACCTTAAATTGCCTAAAAATCCTAATTATCAAGAATTTGTGTACATTGCATGTAGGTTTGTGGATTAAAGTTACATTTTATCATCTATATAACCAGTTATGTATATAGCTTTAAAAATATTAAGTAAATTCTTAGGACCACTTGGCGTTTAGGTATATTGAGCATTAATGGAATACACAATGGCACTTCCTCTTACAACATATTTAGATTTTTACGTCATTTAGCTCCAATTTAATCGTACGAAGAAAATCAGTAAATGACCACAAGGGCTAGAATCTTGTGAAATCTAAATTTAAATTGATATTCAACACCGAACATACTGAAGTTGTCCATTGTGCGCCAAAGGGTCCTTTTCAACTCCGTAGCTAGCTAGTCTGGTGACGCACCTAACCATAATAATATATCTCATCGAAATTACTTTATTTAAGCGTGACACAAGGAAGTCAAAATCCTAAAATGCATAAAAAAATAGTAATTTAATACTCAATATAAATGATAGTGTTTACAGAACAAGAATTTCTCTCGAGATTACTGCCTGATTGGCATTAAATATAACCAATGAAATTCATTTACATGTTGATTATTCGCTCGCAAGGGCTAGTATTCTGACCAATCGTTGCACCGAAATTTGACACGTGCAGAATTCGCGGCAAAAAAGATTTGGCGCGCAAACCCCAAGCCTTGTTCAGATCAGCTGGGACAATAATAACAACAGACTTTTATTGGAGAAGGAAGTTTGTCTGGTTGAAGACTACTGCACAGATAGGATTGTTTCTTGGTGTTTGTGGAGTTGCATTTTGGATACCATAAACAACAAGATTTGAAAAACGATTTAACGATTATTTGTTTTTTGTGTTCTTCCTGGATGTGCTTCCGAAAGTTTGCGGGGGAGAATATAGTGAACACTGACATTTTTCGGACTTTGACAATTAGGTCGCCAGGCCCAATCTACAAATACGGTATGAAGGAGTCGAATATATATTGATTAGTGATTCCACACTGCTATTCTGTTTGTGTGGGTGAAACTATACTATTGGGGATACAATTTAAATAATCTTTGCTAAGAAGGTAAACCATGTACTTGTTGGATTGTATGTTTTTATGTATTCTAAACTGAAAATACATCGCCGAACAAAGGAAAACTCTGCAACAGAAGTTTTACCAAAACTAGCACGTACTTTTTGAAGAATATAAAATACTTCATCGAATAAAGAACGCAAGGAGCATTTTAGAACTGAAAAACTTCAGTTAGATTGTTGGTCAAAGTAAAGTAATTGCCCAATAACTCAATTGTTAAATCTTTGTAATTCACATTTCTATTTTATTTACGTCTATGCGTTTTATATCAACGTTGAGGAAAATGCAGCTATACCTAACGCTGGCGTTAGCTTGAGGCTAATTGGAACTTAGCAGCTACCTTTCGTGGGAATTAGGTCCCTGCTTTGTTTTACAAATCGCAATATCAATTCAATCTACACAGCTTGTCGCCGCTAGGGATCCCGAGACTGTTGTGCGTAGTTTTAAATATGACAAACAGGTCAATTTCTAATACGTATTTGTCTCTAGTGTTTTTCGTTGTATTAGTTAAACAAGCGGGGGCCTTCGCTTATTGCTAAGAGAATTAGGGTTTAACTTTGCGCCAAAAGTAAAGTGACTGGGGCAGGCAGAAGCTGCTTGCGGCGTGTGCCATGTCAGAGACGCTGATCACGGGTCAGACCTCGGAGGATCTCTTGGCCGACTTCGAGTCTCTCCTGAGCTCTGGCAGCATTAACCTAACCGAGGATCACCAGATTGTCATCATCTCCACTCCGAACAATGTGGACATTCACGCAGCAGCCTCTAGCAGAACTGCGGAGATCCTTCTGTTCGCCACCCCGCAGCCTCCCCCGCCCGTGGATGACGAGCGCAGACCGACACTGGGCCGACCCCCGGTACGTGGCTGAACTGCGGTCTCGCTTCTGAGATCTGGGCGTGGTGTTTTTCAAAGCGTCTTCCTTTTGTTCTTTAGTGCGTTAGCTGATCACTTTATGAGGTTCTACAAAGTCACATAATATTACACAAGACATTAATGAAACCAATAATATCGTCTACATGCATATAAAATCATTCTATGCTTATGTTGTGTTTTTCAAATATAATTAAGCAGTTCCAGGTTTTTAAATAAATATTGATGAATTCTAATGAGCCAAAAGTCGAAGCATTCGACAAGGTTTTAATGGACATTTTTTAAATGTACAGAATAAGAATGACCCCATTCATTTTAATTGCTGTAGGTGAAAAGGAAACTTGATCTGGACAGTGACCACCAGTATGTGAGCATTTCCCGTCCCACGCCAGTGAGTGGCGTGCCAGCAACTACACCTGCACCACCTAGAGGTACAGATCTTCAGACGGGAGGAAGCTCAGGTTTTCTGCCTGTTGTTCTGCCGGAGAGCGTGTGCAATGGCCTTAATCAGAATGTCACATCCATTAAAATTAGATGGGATTTTAGCTGCTTGGTAAAGGTGTGAAACCTGACTGGAGACTTTTTTTTTTTTCCCCCAGATGTGTATTTGGGTAGCGTACTCAAAATATTTAAATAAAATGTACCTTTTGGGGTTACACAAACTTTAACGTTTATAAGATTTTAAATGTGTAGTATTTCTTTGCAATTCACCCTGTACATTTTTTTTTATGTCAGATTTGGGCAGATTATATACATTTGAATTAACTTGAGAAACCTCTTATTTTTCTTCTTCCCCCTGTTGGTTCGGGACGTTCCAGTTTCCAAGTCCTCGTCAGAGAAGTCCCGTTATGACACATCCCTGAACCTCACCACAAAACGGTTTCTAGACCTTCTGTCAAAGTCTTCTGATGGAGTGGTGGATCTGAACTGGGCGTCACAGGTTCTTGAGGTGCAGAAGCGGCGGATATATGACATCACAAATGTCCTGGAGGGTATACAGCTTATCTCCAAGAAGTCTAAAAACAATATCCAGTGGCTGTAAGTCTGAGTCGTATTGCTGTATGTCGTGTACAAAATACTCAGGGGGTAGACAAAATAATGGGAAGACCACATAAAAAATAGCTTTGAAACAAATCACAATTACAGAGGTTGAATGTCAGAATGTGTGACCTATAACAAGTTTATTATCGCTCTCTCAATGTGCATTTTCAAAAGGCAACTGCCAGAGTTCCAAAAGAGTTCCCAGAATACAGGTGCATTAACCACAATCCCAGTAAAGTTATTCCTTAACAGCATCTGCCTAAAACAAATGCTGTCAGCACTGAGGGCCGGTGGGTCCTGCTTGAAGGACACTGATGGCAGTATGAGGACACTTCATGCGATAGTCGCTAAGCACCCCAGACCCACAGCTGAAAGGACCACAAAAATGAATCCACACCCCTGTGCCTGCCTTAAAGCGATCCATCCATCCAGAGCTGTGAAAAATGTGAATGCATGGTGGGATGCTATTTGGAATAATAATACACTTAATTTCTAACTCACTTTCTATTAAAACAAAACTCAGACTGCCACAGAAAAAAGTCATCACCCAGAATTGTACAACCTAGTGCGAGGAGAATAGAAAGCAGTTGCCAGACTAATGGTGGAAAACTATGATCCATTGAGGCATCCTTCACTATTTTTGTTATAGGTTTAATTATTGGGGGAAGGCAAATGACCAATAGAACTACGTTTTATGGGCAGTCATTATAGCCTGTTATTGCTGTGCAATTTTGTGTAACAGCCAGGGAATAGGAAGGCATCTTAAGTCAGGCTGCTCCCTGCGGCAGAAAAGCTGCCTTTTCACAATGTTCCCATAATCACTGCCAGGTTCAGGAGTGAACACTAGGATGTAATATAATTCTGATCTTGGCCTCCCCAATAATTTGTAAGTTTTGCGGGTGCTTGGCGAAGTATTTGCATGCTTATCCCTGAAAGAACTAGAGGCTTTCCTTGAAAAATGATTGAATATCTGACTATAGTTTGTACTGGGTTGCACATCACTGGTACGCGAGTATGCATTTGCCATATAAGGCGATATGCGCGGCAGTTGGTCGTAATGACACAAACGCGTACTTATTTTATGTGCCGCTGTTCTGCTATAACACAAAATTACTACATATGTTTATTTTTACACTGAGCAAAGTACAAAGCTGCCATATGAAGATTAGAAAACTGTTTTTTCACCATAGAACGCAAAACAACAGCCGGGTCACTACATGATGCTGGTGATGGAGAATATTTCCCGACTCCAGTCTTGCTTTGTGTTTTTGTGCATTATCATCTCGAAACATGGCACGTCATTCAGGATGCAGTCTTTGAACCACTGGCTGACCATGGTCCTCCAGAATGCTTCCGTAGTCCTTAGCAGTGATGTGCCCATCTAGGACAAGTTGGGGGCCTAGGAAATACCATGGTATTGCAGCCCAAACTGTCGTTGATCCACTCCTGTGCTGCACTCTGGGTATGCGGCCGGCTTGGTGGTGAGCCTCTTTACGGCTTTTTCCACACTGTAGCTCTCCCAGATGTGGGGGGGAAAAACATGAATATGGACTAACCAGAGTACAATACATGTTTCACATTGTCCACAGCCCAAGATTTACACTGCTGGCACCTTTTTGAAAGTGATGTTTGGTACTGGCATGAGTGACTGACGGCTGTAGCAGCTCGAACCCTGTGGAGCTCTCGCCAAACAGTCTTGGTGCGAACAGGACAGTCCAGGTGCAGATTTAATTCTGTGAGTTGGGCAGCTGTGGTTTTGTTTTTTTTTTGGATACAGTACAGGTTAGTGCCTGGACATCCATTGTAGGCCCAGCTGCTTCGAACATCCACCGGTGCTCCTGTTGGACGTGGTGTGCTGACATTACCCTGGATGTTCTGGCTCTCAATATAACACAAACACTCGCTGTTCTGATCACAGATGCATCGCATGCACCAACAATCTGTCCTCTTTTGATCTGACACGTCTCCTACGATGTTGTGTGGATTGGAATATTTTATGTTCAACTGTGCTGTTTCTTTGCTGATTCTGCCTTCACACTCTGCACTTCCCATCAGTACGAGCAATCAGTGAAGACTGGTGGCCGGGCATATATAGTCATGGGGAAAAAAGGAAGAGACCACTCTATATTTTTAAACAAATCTGTATTTTTAAATCCTGGTTTAATTGTGGCTCTGCTGGCTGAAGGCTACGCTGAGCGGCAGGTTGCTTCCAGGTTCAACAATTCTAAGCTAGCAGGGTACAATAATAACATAAAGCTGGAGACACTGGAAATGACCAGAAACCAGGCAATTAAATGGCAGAAGCGACATTGTAACCATTAACTCTTAATGTGACCATAAACTTTTCCGACTGTTTCTCATGAATCGTAGGGTGACGGCAAGTGACCTTCAAATAGATTGGGAAACATTAAGTGCAGGTGTGAGTTTCACTGCTAGGACGCTTCGTATCAGGCTCCTAGAAGCAGAACTGAAGTCCCATAAAGCAAGGTAGATGCTACTCATTAATGAGAAACAGAAGAAAAAGGTTGCAGTTTTGCAAAAAAAAAAAAAAACATGATATTCACAGACACACACCCATAAATTGAGAAATGAAACAAAAAAAAAAATGTACTGTGGTCTCAATTTTTAGCGTGAAACCTCAGACACCAGTGTGTGTCATTTTCCGTCCCCTGTATATAAATAAGCAGATCACACAGGTCATATTAGCGATGGGGTTAATACAGTGGGCCTTTTGCTTTTGGGGATGGAAAGGGGCAGAAGAAAGACTAGTACAATCCTATTTTCATTTATGGAACTTGTCTTCTTGCAGGGGCACCCGTTTGGACAGTGGGTTTGCAACCCAGATGCACAGCCTCCAGAAGGAGGTGTCAAGTCTAGGGGAGGCAGAGGAAGAACTGGATGAGCTCATAGCTAAATGCAACCTGCAGCTCAGGTTGCTTACAGAGGACCCCCAGAACAAAAAATATCCTTCAGAACCAGCTTGTCTCACCTGATTTAATAATGAAGAAATTCAAGTTGCATCTTGTTGAATGTGTCTTCTGTCTAATTTTCAGCCCATCTCCTTTGACCCATTTTGGATTAGTTTATGATGGTTAATTTCCTTTGGCAACAGTAATATTAGTTTTGTTCATTCTTTTTTCATCGACTTGATTGTGCAGCCAGGAAATTTAGCCATAGGGGTTTATTTTCTGACTTAATAAAACTATAGAATGTTTCTTAATGCCTGCCAAGCTTGCATATGTAATGTGCCAGGACTTGCGGAGTACAGTGGATCCCCCCGACCAAATTGTCATGGTGGTTCGTGCCCCTCCAGAGACACAGATGCAGGTGTCTGACCCATCTGAGGTAAGGTGGAGTTGGGTGTGTTCTAGTGTGCTGTTATGAAAGAGTTCTGCTCCGAGTTTCACTTATCTTTATACTGCTTCTATCGATAGGGTTACCAGATCTCTTTGAAAAGCCTGCGTGGACCAATCGACGTATTCTTGTGTCCTGAGGACAGCTCAGAGCCCTGTTGCCCTGTAGACTGTAGCCCAACCAAATCAGTCACAGAGGTTCCATCCCAATTCGCATCAGGTACCCAGCACCTACCCCATGGAGGTCTTTCCCAAAAGGGGGTGGCATCGCCCCATCGGAGCTGCTCTCCACTGCAGCTTGCCAGTGAAACTGGTGAGCGTTTAACTTGTTTGCTCGCTTTCTTGCTTGTTTTAGTTTTTTTTTTATTGATCGTTAGACATCTGACATTGTGCCAATGGGGAAGTCGTGCCATTCTTTCTGCAGATGCCCTCCTAGTGGAAGACTCGTTGCCTTGTCTGGGCGAGATGTCTGAATTTGGCCTCCTTCCCGACTATTCATTGGATGGAAGTTCTGAGGACTTCTCCTCCCTGGCACTGGACAGCTTCATCAACTTGTCACCCCCGCAGGCGCATGACTACCACTTTGGGATGGAGGACGGCGAGGGCATCAGTGAGCTCTTTGACTGTGACTTTGGGGAGCTGGCGCCTCTAGACTTCTAGGCGTGGTACCAGGAAGAAACTATGGGACATGGTGGTTTAGTTGTCGAATGGTTTGTTATAAAGTGCATTGTTTTGGGTGGCTGCTTTATTTATTTGTATTTTAAAGTATTCTATTTTTGTTAATAGAAGGCTAGTGTGTTTCTTTGTGTATGTTTGTAAATGTGTTTTTCTGTATGGTAAAGGAATAGGGCAATAGCATGTTGGTCATTAAAAAATGAGGTAGAAAAGCACTTGTTTCAGTAGAATTATCCAAGTGAGTGATCTTGGAGGGCTTTGTGCCATAATCTCAGGAAGTGTGGGGGTCAGTCAGCAACAATGCGTATTTATTAAGTTTAATAGTTGATTGGATTTAAAAAGGTATTGTAGAGATGTAAATGTAAACAATATGATCTGGATTGGAATGTCTCTCATATTTAAGCAAACAGGCCTAAGAGTGGACTTTGTTCTTAAGGTAAGGGTGGTTTACGTATCATTTGTCAAAAAAAAGCACAATTGCTGTATTGCAAGGTCAGATATTGCATGTGTGCACAGCAAATGAAAGTTAATTTTTGCATAGCTTTTGTTTTTATTTCATAAACATGCATCAGCAAATGCAGAATTTTAAGATCTTCCCTGCTCATGTTTGTATATCTGTGCTTCAGGCAGTTCATATAGCAATCAGTATGTGAAGAAACTTCTATGTTATGAGTCTTCCCAGCTCATGCCAGTGTGAGACTGACACTTGTGGTTCTGCAGCAGTTTGTTTCCAGCAAATAAATTTCCAGACTTGTCTTTTCTACTACGATATAGCGTTCTTCATTAAACCTGTGACTCTGTGTGTATCTAGGTTAGTAAGCTGGCCTTCGCATCCTCCTTTTACTTGGAGCAATAAGTTATGTTAATGTTAAGCTTCACATTTTGACATTCCTGACTTGGTTTTGTTTTAAAATGCATGGTATGCATTATAAGGTCAGTAAAATTATGCTGAAGACATGTATGATGTGTGTTATGTCACTTCAGCCGGAAAAACGCATCACCCACCCTTACTTGCAGTCTACAGTCATCTTATTGGTAAATATTAACATGGTATATTTAGTATACCTTCTCCCTGCACATTATATTTCAGTTTGAAATATTCTCTGTGCTGATATTCTTTTAAGATGATATACCATTAAGAACACTGAAGACTTCAGACTGCTAATTCTTTGTTTTTCTATGCTGTACTCGTGGTGTTTTCTTTTAAACCACATTCCTAAATTCCTTATTCCACTTTTACTCTAAACTCCTAATTTTTCTATATTGAATGACCTGATCGTGATTTAATCACACATTTTAATTTATTGGTCTGGTCCTAATCTTATTGTTGTACAGGAACTAGAATGTTCCACTGTCATATTCTTTCCAAATTGTCACTAATAAAAAATTATATATATTTTTTTAATTAAAAAATAAATGAATCTCACTCAAAAGCATGTCTCGCTAAGCTGCCAAAGGTGTGCTGTTTAAATATTTGCTGATTGGGCAGGGTGTCCCTAGTGGTCCTCAGCTTGGACTTCAAGGTTCCTCAGCCAAGGAGCTGCTTGTTCACACCAGCTACTGCTGCCACACCTGTCTTACTAATAAGCCGTTCATTAGCCAGGCCGAGCTTGCATATGTGGACTGGCTGTGGAGTGTGAGGACGTAGTTGACAGCTGCCGGGATACCGTGAAGGAAATCTATCATATTCTTGACACCTTGGGTAAATGGCATGGGTGTTCGTTTTCTCCTCCAGTCTTTATAATAAAACAGCCGTTTTGTTAGTATTCTCATGATTCTTTAATTTCTTTAGCTGTTCTTTCCTAATGGCGTGAACTGTGTTAAAAAAAAAAATTTAATAACTGGCAAAAAAAAAAACCCATAACACATGTAGAGGGACAAGTCATTTATTTAAGCGTTGGAGTGGTTCAGTGGTTGCCTCCTGAGTTAATTTCCGTTCTGCTTTGTAGCATTTGTGTTCTTGTGAAGGTTTTCTTCCTCAGTCCAATGATGTGTGTAGTTTGCCTGGCATCTGTGAAGTTGTCCGTAGTGTGTGAGTGTGAGTGCCCCGGGACTGGCATCCTGATCTGGACTCCCGTGTTGAAGAACGGGGATCTCAGCGTGCTTGGCCAAGGCATCATCTGCAGGATAGGCGCACAGGGAGCACCACTGTAATGGGTAAGGTCTCATTCCCAGTATTTTCACATGCCAGAAAACGGTCATGTTGAGGTTTGTGACATATGTGAGATTGCTCCTTCCATTTGCTGTTAGAACTATGTCTGATTTGTGCATGGCATCTGATGACTGTCTTGCACTTGTGAATAAAATATGTTTTACAACTTTCACTTATGTTGCCTATGAAGTCAATTGAAGCTAAATGACAGGGTTCCCCAATTCTGCCCCTGGGGGGCATGAATCCAGCATTTTGCAGATCTTCTTGCTCAGACTAACCTTAATCGGTTAATTCCCAGGTTCAATAGATGCTGCTTTATATACCAGCTGTGTTCTTCACTCCATCATGCAGTACCCCTCCTATCAGCTATGACCTGGAGAGCTTTGTTCTGCTCTACATTGCCTGGTGAAAGTAAATGTCCACTAAACGGGGACTGATTCTGCTGTTCCAGGGATTATCAGCAAGGGATTTGCCAAGCTACTCTCACCAGGATTGACCGTTACAGTATCTCATACATTTGTTATCCCCACAGATGACACAGTGTAGCCCACCATCCCATCCAAATACAATTCCTCTACAGAAAGTGGCATCCATCTCTTGGATGTGTGGTCGGGTAACGGTGGAGCAGCCGAAACCACTGAAGAGTGCAGTATGGACAGGTATTAACCGACTGAGCTGGCGTTAATTTCCCACGTTTTTTGAAAACCACATGAAAGTAAGATCCTGGAGAGGTACTTGAATCATTTCTGAATTCCGTGTGGGCCCAGTGAACCCGGCTGGGGTGGGATGAGCGATGCTGAGCCTCAGAGGGATGGCAGTACAGACTGAGCCGGAAATCACCTGAGTGTAACCCAGCGGTTACCAACTGACAATCCCCACCCACCTACCCACCCATCCACCCACCCATCCCAGCCCTCTGTTGTTGGCTTCAGAGTCTTCAAGGTTTCTTTTCCCTGTTTTGCGATTATTTGTCACCTGTCTGACTTTCAGTTACACCCTTTTAAAATAATTGTGCAATAACTCCTGTTGAAAATGATTTTATTTACAAAGCTCAGAAAAATATTTGGTGGGGTGACTATAATATACTGTAATTGTCAGATCAGCTGTGAAGATGACGATGGAAAAAGTGGGGTCCCCTCATCAGAGTGAATGGGAAGTGCAGAGATTTTATGCAGCCCACCTCAGTACAGCCAGTGCTGGGTTTTCGCTGTGATTTTGTGTAGGTTTTTACATTTTTTTAAACGTTTTTCTAAATTTGCATCTAGCTACAGGTGTTTACATTTTAAAAGAAATTCTCTGAAGAGAAATTGCCATACTGGGATGTTCAGCTGTTACAATTAGTCACAATTTCAAGTTCTTCTAACGATCATCTATGCAAAGTACCAGTTTTTATGAAGCTATTTTGAAAAAAAGATTAAAAACTACAAATGTGTGTTATATTGTGTTCCAGATATTAAAATTAAACTGAATAAGGTAACTCTTTAGACTTATCTGGTTGGTTGAAACAAAATCTTGTCCTGTTCTTTATTTGACAAAGCCATTCCATATTTTGGATATGAGCCACTCCAGAATTCCAGCCCACATCCTATCTGCTGCTCCACGTTTCAACACATGAAAGTGAATCTAAACAGCGTTTAGCCGGAAACACTCTAATTCTCACTCATTGTCATTTGTGTTATATGTGTAATATAGCCGCCTCTCCATTGGATTGTTTAATTGATTATGGTTGTTGTTCTTGCTCCATTGTTTTTAGTTGCCTTTTCGTGTATTTCACACTCTTGAGTTTGACCACATCCCTCTGCTTTGGTCACTCCTTTGTATATATGTATATATTTGTGATTATGCACTTGTTGTAGGGATTGACTGTCACTTTTTCTTTTGTGGTGTTATTTAAGCTTAATTGTGTTTTAGAGAGGAAGGCGAGTTGGGTTTTTTTTTATATATTAAGTTAGAAATAGATTTTACTTTCCTTAGGTTGTTGTGGGTGGTTTTGTCTTGGCACAGGTCATTTTTGAAGCTACCACCAACTGTAAATGCCCTAAGATGCACTGTTCCACTCCTTTTTTTATATACCTTGTGGTCTAATTCCTGTCCCCTTTTTCCAGCTTAGAACACATAAAATAGGAGTGGGAATCAGCAGTGACTGCTCAAATCGACACAGGTTTGCCAATTCAATATGTATTTCAATTTTTAAAAAGATTTTTTTGATTTCAGGGATACATTTAATGTACCAGTACTTGTATTTGTGTGCCTTTCCGTTACAGCATTTTCTCTTTGTGCAATGAAACAAACACATTTCTTCACATAAGTGAGACCTAAATTAATAAGTAGATGTTCAACATGGAAAACATGCTAATTGTGGCTTTGGCTTGGTTACAGCTAATGCTAGAAAGTTCAAAGTGGCGGGGGGGGGCGGGGGCGGGGGGGGGGGGGGGGGGGGGGGGGGGGGGGGGGGGGGGGGGGGGGGGGGTGGGGGGGGGGGGGGGGGGGG
>JABFDZ020000109.1:23810492-23834807 GCA_019775955.2 Pollimyrus isidori | reverse complement strand
CGACTATCAGTCGACTACGGAAAAATCGAACGAATCAGATTCGACTATGAAAATCCTTAGTCGAAAACAGCCCTAAACTTTTTATTAATATCAGATCAAACTGACCCAGGCACTAGTGGTGTTCCACCTTTGGCTAGACAATTCTTTCTAGAGCTAAGCCCACAGAGTCAGGCAACTGTGGGTTGTGGGACCAAGGAGATGACTCTGGCCATGCAGCATCCTCTCCTGTAGCTGTGTCCCTACACTGCTATGTTGGAAAATGAAGGAGTCAGACATTCCTCTGGCCCACTAGGCTACCACATTTAAGAGAGAGAGCTTCTACACAAATGCCTAGAACATTTTTGGAATGACAAGTGTTTGTGATTGATGAATGTGTAATCATTCATGGATGGTGGCTTCAGACGCACATGGGTAAAATGAGTTGCACCAATTACATTAGGAAACCCGGCAAACTCCTACATTTCTCTCTTAATCACAGTTTGTTGGGCAGCATTGTAGGGAAATTGAATGTACTGATGAGAACAGGACTTTATAGCTTCCAATACTGCTGGCATCATTCTGCTAATCGTGGGCTGTGATATGCCAGACCTATCTCCCACTGAAAGGTCCCAGTAACCAGTAATACTAACAGTTCCAAAATGTGGCAGAGTTCTAGAAGGAGATGCCTTGGGAGACGAAACTCACTTAATAACCACTTGTCACACTCCATTAAAAATCCATGCAGTCCTGAAATACCCTTTCACATCTTACCGGTGCATAGACATTAGAAATTAGCAAACCCTAGGAAGTGTGTAGCTCCTCCATTATCTGGGGCAGAGGCTAGTCCTTCACTGCTCTGATCTTTTCTTTAAACATCTGGACTACCCTTGGCTGGATTTGTTAACCTAGGAATTTTATAAAGGATTTGTGAGACTTGTACTTCTCCTCTTAAATAACAGTCGATGATCACAGTCATCGAAGGACCTATTGTACATAAAAAATGTGCTGGTGCCAGGCATCGGAGACTATCAAGATGTCATTGATGTACACAATGACAAAGTGATTCAACTGGATTCTGGATCACATTGTAAGTGCTACATGTGAGCTGTTCCAGGATCGATGGTATAAGGGGAAATGGTTCCTGTCTCTTGACATTAAGGGCTCAGTAACCAATGTGTTTGAGGAGCATAGCATCCCCCACTAGTGCTATGGTACAGTCTGAATAACAATGAGGCGGTAAAACCAAAACTTATGAATTGATTTCTGTTCTGTCTATGACCTGTACCGTCATCCATAATCTGACTGATCAGCACTAAGATGGTGTTTTCCAGTGACCTGATCTAGTCAAACAAATCCAAATGAGTTTTGAGACTTTATTTTGGAGGCATATCCCAAACTCTGGTAAGGGGGTGGATTTGAACTGATATAAACAGGCCATATTTTGACAGTCTTTGTGGAGGGTTGAGCTTTTCTTCTTCTGAGGATGTATACCGGGATTAAGAGTACGGATAGGTGATCTAATTGGCCTAAATGTGCTAGTAGTGTTAACCTAAAACTAATCATGTTGTCTAATGTAAAGGCTTTGTCTAATATATCCTACCCCCTGGTGGCACAATTGTTGTGCTATGTACATAAATTCTGGGAGGACTGTTTTTAAATCAGCATGGTTAAAATCAGATGATTTGACATGTGTGGCACTGGGGCAGCTGTTTTGCTGTGAGTTTATGGCACTGAGAAGGAATCCCAGAGCTGTGCTACCGTTGGCATCTGGTGGGATGCAAACTGATGTGACTATAATGGCAATTTGCTCCTAGGGAAGGTTGATTATCGTATACTCCGAATAAGGTGAACAGTGTCAGTCTATAATGTTTGTGTTTGTACACCAGGTGCTATGTACATAAATACATACCCCCCCTCCTTTGGTCTTTGTTCCTGTCCCAGCGAAATGCTGTGTGTCCTGTCACCTCTATGGCTACCTCGGGTTTGAGGCCGTGTAGCCATGTCCCAGTTGCGGAGATCTGCAGTTTTAATTTGCGCATTTTGATGGTTACAGATCTGGTGTTAGTGAGAGAAATACTTGGAAGTGGTGGTTTGTGTGGTTGCCTTGTTAGCTTAGCAAGTAGGCCTGACCAGCTTCCCACTTTTGCTTTCGGTGATTTCTCCGCCTTCAGTGCCTGCCTGTCAAGTGCTGAGCGACACGGGCCAAGGAAACAGGCTAAGGAGGTCAGAACTGGGGTAAAATAAAAGGGTTTAATGGGTAAACGAAGGGGCTTAACAATTCACAACACTACACGAAACTACGATGACAGATGTGGACTTAAATACCCCGAAGTAATAAGGACAACTTGAAACAGCTGTTAAACACTGGGAATCCACATGAGGTTAATGAGGGGGCGTGGCACAGGAGGATCTGCACAATCGGGGTGTGACACTGCCAGGGATGACAGCGATCCAAGGAGAACCCGAGGTCCTACCAATCTCACCTGGCATGTTATGTAGATGCAGAATTTCCTTTGCTATGGCCTGGTTGCATTGTAAACCTATTTTTAAAAGATTTTGGTGACGGTTGGATGGATTTCCTCAACAAATCTTCACGTTGGCAAGCAGACATGTAAACAAAAACACATAAAGAAAGTACCAAAGAAGAGCATTGTGCTGTTGCAACTGTATGCATCGCCATCTTGAAGCTGAGAAGCTTTATACACATCTTTGTAGATTTGCTTCTAAGTTTGAGGTCATTATGGCTACATTCGCATTAAAAGCCTTGTGCCTATCTTGATTGTTCACATTCATAATTACAAGTCACTTGTTTTGAACTCTAACGTAAATGCATCTGGCCTCCAAAATGGCACACATATGCATATTCATTCAGACAGTGGCAATGAACTAATGACCTAGCCTCTTGTTATTCAAATCAAGTGGTTTCTATTTTTTTTTCTTTCAGAAAAAGTGTATAACTTATGCCAAGTAGTTTTACAATATATACTCGATCACATACATGAGGGGAAAGTCTTTCCCCCGATCCTACGTTGCAATAGAAAATATTACCAGAGGTGGGTAGTTCAGGTACAGAGAATGAAAGTCCAGACTAAGATAATCCACAGGAAAATAATTTTTTCTATAGGTAGGTGTGTTAAAACTTTTGACTGTATGTTTTGGTCATGCTGTTGTCAGTTTCTGGCCCCCTATACTGGCAATTCCCAGGTTACAAATTATATTAATTCCCTAAGTCTGTCTCTAAGCTGATATTTATAGATAAGTAATAATAATAATAATAATAATAATAAATCCATTCTTAGGTTTCAGTTGTACATATGTTGGATGTTCATAAACCAGGGAAAGCCTTTATTCAATTCTTGCCCCATGGATACAAGACCACTAAGGCACAGGGAAAGGCTTTTGCCTTTGAGAGTCTTGTTTCATGTCGCATAATTCTTAGAAACTGGAAGGCCAAGAACACATCAACTTTAGACAATGGTTACAAGAAATCACATCCTTACTCCGTCTTGAGAAATGAAGGCACAGCTGACAGATTTGTTTGAACAGGCTGATACTGTAACATGGCCGCTCTACGACAAATGTTAACTTCATAGAGTTACTATGTTTATTGTACTTCTATTTACTTTATAATGCATTCATGGAAGATGCATAGGCAGCATGTAAGTATAACTTATCCTAACATACCTCAACAACTTCAGTATATATTAATGACAAACATTATACCATTATAAAATGTATCGTCATATAATGTTCATTGTTAATGTATGTTAAAAAGATATGTTACGATGTTGAGGTATATTTACATGCTGCTTATGAGTTTTCTATGAATCCATTAGGAAAGTGCAATGAATGTTCTATGAATGCATTACAGTATAAAGGCACTATGAAGGTGCAGTTAATGTAAAGCTACCATTTATTCTACTTTACTGCTTTTTAAAGGTAAATATCGTGTATCATACATGAGAGCTTCATAAAGCATTCATAACGCATAAGAAACATTACTGTAGTGTGTTACACCTTTTTATAAATATACATAGCCATGTTTTCAATATTTATGAATGCATTATAATGTGCTATGAATGTGTTCATAGATTATTACAAACTTGGCATTCATAGAAAGTGTTACTGAAATTGCAAGGTTGTCTCTTATTCCCCAGAATTGACAATAGTCCAATGAATATTTACACATGACACTTGGCCTTGGTTTTTTATACAGTACATCTAAGTACAAACAAGCAGTCAGGTAAAAGTCTGATGAATTGTGGCATAATGGAAATACTTCTTTACATTTACAGTAACTCCCTTCATTTCTGCCTCCTCCAGGGGTACATTTGGTTTATTTGCTGATTGTGCACCACAAAATGACTCACTGGTGAACCCTGATGAAATGTGCAGATTGAATATCAGAGGGTTAATGAGATTTTTATAAAGTGTCAGTCTCTCCATTTAAAAATGAAGATGAGCTTGACACATGATAATTAAAATTAATCGACCTGTGAAATGAAGTCGTCTCTGTAGAAATTGATATAAGCGGTAATAGGAAGATCGGACGGAAATAAATAGAATGATTGATTGACAGAAATGACAGAAGGCATAGGGTGAATAAACACCCCCACTCCCTGCCACAGACTATTTTACATTCATTTTTCTGCATTGCATTGAGTGGTATGCTAAGGAAAACTGTCTCTTCAACAGTCTTCCTTCCAGAAACCCACAATTTTGATACACTCATGGCTAACTGGCCTCTGGGTGAACTTGCTTTGAAACTCAAAGACAGGTACCATCTGGACACGACATGGAATACCTAGTATACTGCACGTATGGATTTCCCAAATAAATGAAAGTTCCAGTTCTTACACTGTCACTAATGATTTAAAGTTTAAATATTAGGAAAGTACATTCATGGATTTTCAGAGACAATAAATTGAACAGAGCTTGAGGTCAAAGTCATTCTGTTCAAAATGTAACCAATTTTATAATTTTATAGCACTATAGCACAGAAAATTTTACTGCCTGTACTTTCTCGGAAGTATAAAAAGTCATAAACTATAGACCTGAATAGCTATCATTAGATCATAGACTTCTTCTATGTTAAACAAATCATGATATTAATATATCAGGGGTACAATCATACACATCCCCCATTAGAGCAAGCTATTATGGCCTGTTCAGACCTCATTTTGCTGAAAGCGTTTATGTAGAGTGGTCACAATCTGCACATGATGTGAATGATGAAGGCAAGATCTGGAATAAACAAATCTAGCAATTTTTTTTTTTACTGTGCCTTTGTGACTTTTCAAATATTTTTTTCATTTTATCCAGCAAAGAGCCCGGGATGATTATTAAACATTACTAAACATTTAGCTTGCAGACACTTTCTTTACCACATAAATGTGCAACGATATATCTCTGAAAGATGAATTATGAGTTATGAAGGTATATGTATTTTACTGACCATTTAAAGTAAGTGTTAAGATCAAAATGACACCAATGGTGCATGTGCATGCACCCTCTGTGCAGTGATACAATTTTTCAGTGTGGAGTCCAATAGAAGAAAATTGTCCATACATCAAACTGCTTACAACAAAGTCTGTGGATTATCTTATCCTTCTAAAGCTCCTCTAAAATATATTTATTTTCAGTTTTGGGGTGAACTGCCTCTTTAATATTTTGCTGGACTACTTATATTTTTGATTATGGTACACCTTCATCAATGCATGGTTTCCCCATATTTATGGAACATCTGAGCATTTTTCTTCATGCAAATTTGCTTTCATTTCTCATTGAAAACTTGTATTAATGATAGGTGAGTTGAACCACTTCGTAAAGCCTCCTTTAGCACATCTCAAAGACTTTCAGTGGGGTCAAGGTCAAGACTCTGTGGTGGCCAATTCATTTGTGAAAATGATTCTTCTCTATCCCTGAACTGAGTCCCTGAACCATGTGACAGCTCAAGCCCGATGAATCTTGGCATTATCATCCTGGAATACAACCATGCCGTTAGGGTTATTAGGGAATAGAAAATCCATTGATGGGATAACATGGCCGTTAAGAAGATTCAGCTACTCAGCTAACTTCACTTTATTGCTGCCTAACATTGCTGAGCTGTTCATACAGTACATGTGTTTATTATTTCCTCTTTGGCTTTTTAAAAAATGTTTTTGTTGGATACGTGCAACTGCTTGATACATTTTGCTTAGTGGTTTAGCTACTGTCTAGTAGTCAAACGTCTTATTCCTGTCCTACAGTGACTCCATTTAGCTGCCTCTCATTTTGCTCCCTTGTTAGTCTCTGTATAAAGTGCTTCCAGGTCCTGTGCTCCCTAGTCCTGTCATTAACATCAGTCCCTGTGTATGCCTTTGTTTTTTCCAGTGCCAGCTTCTCTGTTTCGTTTTCCCTGCCCCAGTTGACACAAAATCCCTCGTTTGATCTGTCCACCTGCATTGCCTTTGCTTGTGACACCATCCTACTATATTGGAAATACCAAGCAGCCGTGGGTTGCGTTCACATATGTACTTGGAATGGTAAGGGAGTAAATGGTGTATTTAAAATGAAAAAGACTCTAAATATTCTGAAAAGAGAGAGAAGAAACTCACCAGAATGATTTGGAGCATAAAAAACGTAAAAGAGTGGGTATGTCAAATTTATTACTCACCATTCTCCACCAAAACGTGTGGAGTTAGAGTGGCTATTCTTGTTCATGAGAATATCCCATTGGGAGTCGACTCAGCTCAACATATAAAGACATGGATGGAAAAGTAGTGATGATTAAAAAGACAAGGAATCTCCAAACATAGTCACTTGAGAAAAATCTAAATTGGAAAAACTACTAAATCTGAAAAAAATCCTCATTGAAAGAAGAGAAAGTAGATTCCAACTTAATAATTAAATGTCAAAAATGCTGAAAAGGATGTTTTTATATGCAAGACAGTGCTTCTTTGAAAATGGCAATAAACCCAACTGTCACCTTGCAAGACTGATTAAAATAACACCATCCAAGAATTTCATTTCAGCAATCAAAGACAAGAATGGCAAGCGTGCACTCTAATTATAGCTTAGAAGCAGATAAAAATAAACATATTATTAAGAGAAGGAACTCTTTTAATAATACCAGCAGGCTATTTAACGTAATGTATCACCTTGAATAGCTACATACTTCAGGGCTTCTTGTTTCGATGGATGCAGAGAAAGCCTTTAATGGGACAGAGTGGGACTAAATATTTGAAGGTATGAAGAGGTTCAAGGAGAATGACGATTTTATTACGATGGTTAAGTTGCTGTAGAAGGCACCTAACACCACAATACAAATAAATGGCTTTATCTCTCCTTTGTTTGAGATACATATTGAGATATTTGCCAGTGCCAGTGGATTGGTCCTGAGCCTGAATAGGCTGGACAGCCATATTTTGGTGTTTCTTTGCTCAGAGTGTGTCTGTCATGTAGACCCCAATGGCAAGACAAGCTTAATATGCACATCTGCTAATGCGATACAATATAACCAAATATTAAACTACTGGTTAAAAATTACTGGCAAAATCCCCCATTGTCATTTCATTCATCGATTTAAGAATCTGCACACAGAGACTTGTACTTTTCCAGACATGTTCATAAATGAGATTCATTCACCTCACCTTGCTTTATTCTTACAACCACCTTGCTTTCCCTCTTCACACAGTCAGAAGATAATTAAGATACATCTCAGAGAGGAAAACCATTACGTACATTGTCCCTTGAAGCTTCAGCATTTTTCTCCTTTATCTGGGCCGTGTGATGAGAGGATGTGTTTGCACTTTGTCGGTTATTCATTCTTTTTGTGCACAGAATAGCTAAGGTAATAGCAGAATGCAAATTAGTAACTGTAAATTAAAAAATGAAAATATAAAAGGCTCAAAAAAAGACACAAACCTCTCTGAGGATTAAAATTTCAGTCCTGGGTATAAATCTGCCTGCTGGTCAGGCTGAACAAGTGATTTCAGCTACTGGGTTGTTGATATTACTTCAGTCTAGATATGCTAATACAATTAAAAGGAAAGCTGAAATCCTCTGACTGCAGTGACTGAAGAAATCGGAATTTGCAGGCCAGAATGCATAGTGGAGCGACCTCTGTGTATTACCTTAATCAGAACTCAAAGCTTGTGTGAAATCATATTGTTCTGTCTAAAGAGGAGTAGACGGAATTAAATTAAAATAATTTCACACATAATTTGAGCACACTGAGGGAGAAAATGTCATTAAAGGAATATCAGGCTCTTGTAAAATGAGGCCCCTTCTGGGATTGCAGAACAAGTTATAATTAATGGGGAAGCAGTAAAGAGTTTCAATAAAGGGACGGTTTTGTTACGATAAGCACGGAATGAGTAGCAGGAATCTGAAGAGACAGTGTGCAAATGCGAAATGGGAGCTTTAAACGAGAAGCAAACCAAGTGTATGACATGTGCTATGTAAACTTCATTTGCTTAACCCAGTGATATTACCACTGCTGTGCAATGACAGTAATGTGCAGGCAGGATGTAGGAATCCACACTGAAAGGTCCACGCCTCACCTAGGATTCTGGGTTACACTGTTGCTTTCACATTGTGAATTAGACAGCATCCATTCATTTCCTAATATTATCAATCTAATTTACCCAACTGCCAAATATCAACTGTGAGATTGCACTGGGGCATGTGTCCCAGTAAAAGGGGTTTAGCAACTCCCTTTGGCATTGGTCATCCCAAGGTCAACACCATACAGAGGTATTGGCACACAAAAGTCTTTATTGCAACAAATTAAACATACTGTTCACTTGAAACTTAACAGAAATGTTGTCAATATGTTTGCCATGGAAACAAGACACTTCCATGTCAAGGGTCCTGTGACTGCTCAACATCTGTAACATAATCAGAAACAGGCTGGAAATCAATGGTTATGTACTTGTTTGAAATGTGTTTATCACCATGATTAGGCTTACACTGACATGGCAGTGTGCTGAGCGCCGTAATGTGTGGCCCCTGGAATTCATCCTCAGCTGGCGCATGTTGTCGCTGCATGATATCCAGCTTTACCCTTTTCACCTCCAGCGTTGGCGTTGTTGGCCTCTTATACTTCTCTCTCGATCCCCTGCAGCACCAGCAGCTTCTCTTTCTGTACCCTTCAACAGCTCCTCACTGCAATCGCACTGAATGGATCATCAGCTGCTCCACCCTCGATGCCTGGCTAGTCAGTGCCGTGACACTTCAGTGGAGCCCGGTGACCTTGTGGAGGGGTGAGATGTCGGTGGTGCTGGAGGTATCGGAGAAGCTGTGCCCCTCCTGGCATGGGAGGAGGGTGCAGAGGTGGGGGGTTGGGGGCCAAGGGCGAACTGGTGTGAGGGCATGAGCACTTTCTCTCATGATGCAGTCAGACAGTCACGGCATGGAGGGAATGATCTGTTCTCAAGGCATTGATGTCAGCCAAACCTGCACCATCACCATGGACAGCACCTGGTAGCATTGTACTTAAGATGCTCTCCCTTAAGAAATATCTTACCGGATTGTTTGGGGACCACATATAATTAAGTAAACAATATTAATAAGGCATATCTTTTAAGTCTCTGTAAGATGCTAAGAGTCACTGTTATCAAGAAACCTAGCTCTGGGAATTATTACACACGTGCTGTATAATGGCGATCTCATTTTGTGCAGCCCTACCACTGAATGTCCTACCACTGGCTGCGCTTATCCCCCTGCAGGGGGACCTGTGGAAAAAGTACCAGTTTTATAGGCCATTACTTATAACTATACAGATACTCCTCACCACCTGCCTGTCTACCTACCGCCCTGACTTAGGACCAGTTGGCTTTAGATGCTAGTCAAGAAATTTGGTCCTGGAAACAGCATTTCTGTTCAGTTCTGTTGTTTGTTCTGCATTCTAATTTATTTGGGTCAGCGAAGGAAGGCAGTAGGCTAATTGACCATTGTTTTTATATACCGTATCAGTTGACACCTTGAGATCGACTTTTATTTCGATCCGTTGCCTTTAGTTTGATACATATGCTATTTATTTTTGGACATTTAACTTCCAATAGGGCATAAAGCATGAATGCACGCAAGGTTAAAGTTTTCCTGTGTCTTATCATTTTCTTACGTCTTTGAATGCAATGGCTCTAAATATTTTAACTTGTTTCATATCTTAATCTGTACAAGTCGCATTTATTCTCTATGTGCTGTTTTAGTTGGGTAATATGCAGAGGGACGCTAACAGTAATTAACCAGATTGAAGTGATCATGATTCGCGATACATGTCTAGCGCATCATAGCTTTTTTTGATGATTAACGTTAGCACTTACCGACCAGCTTGTTGCAAGTTTGCTATGCATGAGATCTTTTAAGTCTTTCCTGAGATTTGTTTATTACAGTCTCACGCACAGATTTTCACCTGTTACATACGGAGAAAACATGTGGCGGGTCAACACACTATTTATTACAGTATACAGTACTGTATAAACATTTATATATGCACTAAAATGGTATAAATGGTGCAAAAGTGGCATTAAAACAATATCTAAACATGACTGGCACAAGCCCACCACCAGTAGGCTACAGTCTGCCTGAACTATCGGTAAGGGGTGGCTCCTCGCTTATCGACTTTTTCGCTTAACGACCTCGTTATAGCAACAGAACTCGTTAAGTAAGAAGTGTCTATACAGTAATATAATACAGTAGTACTGTAATGCCTTCATACTGACTCAAGATATATAGGAAGCATAATTATAGTTATAGTAATATAAAAGCAGACAGTATTGAAGTTTCATATAGACTTTGACTAGATAAAATGATCTCATCACGGCAAAACACGCATCATGTCTATTTAATTAACTTAATTCAGCCTCGTTCAGCCTAATTTAACCAGGCAATTGCTTCACAGTTTCCCCGACTAAAACGACCCATGTACCAGCGGGTTTAGCCACTGAGTCTAAACGGGGGGGAAGTGACGTCAATTCATTCCCACAAGATTTTTGCAACAGTGATTTTACGGCAGCGAAACGTTTTACGGTGGTAGTTATTCGGGATTTAATTAACCGGCGGGAGTTATCTTTTTCGAATATTGTATACAAAACAAAAACGACCCATTCACGTTAATTGTTTCATGAGCAGTCATGGATGTCGGCGAGCTATTGAGATATCAGGTAATTTTGTTTTCTTTATAAAAGCTTCATAATTTTTACTTTTATTGGTACCATGCTAATTCGCTTCCTAGCAACAGCAACAGCAGCTCAGGCCTAAAAGCGTGGGTTTCTGTTTAGCTCTCTAGCCTTGTATGTGTTTTCGTGCAAATCACATTTTTCAGTTTTGACATTCAAGAATTGTCAGTATACTTTCGCGTGTATTTTGTGGTCTTCACTGTCTTTTTGTGTAGGACTAATTCCAAGTGTTCAGTGTAATTTTACCAGTAACTAATTGTGCAAGAATTGTGTGTCACAACCAGTTTCCTTTAAAAAACAATTAAATCTTGTAACGTCTGGTTGCCGTTTCTTAAGCTAATATATGTCTGTATATTTCTTGTATTTTCCTTGGTGTCTTAAACATTTCCTTTTGTAACACGTCACTTTCTAAAATCAGATAGCAAACCTGTACAGCTGCGTAAATAGGAATACTGGATACTCCGAGAAGGTGTGTGTTTATCACTAAAATAAAACAGATTACCAACGCATTTTATGTGGTGTGCAGCTCTGCTTGCTGCTTATAGTCATAAAGATTATCGGGATACATGTTTGAGTTCTCAAGAGTACTTTATTGTCAGTACATCCATGTACAAGTACACAGTGCATTGAAATAGTTTCCGTAGGGCCCACCTATGGTGCTACACATAAATACATGCACAATAAATACATCGATAACATCCATGTAAATGTGTAAGGAATAACATGCACTTAAATGTACAAGAACCCCAACATGGTACAATACAATAAATATAGATATTAGGACTGGGAAACTCCTTTCAAAAAGACATTTGAATATTTACAATATAAGAGATTAATTATTTATATAATTATTTATTTATAGAAATTCAGATATTAATTAGTTAAACTGCTGACCCAGCCCAGCATTGCACACTTATGTGCAACATACCATAAAAGCTGCACTGTTAACTTACTACTGTCATAATTGAGTAAAATGATGATAAAATATTGTCTAATACTGGTAATTAGACAGCTGACACAGGTTTATGTGCATAAAATACTACAAATTTATCATGCATTAGTCTAGCTGTGTGCTTGGGCAATATTTACTTTTTATACTGTCATACTATCTGCATGTTATACTGTGGTATATGGTATTGTGACAGTATTTCCCAGTCATTTTTTTCCACTAAGTTTGGGGGGGGAGTTGGCTGGTTATCCCACAATAAAAACCGTTGCAAAACCCTAACAGTTTCTAGACTGCGCCTTTCAGGAGCTGCTGTATCACAGCATTCTTCTTCTGGTTAGCAATTAACACACACACACATAAATAATGCATTCTTGTGCATGTGTATGTGCGTATGTTATACACACAAATGTGCAATACAGTTTTACTGCCACTCTTACTTTTTACAGTAAAAATTCTCTAAATCTTCATGCCATGGAAGTCCATCAAAGACACTTGTTTGGGGCTTGAAATTCTTTTCTCTCAGTGGAGAGAATTTCCCCCTTATGGATAGCATGTAGGAGGTGAGGTTAGATCATTGGCGGTTCTAGACGGGGGCCAGGGTGTGCCAGGGCCCCTGTAGAATTGCTCTTGGCCCCTGTTATGGCCCCTGCACCGATCAGCCAATGATTTAAATTATTAATTTCTAACCGCGACATGCGCTCGTTTGAAAAACAGAAATGACGCGAGTAGCCTATGCGACGTGTTTTATGTAAAATATAACTAAATATAGAATAAAACGTAAAAAATAAACTGACCCGTTTTGCCATTATATATGGTTATAAATGTGCCCCACTTAAAAACACACTGGCCCCACCTCGGCCCCCCTGGTGATTTTGGTCTAGAACCGCCACTGGGTTAGATATTCAGTTCAAATGCAGTTAAGTGAACTTGAGTTGCATTAAGCATGGCATTTTTTGCGGAATTGGCTACAGCTTTTGTTTTCACAAGTTAAATTAGGGGTTCTCTGTGTTATGAGCTGGGCAGTGGCCAAAGGCGGGGACCTTGGCGGTCTGATCCTTGGCTGCAGAAGCTAGCTCTTGGGACATGGAATGTCACCCCTGATGGGGAAGGAGCCTGAGCTGGTGCACGAGGATGTGAAGTTCTGACTAGATGTGGTCGGGCTCACCTCGACACATGGCTTGGGTTCTGAAACCAGTCTCCCTGAGGAGGGTTGGACCCTTTTCCACTCTGGAGTTGCCTGCGGGGAGAGGCGCCGAGCGGGGGTGGGCATGCTTATTGCCCCTTGGCTGGGCTCCTGCACATTGGGGTTTACTGCAGTGGACGAGAGGGTAGCTTCCCTTTGCCTTCAGGTGGGGCGACGGGTCCTGACAGATGTTTGTGCTTGTGTGCCAAGCGGCAGTTAAGAATACCCACCCTTTTTGGAGTCCCTGGAAGGGGTGTTGGAGGGCACTCCTCCCGGGGACTCTTGTTCTGCTGGGGGACTTCAATGCTCACGTGGGCAATGACAGTGAGACATGGAGGTGCGGGATTAGGAGGAATGGCCCCCCTGATCTGAACCTGGATTTCTGTGCTCGCCACAGATTGTCAATAATGAACACCGTGTTCAGGCATATATATAGACACACATACACTTGTTTATTTCAAGTACTACATTTCTGGATAAAGAAAAAATATTTACTATTAGTCTCATTGGGTGCTTTTTAATCAGTGAGAATCCAACCAAATGACATAGGAGAAAGAATTTGATTTATAACATTTATTAAAATTTATTCTCATGTTTGTTTTTGCATTTGCTCTGATATGCTGTCTAGTAGTTACTGGTAGCGTAAGATATCAGAAATGTAGTAGCTGGTACCAATATCAGTGATAGTCACAATTCTCAATACTCAGTTTGATAGTATGGTCAAAATAATAATATAAAAAACAATATATCCTGTGTACTTCAACACATACTTTTGTGTTTAGAAACCTCTGACTTTTGCAGAATACTGCATGTACAGTTCAGAGTGCTGGGTCAGGCCATTTATCCTACACCCCTGGTGAATTTTGGGGGCTTATGAGTCTTGCTCAAGGGCCCAACAGAGATCACAGACACAGAGGCTTAACCCACTGAGGGACAGGCTGCCCCCTCCCATGTAGTTTTCCTTATCGTCTTGCTAGTGGTTGAGAGCAGTATGCTGGATGAGAACTATTGCATCATCTGTGGATCTGTTCAGCAGCTTTCCTTTAATGTAGGCGCACTCCAGTTCCTCCTTCCCGGTCCTGCTGTCTGTGGATGAAAATAGCATAAATACAGCCAGAAAAGAGAAATCCTTCTCGTTCTGGGGTGAAATAAAGTCAGTAAAATATTTTGAAGAAAAACACATAGGCTACTTCAGTATACATAAAAGGAAAACAAGATGAATCACATGGGAGCCACAGAGTTGGGTTTGAATTTATAGTTACGCAAGTTTCTATGCGTTCCTTTCAATTGTGAGCTTTTGTTTTTACTCCTTGCAGTGTGGTTTATTGTGTGATAAGACCTGCTAGCAGTAGCTTTGGATGTGTGTGGTAAGGTGAAAAATCTACACTCTTACCCCTACGCCCCATCCCCCATGGTAGCCGGACAGGGGTGCTAAGCGGCCACGTGAGGAAGAGGGTGATGAAGAACCCCGAGGCAGGCAGAAGGCTCTGGTGACCCGAGACCACAGCAGACACTTGGAGATGGAGGAGTCTGATCCCGATGAGCATGGTGCAGACAGGAAAAAACTTATTGACAAACTGGACAACGATGAAGACCCAGAGGTGGGAAAGAGGCAGATGCCTCCATTTTTCTTTGCATTTACTTTGCGTGTTCTTAATAAATATTTGCTTGGGTTAAATGCATTTGTGAGGTTAAATGCATTACTTGAAGTTACAAAAGCTGTCTGATTTTCTTCTTACCAGATATTGCCTCAACTAATAACAAATTAAGGTTTGTGACAGAGCACATAAAAAATGTGATATTTCTCTGAAGTCTTTTAAATGCAATGCAAATTATTTGTGGTATGCAGTGTCACTGAAGGAAAAGAGCTGCACAAAGAGTTTTCTTCTTTCTTGGTTGAACAGGGTGAGCCAGTAGATGAGAGTTCTGTGAAGAAAATGATTCTGACCTTTGAAAAAAGGTCCTACAAAAACCAGGAACTGAGGATCAAGTTCCCTGACAGCGCTGAGAAGTGAGTCTAGACTGAAATATATGCACACGTTTTTTTTGTATTATGAGTATGTAGTGAACTTCTTAACTTTGATATAGCCTTCAAAGTCCTTTGAATTTAATCTATTTTCTAGTTCAATCTTTAGTACATCTGTGTATGTTTTGTATAAAATATGTCTTCATCAATACCCTCCGCTAGGTTTATGGAGAGCGAGTTGGACCTCAATGACATCATTCAGGAGATGCATGTCATCGCCACCATGCCTGACCTCTACCACTTGCTGGTGGAGTTGAATGCAGTCCATTCCTTGCTTGGGTTACTTAGCCACGAGAACACAGATATCCACTTCACAAGATGTCGCAGTTTTCGAGTCCATGCTGTCCATTTATCAGTCTAAAACTAAATTTCTGATTCTTGCTCTTATGAAATGATTATGAATTTACCAAGAGGCAGCCATTTTATCACAAATGTACTCGGCTTGCACTTTTATTGTATGCTGCATAATTTCACAAATTGTACTGCAGTTTTTGGAATGTTATCCCATGCATTTTAGAAAGAGGCATAAAAAGTTTAGAAAGCTGTACTCTCTGCAATTCAGTCGGTCATTTTGCATGAACTTATAGCCTCTTGCAAGTCTAGCTCGTGTTTAGTTGTACAGCTTTTGAATGCGTTTAGCCTCATGCTGGTGTGTTTGGGTTTCATCATACTCTTCAGCATGTTCAGAGAGCTTTTTCAGAAGTAATAGTGCCGCGTCACATCCACCGTGTTCTCCTGAATACCCCTTGTTTCTGTAGCGACACATCCTTAACCTCCCCTCACATGTAGCCATCGCCGTGGTCGATCTGCTGCAGGAGCTGACTGACATCGACACGCTCCACGAGAGCGAGGAAGGCGCTGAGGTGCTTGTGGATGCCTTGGTGAGCCCTGCCGCCACTGTCATCTTTTATCTGCTCCGCACACATTGGATGCTTCCAGATCGATTACTTGTGGTTCTCCGGCTGCTGGTTCTGCCTTGGCCTGCGGTGCTGCACCGCGGCTGCCGCTGCATGTGTACTAGCAGGCCCCGCCGTCTTTGAACTCTGGTGCCTAACACCATTTGAGGGTGGTGAAGCAGAAACATGGATGAGCTCTTAGGAGTAATAGTTTTTGGTATCGTTTCAGATTAGTTTTACCTTTTAGGATTTTTAATTTACATTAAAATATTTATTTGTACGTAAAGTGTTAGTCGTCATAATTTGAATGGTTAAATAATAGCCATTGTCTCAGCAGGCACCTATTGTGGCTTCAGTCTTGTCCAACATGGGCTGCATTGTCATATAAATGACAGTATTCAGCTGTGTTTTGGCCACCGTCACCGTAAACGGGAATGGCGCACAGGTCCTGCGCCCTGCATTCTCCATTCCCTATTTCACATTCTCCAGTCTTACAGTTTGGTTGAACTGGGCTCCTTCTATAACTTCACTTCTATAACTGCTGCTTGCAAGGCTGTGTTCATGTTCGTTTTACCTCCAGTCAGACTGTTAAGGTGTTGGCACAATCAGCCATGCCCATTTGCTTAAAGGAGACTCATGAACCCTGTATTTTTAAATGTGTGTGTGTGTGTGTGTTCCTGTTTACTTAAATTGGAGGATTAAAAGTCAGGTTTGGACTCTTCCATCTCTTTAGGCTGTCTGCTTTACCTTAGGCTGTTCTCCATTATCTGCTCTGAGGCTCCCAGCAGCTTAGTTGAAGTGAATTACAGGGAGCTGTACTACCTCTGCTATGCTGCCTGAGTCATATTCTCCTGCCCACACAGTATATTTAATTTTAGATTCATGGGCGATTATAGGTGCCCCTCAGAATTCAGAAGACATTTTGTTCATCAATTGGCCCGGTTATCTGTCAGGGTTTAAGAGAGACTGCTGATGGGTATGGGAAATACATTGATTTCATTGATTGATTGATTGAATAACAATATGAAATTCAGAGCACGAAAAAGTAAATTCCACACATATTTTAAGGATACCGTTATTTCACTTTAACATTTTATGGGCATGTTTTGTCCATCATGCCTGCAAAAAAATAAAAAAATAAATCTGTGGCCCTTTGGGGCTCCACATATACCAATGGTGTATTTGTTACAGTCATTACTATTATGTCATGGATGTTGGTCAGAATGCTATTAATTAATGCCTTGTTGACTCACTTGGGAACTACCTAATTGGTTAGGAAAGATTGTGCAAATTGATATGTATGTGAAATTTTCAATATATGTTATATGCACAAAAGAATTGAGACACAAGTCAGTGATTGAGTTCAGGTGTCTCAGTGATTCAGACCCATTGTCGCAGGTGTATAAAATCAAGCAGCTAGCTATGCAGCCAGGTCGTTCAGAAGCGCTCAGTGAATTTTAGTGTGGTGCTGTCATAGGATGCCACCTTTTGCAACAAGTCATTCCCTGAAATTTCTTCCCTGCTAGATATTCCACAGTTAACTGTAACTGGTATCTTTAAGTGGCAGCATAAATGAACAATTTGGTTTAAAAAAAAAAAAACAACTGTTGGCTTTCACATTTCCAGTCGATTCATCCAGTACTTCTACATTTTGTAGTGTTTGAGGGTATGGGAGGAGAAGGTAAGGATGAGACAGGTGGGGCGGTATTATCATGCTGTCCAGGGAATTCATTGAGCTCTTTCTTAGTCTCTTGAATTTGGCCTTGTAGCTATGGTAGTGCCTCTCAGACCACAGCAGCTAGAAGGGGCTGTTATGAGTGTGGGAGGAGTAAGGATCAGCTGAGAGGAGCAGGTGATGGGATTGTCCCGGCAATACATTGCTATAGTTCCAACTACCCCCTTTCTAATGATTATTGTATAGGATTGTCTGCTTTCATAATCAAAAATTTTCAACTGATTGGGTGCTATTTAGATGTCTATGCATCACTATAGATGCTCATCTGCGTACCAAATGCTCCATCTTTGCATTTTGAACTGTTCTCCCACCACTTGCTCTCCGTTACTGTTGCATAAGTCATGCCCTTGTGGTGACCCCACAAACTGGCCACTGCTGATAGCAGGTTCAAGCCAGGCCTGTTTCACAGTGGTGTCCCCTGTTGGTTCCAGTTGGAGGGACAAGTGGTGGCCCTGCTGGTGCAGAACATGGAGAGGCTTGATGAGCAGGTGAAGGAGGAGGCAGATGGGGTGTACAACACGCTGGGTAAGGGCCGCACTGCACTGGGCTCTCATGGGTGAGGCATGCTGTTCTATAGCCTCTAGACTGGTAACTCAGCTCCGACATTATTTCGTTTGAAATGTCATTCAGCCGTCCGGCAGGGAGCTGGATGTCTGTCAGTGTCATATCCTGGCCCAAGGATGTCTTTAAGAATCTGTGTAAAATCCTTTTATAGGGAAAATAGGTCAGTGGTGTAATGGATAATGCATCTTATTAGGTTTCAAAGAAAGAACGGTAAATGTTTTGGAAATGGGTGAGTGTGGTATCGTTTGAACTTGTTAATCGAAGGCATGAAAAAGATGGACTCATTAGCGATATGACAATGATATTTTATAGTCTGCAATCTGAGATTATATTTTGCTAGTATTTTCCTTTCCTGCTTTAAATCAGCGAAGCTCAAAAGAAATTTGATTAAGTATTGGTCAAGAGAACGACTGAAGCAATCATGCACCGTGTATGAGGTGAAATCAAATGCAGTGATCAAAATTTTTATGAGAGTTTCTAAGTGCCAGATATTTAGTTGAGGCGAAAATCAGTTGGCTGTAGGAACAACTTGAATCCAAATCTGATTGGCATCTTGAAGAAGCGGCTCTCTCATTTCGCTGTTGGTAAATCCCTGATTGTCCGTTCAGATAGTGACTGCATCGTGCCTCTGTAGTATACGTAAAAGGGAAACTTTCAGAATCTGTCATGCTTCATATAAACTTTCTCACCTTTACACACTGACATTGTAGCAATGGCCCTTCGCTAGCTGCCTTTTGTGCCTGAAGAATGGTGGCTTCCTGTTTTCAGTGGTACTCTTCATGGAGAATATCCTTGCATAGAAAGACCCTAAACCTGCACGTTCTCAAGCTGAGACACACACACACACAGACATTCAGGGCTGGTCCAAACCCATGTGGCACCCTTGGTGAACATCAGTGCCGGTGCTCCACAACCCCCAATGACTCCTACAGTCAATGCCAGAATGAATGTGTAAATGATAATAGTGAAGGAATGAAGATTGTGCATTGACTGCTATTGTTTCATTTTGAATTTTGAGATCTGTGATCATTGTTGACACACATTACAAAGCGCAACAACAAAATGTGTCCTCTGCATTTAACCCACATCGCGACATAGCAGGGGGCAGCTAATTCAGCACATAAAGCACAGTAATCTCCGTATTGTCATGTTAGCCTTGTGAATCTAGTGGTCGACAGCATGGTGGAATTCATGCATGTGTGAACACAGGATTGTCAGGCTGCGTCACGTGTGCCTGTGATTTCAGCCATCATCGAGAACATGGCAGAGTTTCGTCCAGGCTTGTGCACTGAGGCAGCACAGCAGGGCCTGATGCAGTGGCTTCTGAAGAGGATAAAAGTAAGTGGGGGTGCTCTGGAGGTTTGGGGGGGAGGTGGTGACTGAAAGGCTGGAGTACTGGACGTAATGCGTCTGCTTGCTGCTGCTGTGTATGAAATCGAGGGGAGCTAGATGCATATGCCAGGATTCCAAAGTGTGGGTCTCAAGAAATTGGTGACGGGGGGGGGGGGTTGGGTGGCAAGAAAGCTACTTAATTATGAAAAAGAAGAGAAAATGAGAACTTATTTGGAATTATTCTTTGGCAGTATGTACTATGGATGATGTGCTGTTTAGCCTCTCAGAGTAACCTAGCCTGTCTTTGTCATCAGGTTTCCTTAAATTATTTTTGCTTCATTTACTATGTACGGTTCCTGTATGTCGAAATAATCACTGTTAAAATAGTTAGTCCTGTCACTGTAGCCGCATCGTCTTACATCATGCGGTACATAATAAATATATATTATTTATTGTTAATTATTTGATACCGTATTATGTGTTTTATGGCTGAACGATATTGGGGAAAGTTTACATTGTAAGTTTTTTGATGTTTGGGAATTGAAAATGAACTATATAGCCAAATAGAACTTATTACCAACTGAGCCTGTCACATACCTTGGTGGTGTCGCCATGAATTGTGTCAACTGATGGGAAACAATTCCTACACATCACTTACTTTTGCTCAGTATTGTCTCATTAATTTCGAATAACATATTTCCATACAGCGGGAGATGAATGTCTTTTCGTGACCAGTCCCCGTTTGCTTTTCCCATCTTCACTCATTTTTGTTTCTCACAAACGTACTAACAGCAAGGACTAGAATTGATTATGATTCTGTTGGAGAGTGACACAGAGCTCGTGAAAAAGCTGCAGTGGTAAACTTAAGCTTAAATAATTGCCGACCTGAAGTCCACTGAGATTACATGGTCAGTTTACGCTCATCAGTCCACAAACGTCAGAGCTGAGGTAGAGTAGTGGACCTAGAGGATTGGGCAAAAAGTGATCAAGAGCGAGGCTGATCAATAACTACAGGGTGAGCTGACTTCACTCATTGCTGCTAAAGGTAGCATAACCAGTTACTGAATGTAAGAAGCTGATTACTTTTTCACATAGGAACATGGGGGGTGTCACGAAAATCTTTTACCTAATATTGTTTTTGGATGACATTCACATGTGATGTTGGAAAATATGCCTTTTTAAATCTGAGTAGTAGTATTTTTCCAGGACATTTACCCAAGATTTGTAACACTTTATAGAATGTTTGAATAAAATGAGATCAATCAGAGCAGTGTTTCCCAACCCAGTCCTCTGGGAACCCCGGACAGTCCATGTTTTTGCTTCCTCTCTGGGCACCAGGTATTCGGTGATCCTGATTAGCTGGGAGGGAGCAAAAACGTAGACCGTCCGGGTTTCCCCGAGGACTGGGTTAGGAAACTGCATTAGATTACCGACCGTGCCAACACCTCACTTATCTGTGGTCAGTCTGCAGAAGATGCTGTCTAGTTTGAGATAATGAGTATACCTGTTAATGCCACAATAGTAATTTTGAGGTAATTTTTACATGAATGTGGTGGATTTATCTGTTACAGTTGTTTTTTCTTGTCATTAAATAGAAGCAGACTTTGAGGTTTTGACATTATGCAGGGGCATCCTGGTTTAAACAGAAAATGCTAAAGTTACTTTATCCATTTTATGGAGGTGGTAAAGTAATGTAAAGTAAATCTGTTATCATTGATTTACTAGATTAAATGACATTCCTAAATTGTGTATTTGCGTCGAATGAATTGCACAACCCTTCTTTCTACTGGCCTGTGAAGCTGAATGGTATGTTTCACAAGAATACAGGTTTTCGATTAAATTCTGTACGTGTTTCAGGTTTTTTTAAGTAAAATTTTATATCTTCAATTTTAGGCAAAAATGCCGTTTGATGCCAACAAGTTGTATTGCAGTGAAATCCTGGCCATCTTACTCCAGAACAATGACAGTAAGTGATTTTTTTTTTTATGAAACAGGCAAATGTTTAAATAATTTGACCTTCTTAAAACAAAATATTGGCAGTGACATGGTTCCACCCATCTCTCTGTCTTGTGCTACACTGCTACCAGGCTAATTGGCAAAGTGATATCACTTGTAAGCAATCTGTTTGAATGACAGCCCTGGGAGCGTGTTCTTGGGTGTATAAACATTGTTGGAGTGGTAATCGCTGCTCACTTCTCTCACTGCAATTGCAGCTGCCAAGAAAAAGGGGTCTGTCTGAAAGATGGCTGCAATACAGTTTTGTTAATTTGTGCAACTGACAGACACGGGTGCTGTTAGTTTTGAAATGGATAAACAAGCTTTCGTAGATGTTTGGGAGTGAAAGAACGGTGCTGATATTTTGCCAGCATTGTCAGCTTTTATTCTACCTGCCCATCTCATCCTCACTCTGTCTTCCCCTAACCCCCCCGCCAAACACCACTTTTCTCCCAGGCAACAGGGAGCTCTTAGGCGAACTAGATGGAATTGATGTGTTGCTGCAGCAACTCTCTGTAAGTACCTAAGCACAGGACGTGAGTCTTTATCATTATCTCTTGGTCTCTCTCTTTTACTCCCTCATGCACGCACACACACACACACACACACACACGCGCGCGCGCGCACACTATTGGTTTCAATCGAGTCTTATACTCAATATTTATCTGATTACGCTCTCATTTCATTACCTAATTTTAAATGTCTTGCAAGTGTCTGCAGGGCTGCCTATTCAACTGTTTTCCCGTAAATGAATGTGGTATATGATGTCAATTTCTCGTTCAAATTATGTGGCATGTTGGCATTGAGATCTTTACAGTGGAAAATAAGCATGGAGCTGGAAATTAGGACAAATGTATTACCATCCTAATGACTGAGGGACCAGTGATCATGTTTGTGTGACTAGTTATTGGTGGCTGGGGTTTGAGAGAAGTGTTGATGTATATTAGAGGATTGGGATTTTTTTTAAACCTGCCCAGTAGGGTAGCTCTCCTACAGAGGATGTACATTGGAGGAATTAGGGAAGGTTTATCTTATCAGAGGTGCAACCATGCAGTGCTGGAACTCTATTGTTTGTTGTTGTTGTTCTTCACTAAAACAATATGGGGAGGAGAGATGGTCCCCTAATTTGGTGGAGTGGTACAGAATTCCTACCATTACTCACGCAAGCAAAATCAAACCCATTGCCTGAGGGTGGGGCTGTAGTGCGGTGTTTTACTCTTTGGCCTCTCTGGAACCATGAGTCATAGCATTTCTTTTCCCAGCATTCCCTGACTCATTCCAGTTGGAACTATGAAGTTTTGCCTACGATTTTTAGCTAATTTGCATAATGTTAAGTCTACTTTTTCTGTCTCTTCTGAGACTATTCTCCTGATTCACACAAAATTTGAACAGCAGTATCTTGATCATCTAGATGAAAAGTGTTTCCATAGGATTTTGATCAGGCAAATTGTTCTGATACTACAGGCTGTTTGCACTGGATGACCTATTTCACTTCACTCTCGTATAGGAGTGAGAGTCATGAAATCTGGTGTAATGGTAATATTCATTCCACTACTCTGGACAGAAAAAAGATACAGATTGAGCTTTTGCTATAGCATATAAGCTTGTTTAAACTATGCAGTTGATTGCATTATTATTTTATCAATAATACATTCTAAAGTTTCAGTCCATGCTACTAATAAGACTAACATTTTGACTATATCTATTGGTTACGAATATATGATTGTTTACAGAAATTTGTTTTGAATGAAGAGGGGAAGAAGCTGAAGCATATAGATTCATTCCTAAACACACTATGGGTCAATCCTATGTAACGTACCAATGTTTTCTAAATTTTAAAATTCGTTTCACCACAGACTTGCATTATGTTTTCTATAATGTAGATTTAATAGGCTACAGAGTAAAGCAATTGACATCACAATACAAATCATTAAAAAAATGAATTTACATCTTATTACACTATTTGATTGTCTACTCTGGGTTACTTCCAGTAAAGTTGAAAGATTTTAAAACATTTAATCTAGTTTTGTTCTGTTTTAATTTGAAAACTGCAACTGTAGGGGGGAATGGTTGAGGGTTCATTAAATTAGAGATATAAATTACACCCTAATGAGGTATGGTTGTGGGCAGTGGTGGCTTAATGGTTAGGGAAGTGTACTTGTAATTGAAAGATTGCAGGTTCGAATCACTGACAAACAAGGCAAGGCACCCCTGGGTTATCCTGCCCCCATCCCTGTTCCCCGCTTGCTGAATTAACTGCCCCCTGCTATGTCAAATATGGGTTAAATGCAGAGGACACATTTTGTCGTTGTGCACTGTGTGTCGTCAGTGACAATTAATCACTAAACTCTAATTTTGTTGTCAGTTGCTCCTTACAAAATTCAAACATTGTTTTTCACTAGGGGTGCTCCGATCAAGATTTTTGAGGCCGATCACCGATCTCCGATCACTAGAAGCTATATCGGCCGATACCGATCACCGATTACAGGGCCCA
>JABFDZ020000109.1:23789466-23805401 GCA_019775955.2 Pollimyrus isidori | reverse complement strand
GACGGATGGGCTACAACAGCAGAAGACCCCACCGGGTACCACTCATCTCCACTACAAATAGGAAAAAGAGGCTACAAATTGCATGAGCTCACCAAAATTGGACAGTTGAATACTGGAAAAATTGCCTGGTCTGATGAGTCTCGATTTCTGTTGAGACATTCAAATGGTATATACAGTCCCAGTGCAGACCAAATGGCAATCTTGTCCTTTTCGACAGCACCTAAGCTAGTTGTCACTTAGTTGAAGTTCAGACCATATTCTATGAGGCAAGGTATGTATTAATGCTAGTCATTCTAAAGGGTTTTTATGGTTGCTATGTATTTATCTACTGTGCTGGCAATTCAATAAGTTTTTTTTTCCCCTCTCACTTTTGTATTTTATTGTATTTTATTATCATCACAGCACATGCAAATAATTTCAGTGAACTTGTAGATCTGCCATCTGGGTTTGTGTATCTGAAAGCCTTGTCATCAAGCGCTGTGCCTTTTTCAGATGAATTCTGCCTTATTTCTTCCACCATCAAGCTTTGTCCATTGGTTAAATGATGCCCCCCCCCCATTTTCTTAAAGGGAGAAGAAGATGTCCCGTACCAGCGCATTGAAGGTCTTGGATCATGGTATGGTTGGACCTGAGGGTTCTGATAACTGCCACAAGTTTGTGGACATCCTGGGCCTGAGGACCATATTCCCCCTTTTTATGAAGACTCCAAAGAAGATGAGGAAAGCTGGCATCTCGGATAAAGAACACGAAGGTACCTTTGGTCAAAATCATTTATTTGCTATGCTGTAACAACTTCTGCAGTTATTCCTCAGCTAAACAGTAAGCTAAGGTTTATGTTTTAGAGATCTTATTAGTTTTCAATCCATTTGAATGCTTGAAGGAGTCTGCAACTAGATGTCATTAGATTTGTAAGTGATATCTTTCAGCCTGGAGTTTTATTTAATCAATCAACAGAACCGAAATATGACTAATTTCGCTTCTCCCAAAATATTAGTCTTGTTTGGAGGTTATCCTCTTGACATCATCTTGCTGCCGTATTTTTCACCTTCGGCTCCTCTCCTGTCTGTAGAACAAAAGTAATTAACCCCAGAGCATGTGAAAACAGGCAAACAGGAAGAGCGGTTACCAGGCCCAGATAGCTGCTCACTGATAGGCCTGCTTTTTCTGAGGATGTGAGCAGTGGCCAGGTTGACATTGGGCTGCTGGAGCGTGTGCCTGCAGCTGCCAGCGTGGAGATGCGTGTTTGAATGCTAATCATCAGCATGGTTCTCTACAGTCTTATGGTATCCAGACCATCACTGCTTTTGTGGGTCTGTGATTTCCAATTTAGATGTCCAGTTTTATCTCCTGTGAGATCCAGTTTATGACACTATCACTGAAAATCTCCCTGATCTATTACAGATTTATAAAAAATGTGAGTTCTGGAACCAGTGTACAATAATTCCTTGTTTGCATGATAATTGAAAGACTGTGTGGTGGAGATTTTCAAAAGAGAGCTTTGTGCTGAAATACTTTCTTGTTTGTAGCGTCTGATAAATTAATTATGAAGCAAGCCCCCTTTGCCGACTTTTATGCGGTAAATCTTATCCCTGCAAAATCCCATTTGCGATGCTGTGGCCCCCAGGGTGTTTTGGCTAATTTTGTTGCAAGTATTTGAAAATGCTGTGGTATGTTGTATTATCTTAACACCCAAGCCTCGTAACAACTTTAGAACTGTTCATGAAAACTTAACCAACTGCTGTGCACAGTAAATATGGTGCTCTATGCTGAGATGTTTTTTCCAGTTTATGTTGTTGCAGTGCATTTAAGCCACAACTTATCTTCTGCAGAACAGTGTAATTCCGTTTTAGTTTATTTAACTTATATTTCACATATAAATGTGTTCCAGTACATTTTTGTTCTGTAAATTTGCTTTCGGGAGCAAAACCCTTACGCGTTTTTTTTGTTTTTTTTTTATAAAAACTCCCGCTGTTTAGATATAATATGGTAATTTATGACAGGCAGGTTTTTGTTCTTTACTGATTATCAGTCATAATAATCCATGAATATTATCAGAGGCCTCTTCTGCAAGTGTGACTGAGTTGATGAAACGCTACCTTCTGAATTACTTCCAAATGGTGCATGATGCAGTGCTGCAGAGGTTTGTGTCACTGGCCCAGTTGTCTGTTACTGTCAGTGAGACCCTCTGCTACTAATGCATAGTGTCACACTACCAATTAATCCAGCTGGCAGTTCAGTGTAAGGTGAAGATGTGGAGCCCATGGAGAAGGAGCCGCTCTGACATAGGCCAAAAGGCTCCTCAGTATTGCAGGAGTCATTTCTGGGCTGCGCTTTGCCGTCCGGCATGGCGCCGTACAGCAGGTGTTGGGGAATCGTGAGGATTTGTCACCCTACATGTCACGCTCTTTTTGGCTTGCTGGCAGATAGTGACCCTAAGGGTAATTTACACAAAGTTAATGGCACCCCCCCCCCCCCCATCTCCCCTCCCCCATCCAGAAGAGAGGACCTTTTGCAGTATGTTCAGCTAGAATTGGAATGGTCATTGTGATGCATCTACCTAGGAGTGATCTTGTGTTTCTTAACCTCCCGTTCTCCTGAGGTCATTCTCCGTGCTGGGTCTTTCAGTCTATGTGTCTCCCCTTACTTTGGAAACCAACAATGTAATTAGTGTTTGTAAAATGCTGCCGGTCCTGCTTTAAAGCACGGAAACCTTTCACTGCTCATAGGAGGTGGTGCTGGGTAGCATTCAGGCGCGGCAATGCCTGCAACACCAGGCTCTGCCATAGTCATCATGACTACAGCGATTAGTCTGTCTTAGTTCTTACTGTTATGTCACACAAAATGTTGGTCATTAGTGCAAAAGAGAAATAAAGACAATATTAATATTTTAAAATGTAATTTATATTGTTTATCAAAAGAATACAAGCAACCAACTAATTGGTGGGGAACGATTCTAAAATGTGGTTGTGGAATGTGCGATCAATGATTAAGTATACTTTCAGACCTACATATTGCAATATGGACTCAGGCATTGAGGTAAACACATTTATTAACTTACACATTTCATGGCGATCCATCTAGGACTTCTAGAATTGTGCAGGTTCCCGAGTGGGACAAATACAGATTAGATGGACAGAGCAGGTGACAGATCGGTTTCTGGCAGCCCCACAAGCCAAAGTAAATTTTCAAAAAGGCTGAACTCTACAGTACACTGGGGAAAAAATGAACATAAAACTAAAGGCAGCGTTTTGCGATTGGCTGCTTTCACCTCGGCTAACTAGTGGTGCACTGGTGTGGAAATTTGCTTGTTGCGAACCTTGCTAAACCAGCCAGCTTAATTTATCTTACTACTTTTCTTTTAAATTCTGTGGGAATTAAATGATCTGTGGGCTAGATTTAATAATGAATTATAAAGATGTTGCTAGTTGGTACTTTGAAGTCTCTTATAAGTAGTGAATGAGCTGCTGAAATCTTAGTGTCCCAAGATTGAAAATGACTCTCCTCTAACGCAATGATCTATATTAGTTTAGTAGCACAGTCTTTAGCAGTGGTCCTGCTAGCTTCTCAATTTTTGAAGTGCAAAGATCAGGTAGCACTTCCTTTATGAACATCAATGACCCTTCTCCTCCCATCCTGCTTTTCAGAAGTCTGCATGTCGGCGCAGCTGCTTTGCACATCTACATGCACAATGCGAACACGAGCACACAACCTTTAAGGCAAAAATCAGTTATAACCAATTCTGATGCTACAGATTGACGCAGTTGAATGGCCGCCTTAATAATCGAGTTATGATACATTTTTTTTTGCACGCTTTACATTACAATGTTAATTGAGAGAATGTCTGTTTCCCCAAAAAGGAAGATAAATCAGATAAATGGACAAGGAACTCTGGAAATAATGAGTACATGTTTCTGCTCCTATGTATGAGCTGTGTCTGTTTGTATGAATGCCAATCCTGTTTATGGGCAAATATGTAGCCTACTGCAAACCTACCAAAATATTTTGGGTGGAGAAGCACAACTAACATAAAATTGGTGTGCACTGAGCAGGTTAGCCATATGGAGAATTATATTCTTCAGTAGGGATAAACGTAGTGAAATAAATGTAATTGAATGAGCGAATAGATTTGCTCTTGGCAAAATGTATTCTGACGTGGCATCTGTTACCTAAGATGCAGTGCATGAAGAAGGTCCCACCAATGACATGGATGAGACCTGCTGACAGCCGGAGCTGGCTCTGCGTGCTGTTGGCCGTCTCGCTCTCCACTCGGACAAGAGGGCAGTTAAATGAACTTCGTTTGACAGGAGAGGGGCACGCATGCTGAAACCGAGACATTTAGGCACTCTGGACACTTCCCTCTTTAGTCAGTGCACCATCCAAGCCCAGCATGGAAATATACTGCTGCCTTATGTTAGACGATTAATCCAGTGCGTCCTCTCTTTCTGTGGATGGTGACAAATATTAGCTGCTTTTTCCAGTGTCATTTTTCTAATGTTTTGTGTGTTTGTTCGTAGATTATGTTTCTGTTACATTGTGGTGACTAAATGTTCCCCACAAAGTATTAGGAGCCTGATATTTTGATGTTGTGGGGACTATTTTTCAGGTGAATGCAATCAAAAAACTATTGTTAATTGTGGTTAATGTTAGGCCTCGTTAGGGGTTAAGGTCGTCATGTTGGGTTTAGAGTTTTCCCCATGGAAATGAATGGAGAGTCCCCAGGAAGATATAATTATGAAGCTGTATGACTGTGTGTCAGAAAAGATAAGACTCTGCAGTACAATGAAATGTTGCTGACGACATATTTAGCCAATGCTTCTGCTCAAAGCGACAGAGTAATAAGTCATGGGATAAGAGGTGCCTGGATCAGAGGCTGAGCTGCATACTGAGACTGAAGGGCCTGATCATCTTGATGTCATACAGGGTAAATACTGCTGTTTTGTGCTCAACTAAAGACAGCTGCTCGTCCAACATCACCAAGTTAAAGTGCAAATAATAGAGTAAAAACAAGTAAACATGAAATATTTATATGGTGACTTTGGCGTGTGTGTGTGTGTGCGTGTGTGTGTGTACGGCCTGGATTTGTGGGAAATGGTTCGGGAGGGGGGGGAGGTTGTTTCTCAGTCTGTTAAAAAAATACTTGTGTGTAAAGAGTGTATAAGGGGCTGGGGGTGAAGGGCGGATCAGCATGGATACAATTTGTTAAATAAATTTTGATAGGAAGCTATGCTGGTAAGTGCAAAAAAAATACATGAAAGAACCCAAAACTAAACCGTATTCCTTCCATGATCAAACTCCTTACCGTCACTCAGGTAGCAAACATACTGCAGTTCTCCTTTCTTCTGTTCATCTGCTCAGACATAAACAAAAGTTCTCGCTCAGCACTTTATACTTGATCATCTAACTGCTTAAAACAGCGTAGCATAATAACCTGTAGCTGTAAATGCTAGTTTGATTATGTTAACGTAGCCTGTTTGCTGTTTAATAAGATCTTACTGCATTATAAGATCCCTTACATAAATCGCTGACTTGCAGATAGGAAGATCATATTTAACTAGTTGACATATTAGTATTCTATATAGCATGATGTGTGCAATTCTGCCATTAGGTATAATTGAGTTTCGACAGTGATTCAAACCATGGTTCTGATTCTGCGGTTAGTGTTAGCGATGTCTGTAATAGTGTAATTTGTACCAGTAGTAAAGAAATGTAATATAGAACAGCTTTCAAAAATGTGGTACCACAGTACCTTTTCAGAGCCATTATGTTGCGCAACAGTAGTCTGCACAATCTTTGAGATGTTTGGTGTGGTGTGAATGTGGCACTATGTATGTAGAGCATGAACAACTAAATAATCGCTGCGTTGCATACTGAAAAAGCATATGTGTCATGGGGGGGGGGGATACAAGGCAACCAGGCCAAGTTTGAGGACAGCCTTAGAAAGTGTAGCTGCTGTTAGCCTTGAAATTTTCCAGCTTTATACTTGAAAAATTACTACAGAAAGCATGAACACAATGGATTTGTAATGCAAATTTACAAAAGCTAATGCTAATTCCACTTGTATTTAATGCTAACAATGCAATTGTCACAGATATGCTAGTGGAGATTTACACTAAAAAATCATGATGTACCCCATGTGAACAGCAAATAAGCATCTCATTGCTTTTAGATCACTGTTGCTCTTCAAACCCAGCAACACCTTTACCAAACTGACCCTTCTCAGTGGAAAATCAAAGCCAGCTGGATCCAACTTAACACATGTCCTTGTGGTGTAGGATAGGTTTAGCCTGGTTTCTGTATGCCAGTGGAAAAGCACCAAAAGTGAGTAAGACAACTGGTTCAGGGTGTCAGGAAAACTTATTGTTGATGTGCTACAGAATGTCCCATCGTCCATCATTGCCTTAATTCTATTGTAGATGCTGCATGTGCTGTTTTTCACAAAGTGTTCCTCAAAGCACTGTTTGTGTTTGTGCTTAGCATCTTTGATTGCTCTCTCAAGGTTCCCTTTTGCAACTTTTAATGTCTTTTGTATAAGTACACTTTAGGTGCAAAAATGTATGTATCACAGGACTGCTGATGTATATTACCCAGTCTCAGATTGTACTAGCAGAACATTGTGGAGGCTTCCTCAGGCCATATCTGCACAGATTTTAAAGCTGATGTTGTCCTGCAGATCTGTGGCTTCCTCGTTGGAGTCAGGGTCAGGGAGATTTTATCTGAGAGTTGTGGGGATACAGCTTTTGCCTTGAATGTAAAAAAGGGGCAGTTTTGACATCATTAAAATAACTCTGTTTCCCCTAGATCATTTTCAAGCTTGACAAAGTAGAGCTGTTTAAATTTTGAGTAGGATCACCCCGAAATTGCAATAACTTGGTGGCAGATAGGGGAAGGGTGAAAGCAGGTGACATTTAACAAATCAAGAAGTATTTGATGGATCTTATTACTGTTTTATTATTCCACCAAAACATCATATGGATGAAAATGAACACTTGTTTCATTTTTAGACAAATTGCCCCAAAAATGAAGCAGCAGCACTGTGTGGCAACAAAGGAAGGAAACTGCATGTGTAAAAGATATTTGGTCTTGGGGGGGAAAAATACAGTTACTATAAAAGTATTGTATGGATCTTTGACAGACTTTGCAGACATATTGTAGAGATGACAAACTGGTGGTGAGCCAATTTTGAGACCGATTGCCCCAAGACTGAAGTAACGGCTTCAGAGAAGGATTATATGATTAAAGGCTTATCCTTGTTAACAGGATCAATCTATTTGTCATTATTTACTCTGTTTGTTTTATATTTGACCCCAAGCTTCACTCTCAGTGGTGTGTGTGTGTGTGTGTGTGTGTGTGTGTGTGTGAGAAAAGGAGAGTGTCTAGCCATGTTTACTCCTTCAAAATGTCAGTTCAACCATCAGGCAAGATAGTCACTTGTTCAAGGAATTAGTCTACTGTAATTCAATGAGTCAGGAATTAAAACTTCCAAATACTGTTAAGTATAGATTGTAGCTAATCCCATGTGTATACTGTAAATGAGAATGTTATTTTTCTTCCCTTTTTTTTCCCCACTTCTGTTCAATGTATTGCAACATTGCCCCGTAGTAAAAGTAAAATGCCAAAGCACAATTTAGTATCCTGTGAACCGCTCTCTTGTAGCGAAACAGGTAAAAGCATTGCTCTCACATTGCAGAGCTTGTGGATTCAAATCTCATGATCCACACGAATTGTACCTCATCCTTTTCTGCAAGCCGATTAGATGCATTGCAACCTCTCACCCGGCTGCGCAAACTGGAATCGCCTCCGTGACAACACACCTTTGCCCTTATTGGTTGAAGAGTTTAGTTACATGCATGACGTTTGGACCACAGGCAGTTCCGATGTGTAATCAATTTCTCTCAAATCACTTAAAGCAGTGAGAACTGGTTATCATTTAATTTACCTGGTAAAATAAAGTTTAAATAAATGACATAAATGCTCTAATAGTACACGTAAGTTAGTGGTTTATTTATTGTAAGCTCCTGTAATGTTGTGCTGCTTTAGTTAGTTAATCGTCCAGTCTGTGAAAGCATTCAGGTAAGAATTGCATAGTAGTATGACCCATTTCCTGTGGCGTACAATTTATATTGGGTCAGAAAGAAATTCAAGTACAAGAAATTTGAGTTCTAGTGAGTTCGAGAACCGAGGTACCACTGTATTTAATTTTTATATTCAATATACCTATTTGAAACATTTAAATTTGTTAGCATCGCATAATGTATATTTGTGTATAATGTGATCATATTATTTGAAATATTTCTGAAGGTTGCAATTTTGAAATAGACCCCCTCTTCAAATCCCCCCCCCCAAGATTTAGCAAATTGTCATGTAAGTGGAATGTGCAGTAAATGTACTCTCATGCCTAAATATCACAACAAGGATTCACAGCATTCAGGTAGAAACACATTAACTCTTTCTACATTTCCCGTTGCAATTGCATTTTGGACGAGTACAGATTAGACGGCTTGACCAAATGACAGGGCTGTCCATGGAATACGATGCACAATAGCACCAAATCTTTTTTTTCCCCCCTCCCTCAATCGACACAGACACAACTACTTAAATAATGGAGATGATTGCATGGAACAGTCGGATATTTTCCTGTAGTGCCTGGAGGACAAGGGGTTTCTTTGGGTCATTCACCACGTATGACAAGTCTCAAAAGTACCGGCCTGTGATATGGTTACAATTCAGTTTTAAATCTGGCCCATAGATCATGTGCCTTGCCCCTGCAGTGGCAACCCTTTCAGTGTCTTGTGCCCCTCCCTCGCACGCCTCCCAACTCTGAGCTGGATAAGTAGATGGATGAACGGACACCAAGCTTGTCTGGAATTGGGTCTCAAGGGTTGTGCTCATGCTCAACTGTAGCACCTGGCTCTAACACTGATTTCAGATGTATTTTTATTGTGACAGCAGTAGCAGCCCAGTGTGTACAAGATGTGTGTAATTACCTTACTGTTCCAGAAGCACCTTTAGCAATTTCAGTGGATTTCCGTGAAGATCACTTTACCGCCATTGGTCCCTGCTGATCGTCACTTCCTTAGTTATGGATTTCAGGGAGTAGGGAACCATGTAAAAAGCGCTCCCCTGCCCCCCCCCTTGCATCTGGAAGATGAATTTGGAAGCTCTGGGCAAGCCTAGCAGATAACACCCTTATCATCTTCACAATGTGCCTCAGACCTTGTGACCAAGGCCGAAGTTCTCAGCCTCTGGGCCTTCATTAAAGATGGTGTTTATTTGAGGAACAGATGAAATTATAACTCCCTTTCGCCCCCCACCCCAGGCCCTGCTGACAGCCCAGTACTAAAATTGCTGCTGTTCCCAAACTTCCCATTGTGTGATTCATCTGTGCTTTATCCGTTTGCCCCCTGCAGAGGAGTATATAATCATAATGACAGATTTATTTATTTTTTCGGCTTTGTTTATTTCTGAAACTGAAAGACGCAGCATCTGACTCAGCTGTTTGAGGATCTTGTGCCCAGGGGGTTGGCTGGTTTGAGGGGGGTATGGGAGGTACGCAGATAATCCATTTGCAGAATGTTGTCCGAAATGCATAGTGTGCATTATGCTATTCATAATTTTTAGCCAGTGTTTGAGTCATCACTCGTAAATAGCACATGCCAGCAAAATACACTGGAAAAATATGATGGAGCAGCACTCCGCAAAAATAGTAACGGGGTAACCCACTTTTTGGGATTTTTTAGCATAATCAGTATTTCTGGATGGAGATACCATCCTTGTGTGCTGCTGCTGACAGAAGGCATTCCATGTGAGCCTTATTCACTCCCTGCATGCTCCCAATCAGCTGGCATCCTGTAGTGATATGTGATTGGAGGGGAGATGTGACCCTCAGCAATGGAAACCCGTGACTTACAAGTATCAGACTTGACGAAACCCTGAAGCTGCCAAGGAATGTCTCGGCCTCTCCAAAGAACGAAGTTGATTTCACACCTGGGGGCTTCTGGTCATGATCAGCGAGTTACGAAAGACTCGTGTTCAGAGTTTGCGGGAGAGTGTGAGAAGTGAGAGTGCTGAAACAGGCTGCTCTACAAAGCGCCTCTCGACTTCAGCATCTGAATCAAGAGCCTTCATGGAAAGAGTTCCAGCTGTAGACGTGCATAACGCACTACGGACGCAAATTTCTTCATTCCTCACTTAGCCCATAGCTAGTAAAACTAATAGACTGGACTGAACTAGTCCAATCGTACTCTGACTCTGACCTCCCAAGCTGTTTAATTGGTGACATTGTGTTTCTTGTATTCCTGAAATGCATATGGTTTAGGGACCAGTCTGCAGCCTTTGCAGGCAACCCATACGAAAACTGAAGCGATGCCACTTAGTGACAGCAAAAAGTAGGGTGGCTGTAGAAGACCCATGACCTTGTAAATGTGATAACTCAAAGAATATATGATGGATCCTATTACTACTATGAAAAACAATATATCAATGAAGAATTACACATGATTTTGTAGGAGGAATAATAGCCCAAAAATTGAAGCAACAGTGCTAAGTGGCGTCAAAGGAAGGAAAGGGCAGGATGGCTGCAGAACACAATTTATCATCAGCAAAAACTATAAAATTTTACGAGAAGTTTTCTTCTTCCCAGGAACATTGTATACAGTCCCCTGCAAAAGTATTGGAATGGCAAGAGCAATTTATTTGGTTCTACTGTACAGTGAAATCATTTGAGTTTGCAGTCTTGTGTTATATTCATCTTTAAAACTCAGTAAATAACATTTATTTGTTTGCATGTTCCTTGCTTGCAATAACTGCATCAGATTATGCAGTTACTATATACTTTGGCTTTTCCACCACTTTGCTGGGGACTAGTCTTGGTGTCATCAGATCATAAAACTTTATTGAATGCTGGATTGTGATAACTTCGCCCTGATCCATGGATATCGTTGGTGGTGTCATTGAAAGTTGTATTTTGAGTCCTCATAATGTTTTTGTCATCTGAGTGACTCATTCAGCGTCTCTTGCTCAATACGCCTGTGATTTCTTTAGTTTTCCAATATGGCCAATTTTTGTGCAGTGCCTCTGATTTTTCGTCTTTTCTCAACTTCATAATGGCTTGCTTTTCTCTCATAGACAGTTTTCTGGTCTTTTTAATAGTTTATCCATTTAAACCAAAAGTAGAGCCTTCACAGGTGAAACCAAAGGCTTAAAACGGGCATAAATTCAGAGCTACTTATTGTTTTAGCATCTAGTCTATCAGGAGGTTGTGAAATTGGGAAGAGTAGGAATTCGATTGAGGTGGGGGGGGGTTATTGTTGGAGTTCCCGGGAACATCTTGTTCTGGTTGCCCAACGTTCTTTGCCACATGCAGTTGTACTTGTACAACATGCAATGAAATGCTTGTCCCGGCAGATTTACCAACAACATAATATATCACATATTACACTAAGTATACTACATCTAAATATACAAGACAAATAACATATATAGTAAATATATATAAAAAAAAAAGATGCCAAAAGAAAAATGTGAAACCTACCTGGTCATAACAAGAGATGTTGCTCGTTATAATGAGATGCAAAATTACCTTGTTAAAATGAGACACGAGATTATCTCATAACGTGATATTTTCATATCTCATTATAACGAGTTACGAAATTATCTTGCCAAAACGTGAAAGGCAGCATTATAATACCAATTTATCTGGTTTAAATGAGAATCTAAATGATTTAGTTAAATGAGAAATGGCTTTCCTTATAATGTAATGGGAATGTTATGTTAATTCATTAACATAATATGATGATATTTTACTTCATGCTGGGGATGAGACTGTGGTCAAGCCACCACACATTGTGTGTGTGTGTGTGTGCATGTGCATGCGCTAATACTCCAAGTTTTGCAATAGTACATTCATTTTCTCAAATCTTTGCAGTAACGCATAATATGTCTCCCATTCCTGCTAACTTCAGAAAAATTTTCTATATCCAACATGTAGCCACACAAAGCTAAGTCCAATTTTGTGGTGGAATATAGGGCTTAAGGTGAGGAACATTTTTTTCCCCACAACTGTCAGTGTTCTCAAAAGTACCTTATAGCTCTGATTCTCCATGCCCTCTCCCCTGGGACCTCCACTGAATACTGTTTTTGTTTGCATCAAATTCGATGTGTTTGCACCAGCTGCTCCTTTGGCACATTGCACATCTCCCATTTGCACTTGTATCATTGCATCTTGTCTTATTTCCCAGCACAATCATTCTCACTGTACTTCCGGTCTGTACCTTAAGCCATGAACTACCTCATATATTTTGCACAAAACCATACTTTACACTGGTATTAATATGTATAATTTGTAATCATTTATTGTATTTAAATTGGTTTAATTTGCTAACCGCATTTCCCTGGCTTTGTCAGTGTGCTGAGAACAGGTACAAAGTCGAATCTTCTGCTCATTCAAACCTGTATACTGTAATGGCAAATGCATGTATATACCACTAAGCTGCCCTGAGACGTTCTTCTCGTTATAATGTGACACTTCTCCTTATAACGAGAAACTGTTCAAATGCTGTTTTATTACAGTGGCAGCAATACACTTAGTTTGTAAGGTGCTTTAATTAAATGGAACTTTAAAGTTTTGATGGGAAATGAATCATCTCATTTAACTGAAGTCCTAGTCAGTGGTGGCACGTGAGGGAAGGTGTAGATCTGTCAAACCTGAATACATTGAGACAATCCTCACAAGATTGGGCGTTTAATAAAGAGCTGTGTAGGGTAGGCTTGGGAGGTATTATGGTAATATCTTCGATTTGCTGCAATATTTTCATTTGACAATTTATCATGGGCGCTATTGTAAGCTATTGCACTGTCTAGCTGTCTCTTAATTTGTAATCTTAATTCATTCAAGATACTTTTTGAAGTTAGCATCAAGTAATATCCCATTTTGTATTGGGGAAAAAAATATTTGAATCCATACTCCACATTTTGCTATGTGTGGGGTGGTGGTATGATTAATCAAATGTTAATCACATAATGAATGGTAAAAATCGACTAGTAATTCTGTCTGAGAAGTGCATTCATAATTCAGGTACTCGTTACCGATTTTATTCAGTAATCAGTGTGTAATGCATTTCTTATCATGGTTGTCATAGTTAATCAGTGTGCATAACTGTCTTTACAGTGCATCTCTTCAATTTCCTCATGTAAACATAAAACAATGCAAAAACCACCTTTTTATATGATAAGAAAAAAAACCGAAAACACTCCTCTGGTTACCTAGTAACCTCAGAAATCTGTGGAAGCTTTAATGATATAATTTTCATAGTTTATTTAGGTTTCCAGTGTAGATAATCAGTAGACCTCTCATGTCAGTTTTAGTGTTTTGTGTTCAATAAATATGATTCCAGTCAAGTGTGCATCACTCGTGATATCTTAATTACACTGAGACTGGACGTCATAATACAGGTGAGAGATTGGGGTGTGAAGCAGCGGTCATGCCACATTTTCATTTCCACTGATGGTCATTCTGGAGATGCGTGTGCGATGCTCGCCTGCATTCCATTCATACTTCTCCCACACAGAATTCTACATTCATAAATGTATTAAATTCAACATTTTCAGATTTAGTAAGCAGAGCAGAACACTCAGCATTGTTTAATTTAAACTTGTATTTGAAAGCTCTTAAATGTCCATGTTTGAAATATTACAAAGGAGGAATGTATGTCCTGCGAGAGCTCTGCGTTTTGTCACATTATGCGTGTATAGAAACCTATGCATTTCTCTATACTCTGAGAGATGTCACATTCTTACTGTTCCCAGGCTGTTAGGAAATAGCAAAACAGCTTTGAGTGTGCTCATGATGACTCATCATTAGTTATACCAGATCAGCATTATAAATGTGTAGGTTAAAAAATTAGATGCCTTTTAAGTATATCCTAAGAGATGAGAGAGGCAGTAATATACAGACCTAATCCACCTACTGTTTTATGCACAGCACTTCAGAGAAAAAAAAAAAACAGTTGATATGTCAGGATAAGGCCCTACAGCCTTTTTTGCCTGAGCCAGTTAACAAAATGTTGCAGGGAAGGGGATATTTTGTTTGCTTTGTGCTTTTTGATTGTGCGCTCCTAAATAGCCCTGCGGTGTCATTCAGAGGAGTCTCAGTTTAGCTCGTCTTCTAACCGTGGGCAGCGTGAGCGTCAGAGATCGCTCTGACCTCCCTGTCTGCTACACTATGGAATATTCCGGATGCTGAATGACATAGATCAGTGCTGAGATCTACCTGGGTTAATACTTATCTATTCAAGAGATCAGGTTTCAGTCTGTAAAATTATATTGCTTGCTGTATGATAATATTTGGAGTTTTATTCATAACCACTAAAATAAAAATTTTGTGAATTTCAGATGTGGTTCATTGTTTTGTCTGATACGTTGAAATAAGATAATGTGTCTGACGTGATGCAAGAGAAGTAAAAGGAGCATAGTGACCAGAGTGGGACTGAATTTATGATCTTATTATAGCGGTATTGTTTGTGTAACATAATTACATGTGCTTCGACAAATTATATCCTTTCGTCAGTCGACACAAATATAAGCTACAAGTTTATTTGCTTTGGGGGCTGCTTAAACATGCCATGTGGAGACGCGTTCTGTCTCACCGTCAATTCTCACCTATACAACTCATACAGCAGAAGTTACCATTTGCATGCATGTTATGTAAATCAGTGTTTTATTTAAATGTTTTTCTTCCTCATTGAATTGTTTGAAATGTTAATTTAAGTTGAATATAACAGTGTACACCTGAAATCGATCATAGCTCATTTTCTTTTTTAATCATATTTTAGAAGTTGAATGCGAAAATGATTCTATTCGCTGAAAGTCCCTCTCAATAGTATAAACCATTAAAAGTTCAGAAAAGAACTATGAACCATGGTGTGAATTAAATAAAATCATTTCTTTCTTGTGTTTACTTTATATAATATTCACTGGCTGGCAGCTAATTATCCATTTCTATAAAAGTGAATGCTTCAGGTGAAAAATACTCTTAGTATGTGGGTAAGATTAATTGTCCGTTCTGTTCTAGAAAGTTTGCGACCTGCATCTGTTTTACACCTGGCATATGGAATTGTTTATGAAGTTTCCCTTTGTCAAAATGACAGATGGTCTTTAGGCTTTTGCCATCAAAGAATTGAATAAATAGCTGCTAGTACCGCATGAGCAGCAGTATCAGTACACTAGCATTAGAATGTAAAGTTTATTAAACAGAATAGACAAATAACTGCTGGTGTTACTCAGTGGCTTGTGGTTCCTTCTAAAACAGGATATTTTTACATATATTTCAAACACTATATTTTCAACCCTTTTTGTGATCACATGGCAAAAGTCTAGCTATGTCTAAATGTTTGTCAGTTGGTATGCAGTAAATAAAGCTGTAACACCTTTTTTCAAATTACATATGTTTTACTTTCTCTACATGTTGTTTCTTCAGTGTGCTTTGTTTTATGAAATTTTAAGACTTTGATGTTCTTTAGCAGAAATGTCTCTCCCAAAATTCTCTTTTCCAATACAGATTTTAAGGAGCAAAAAAATCCAGTAACTATTATTATTGGCTAAATCTTACTGTATATGCATATGGTTGTCACACCGGTGTGTCACCGCATCAAAAAATTATATCTTTAGTGCAATATTGTGGTACCTTGGGTCTCGAACTTAATCTGTTCCGGACTCCGGATGAAATCCTAAAAATTTAGAGTTCTGATGGATTTTTCCCATAAGAAATGGAAATCCAATTAATTGGTTCCCAGCCCCCCAAAATTGCACCTAAACACTTTTACAGTATATGGTCATTCTGAGAGATGCAGGCAGGGTATACTGGTATATGGTCATTCTGAGAGATGCAGGCAGGGTATACTGGTATATGGTCATTCTGAGAGATGCAGGCAGGGTATACT
>JABFDZ020000109.1:23754859-23770307 GCA_019775955.2 Pollimyrus isidori | reverse complement strand
CCCCCCCCCCCCCCCCCCCCCCCCCCCCCCCCCCCCCCCCCCCCCCCCCCCCCCCCCCCCCCCCCCCCCCCAAACGTCTAATGAATTGCTGAAATCACAGTGGCTACTTGTCACCTAATCTGAACTATCTAGGCCCAGTTTTTTAATTAATCTAACTGGACTTCAGCTTCTGGTCAACAGCAAATGAGATGCACGACTACAGTTACAGGGAGAGGAAAAAGCCCTAGTAATTTCTGGGACTTATAAAACATTCATATTTCCACTTTTACGACTGAATACCTGTTAAATACCTGTAAGATTGGTTGATGGGAAATTGCATCCCTAATGAGGCTTGATAGTTTGAGTGACAAAGGTGCGCATCTCCAATTAGGTAAATGAAGCAACATGATGGACAAGGCTGATTGCCGTGGTTTGATGCTTCAGTTAATAGGAGCTGGCGTTTAGGAGACACAATGAGTGAGCAATCTGACATCAAAGGGACTGTGGATGTGTTTGCTCTACAGTGATGTGTCCTGTCTTATCGCTATGTTTGCGTTACAATGAAACGTAGAGTAAAACGGTAAAGTAAAGCTGTGTAGCCTACTTGTTAAAATAAATGGCAAATTCATAAAACAACTGATTCATAGATATGTAAATGGAAGTTTATGTCCATTAAAAAAGGGCAGGAGAATCAGTTTGAAATGAGAGCGATATTATGCATTATTAGGAAGATATGGGCTGAAAGATATATTCATAGAGTGGTTATTACTTACGTAGTATTAAGAATTAGATGAACGTAATGCCTAATTTCCACTATGGCATTGGTTAATTTTGTGCCTGGTCTAGCAGAATAAGATTAGGTTAAATCGGGAGGCATATTATGCATTTTATAAAGAACAAAGCAAAAAAAAAAAAATTATTACCATAAAATCCATACTATTCACTCACTGCACTCAAGCTTCTGACTTTGCAGTTACATTTTCTTTAGGAAAAAACGCAAACCAGCAAAATGTTACATTTAATCATAATTAAAATTAAAAATTAATTTAATTTTTTTTTTAAAGTGAGTAGTAAATTGAGAGCACTAAAGTAAATCGTGTTCACATTTTAGGGATTTTGTGAGCTCAATTAGCTATTTTGTGGGAGCTTGAAAATAAATAGTGCGGAAGAAGTAAGTATTTGACGGGGCTGTCCGGGGAATACATTGCTGTCAACATACCGTGTAGTTATGCTACCCTCTGCTACCGTTTTTTTTTTTTTTTTTTTTAAATAAAAACACAGACGTATTTCAGCAATATGGTATTAGTGTATCAAAATCCAGTATGTGTCATGTCCAGTGAAAATGTGGATAGCAGGTCATCGTCTGTTGCATCTCTCTTACTCTCAGCTGCAGCAGAGAGTTCATCAGATCCTCAACCTAAGAGGAGGCTCCATCAAAGTGGTGCGACATATCATGAGAGGTAAGTATTCATACATTCAGTGCCCCAGGACAAACCACATTGAAAAACTGGACAAGACGGTGAAATAAAGTGGGTAACAATACATAATAAATCGGTACTGGAATGTTAAGGATGAGGTTGAGCTGTGCTAATTGAGAGAAATAAAGTATGGAGTGCTGGAAAGTATAGGAAGTACAGTGACAAAAATAAAACTGCGCTACAGTGGTTGTAGGATAGACAGATACTCATCAGGTTTGTAAGTGACCCTATGTCATCTGGAAAGAAATTGTCTGTGAACTAGGTAGCGATGCACCAGTAGCGCTTGCCAGAGGGTGTGAGCTGTCTGACTGGCATCCACAATGTTGGACTCAGCCTTTATCTGGCAGAGAGAGAGGTAGATCAATTTGGGATGTGAAAAGTCCATGGCAATCTTTGGAGCTGCCCTGACAGTCAGTGTGGATCGTCTTCTGCTGCCATTTCTCACAGTCTGTGGTCTATTAATTAACGCCAGACACCCAGTTTCATAGCAGCTCTCCCAGCTTTAACACCAGTATGCGTGTTGTGGTGGTATTAAAGCAGAGCTGAAGTTGCTGAACAGCATCTCGGTGCACATGTTTTTCTTTTCTAAATGTCCCAGAGCAATCTGCAGGGTGAGGGAGATGGCATTGTCCACATATCTGTTAGAGTCCAAACTGGAGGTAGTCCATGGTTGAGTTGTGGTTGAGGTGCCATATAATCAAGGTTCCCATACATTTCATGACTATGGAGGTTAAAGGGAACGGTAGTCATTTAGGCTGGAAACACTAGCTTTCTTTCATACAGGCATGATTGTGGTTTTCTTAGAGCACAAAGGCACTGTGCACAAAGATCAGGACTGGCTGAAGATGTCGGCGTTCATTCAAGACAACCACATAGCACATGCCTTCAGTGTGCATGATGAGATGCTTTCAGGTTTTGCAAGGGTCAACCCTTTTAAAGGCTTTACTTGCATTGGTCTCCGACTCCTGTAGAGCGTCTCCGTCACGCCAGACTTATTCTGCATTTGTGGGGTGTGTCTCCTGTGATTGTGTCATTTTCACCGAGCGTGGAGCAGAGGGATCGGCTAAGATAATGTGATTTGCAGGCTGTGGGAGCTCTGCTTCCCCCCCACCTACATTTCTACACCTATACCTTCTCATATGGTACCACCCACTTTCACATAAATGAGTTTTTGGGAGTAGGAGAAAAACGGAAATGCTTTTGCTGGAGAATGAAACTGCATAAAATCGATGTTAGGGGATTTTAGGACTTGCGCCCTGCATTTATTCACACACAGTATTGTGAACCGAAAACTGGCTCGTGATTTTGTTTCATTTTAATGAACTGACTTTTTCCCCCACTTTACATTAATCTATGCACTGTGGGAATGAAGGTCACCTTGGTAACCTGTCCAGCATGCCTGTTCCATGGCTCCTTAGGCCTGGAATCACACCCTAAGGATGCAGTCCTTCTTGCCAGCTCCTTTAAAGTTGCTTTTCCCATTTCTGCCCCTTTTATAGAAAAGGGACAGGGGCCTCCTTTGTACCCTGATGGAGGTGGCAGACATTCACTTTGCACCCCCCACCTGGGGAGGTCTGTCAGGAGCAGCGGTAGGGGTACCTCCCGTTGCTGAGAGCCGACTGTGCACCGTCTGCACCTTCCCTCTCAGAGACAAACCCTCGATCGCACTCGTGCTCTGAAAACACTTCATCCTTCCTCAGGCCTATAACGTCTTTATCAGAAGACAGAAGGCTGTCTAATCCCCCACCCCCCCCAGCTTCCTCATTTTCCTGATATCCCTTGGGAATTTTCACCTTTTTTAAAAGTAGGAAACGTTGAATTTATGAGACAGTGATTTTCACACTCTGTTGATAAATACTGTGAAGAAGGGTGCTTAGGCTAAGCCAAAATAGTCTTGTTTTTGTGTCTTCTAAATGTGGCACATCTCTCATGTGTCTTAATGCAGCTGCCCGCTTTGCTCAAAGCACCGGGGTGAAGCAAATGTTGGGCACTAATGGCTGAGGCTTTTAGCAGCTTGCAGGATCAAACACCAACAGGAGTTCAAAGACATCAATATAGTGTTATAAAAAAACTTAGTCTAGCTTCTCCTGTGGGTTTATTTCCTGGGGCTTTGAGGTTGAATATTATCAGCATGGCTCTAGCAGATTTATTAATACCACATGAAAATGATGGGGTCTTCATAATTAGTCTACATGAGTGCAGTATACTTATTTGTATTATTGATTACTCATTTACTGATCACAGCCCCCAGGCGAAAAAAACAGCCCTTGGCAATAGTTGTCATTCCTCAGTGACTGGGGGTGCTGGGGGGGGAGTGGTGGCTTAGTTTTCCGTGTGTTAAGTCTGGGCTGGAGTATAAGAACGGAACTGAGAAAGTGTCACAGTGTTAAATGGCCTGTGGACGCCGCCATTTAGTCCCTTAAGGCAAGGGGTATGTTGTACCGCAGAGTAAACAGGCAACACCACACGTCCACCCTTGTGCACCCAGCAGATGGTGTCTCATGAGGAGGTAGAGCAGCCTTAGTGCGGGGGAGGGGGGGCGGGGTTGGAGAGTGGTTGAATTTGGCAGAATTCAGGAGGGACTTCATGGAAATTAGAAGTAAATTAAAAGCTCTTTCTTGAGCAGCTGGTGCCTGTCGCATGCCGGTTGAGTCGGGTGAAGCCTCAGGGCAAGAAAGCAGAGTTTGACTGCTGCACCCATGCTGCTATGCCATGGGCTACCACTACAGGTGGGCTGAATTTCTCACAAAACCATATTAAGGGGGTCTGCTATTCATCCCAGAGTCCATCAGTTTCTCACTGTCATCAGCCTAATGGAAGCAGTGGGCACACAGCCCCCAACCCCTCCTGTGAGCTTATGGGCGCTAAGGTTTGCGAGTACAACATGCGTAATTAAAACAAATGTCTTGCTAGCCAAATAGGCTCAGCTGGAGGAAATCTGATTCTCTCTTTCTCTCTTTTTTTATGCTAGATCTTTGAACCATGCGTTCTAATGATAGTTCCATATTTATCATCCACTGTCAAAAGGCACCCATATTTAATTCATAGTTGTGTTTGTGACCTGTAATACATGCACCTGTGCACATTTATTTTCTTGAAGGAATGTTCTGTTCCCTCCAGAGGATCAGGGAATTTTTTTTTTTTTTGTCGCACTCAAGTTGTTATAGCGGCATTGTAACAAAGCTTAGCATTGGTGGGTGAAAACCCATGTTTTTAGGTACTGAGTTTTTTTTTTTGAAGAGACGATTTTAGCGCAATATCATAGTGTCAGCTTGCAGCTGCCGCCACAGAGGTATGCACTGCTCTTTGTAATAACCATCAGACGATGAATAAGAATAGGGTGAATAAGCGCTAACTTGTAGGAGCATGGTGCTTTGTGGATGCTACCTTCCTGTTGGTGCAGGAGGGCTAGTACACCCTGGGGCCTGTGAGACGGCTATAGAAATGAAGCACTGTGGCACACTTTTATAGCAGTCCCTGTCATTGAAGTCAGCCGGATTACAGGAGGAGCAGTTCTGTCTGTGCACCAGGAAGATTGCAGAGCCTGGCTACCCCCACACTTGGACGTAAAGAAAGTCTCCAGAATGTGCAGCTTAACAAGTTATTTATAATAAGTCTGAGTCAAGTGTCAAGTTAACTGTATCCAAGTCTAGTCTTTTTTTAAATAGATGCAGCCTGCAGTTTTTCCAGTTCTCAGCTTTTTATTTCTGTTTTATCTGATTGTATGGATTTACTTTGTCACACCTTGCCTGCTATGCAAATGTCATCTCTGGTAATTGTTACTTGGGTCTGACTCCTGTGTACCACCTTGCATTTTACATGCAAACAGGCTGTTTTCAGATCTGAGACCTGTGACTTAAATTGTCTTAACAAATGTTTCCTTAGTGCTGGACTTGCAAGCAAATGTGTGGCCTGTGCTTTTATAACCATCACAGGATTTCTGTGAGCTTGGTTACGCTTACGAATCTACACTGTGAGACAAGCACACAGCCAAAACAGATCCTGATGGGTGCCCTTTAAAACATTGACTGTTTTAAGATGGTTATCTGCTTACCTGTACCGAATTCACCGAAAAGTCTACGAGGTGTTACTACATGTACCTTTTTTCCAAGCGAATTTGTAATTTATCAAAGAGGGAAATTGTATCACTAAGACCATACGTCGGATTTGTGCTTACAGAGCAGAGCTTTTTACCCTCTATAATTTATTTCTTTCCCCTTGCATTTTTTATACTGTCCTCATTCTTTGTAGGTTGGTTACTGCAAAGCTGAGATCCCTGCAGGAATGTGCTCACAAAATGGTCTAATATGCATAGTCAACATTTAGGAAAGGATTCTGGTGAATTCCACCTCTTTTTTTGTAGATTAGAAAGTTACCCCGCTACCCCATGCAGTCCCCAACTGTCAGGAATATCTGATTAAAGTCTGCTGTAACCCTGTCTCCTCCATGTGTTGTAGAATATGTGGAGAACCTTGGTGATGGGAAGACTGAGGAGTTCAAGGAGAGCGAGCAGAAGAGGATCATGGCTCTACTGGAGAACTTCTAAACGTTCCCAGGCTTTCATCTGTGCCCACAAGTTGCAGGAGCTGATGCACATACAAGACTGTGGGGCTGGGCACCTATGGGAGCCAAGCACAGTTGGTTAGTTATTGAAAAATAGCTATATCCAGCTCGAAGGACCCAGTGGTATTTTTTCCTTCCTCTTTTAAGATTTGTTTGTTCACAATTGAAATTATCATTTTTTTTCAATTTCAGAATTAAAGAACATTTAAAATAACTGTGTTGCATTGTGCCTTCACTCAAAATCTGCACCACAATGAGCCAGATGTAAAATCTGAAGAGTTTAAATCTGAGAATTTTCAATAACTAAGTAGGACCAGATTTAGCTTTGTTTTTCCCAAGTGAAAGGCAATATTGGAAAACTGCTATTAAGTTACGGAAAGGTTCTCATTTTAAAATGTAAAGCAAAGTCTTACTACAATGCATTGTGCGGATTTAGCAAAACAAACTAGTCAAGTGGCGTTTTTCATTATTTTTCATAATTTCATAATTGACAGTCATCAAAATGTCCTAGAATGGGAAAGTCGAGAAGGTACAGTTGTCTGTTGCTCTCCATGAACTCTCACACGTCCTTCTCCCTATGCTGCAGAATGACTGGGCCCTGCTTTTGAATTCCCCTCGGCTTCGCCTGTTACCATTAGAACGCTGATGTGCTGTCAGCACCTCCTCCATTAGCCAAGTCTGCAAGTCGAGATCAGTGGGTTTCTTTCTCGAACAGGCTGTCTCAGACACTTAGCTCATGAAGGGTGGATTGCCAGACGTCTCATAACCCCGCCCTCTCCACATGGGCATCGGCACGTCAGATTCAATTTGGGCTGACCCTCTTGGTAGCTGCCCGAGGCCCAGAGCTGATACCTGGGAAGAAGGTGAAGACTTCTGAAAATGAAAGTATTTAGTTTTCCGCTGATCCAGGTTTTTGCATAGAAGACTAGGGAGACGGCTGCGTTTACCACAGTGGGGAAATTTGGCCTTTAGTAGACTTCATATGCCTCTTTTGTCCAGGCCTGTTACATAATACTGGAAATGTATTGTGGGTAGTTATTTGTACAGTCATCAATATGGGCCAGAATCAGTTGGTTCATGTAATAGCTGGTTTCACTCTAAGCATTTTCGCTGGATCACTGTATAAGTGCGAGATTAAGTTCTACCAGCTTGGTGTCAGGCACCCTTTCTAAGTGAACTTCTGAAGACACAGCTCCTCTCCTTTTTAATCACCTTTAATTGAATACTGATACAAGGCAAATGAGTCTGAGGGCTGAGCTCCCTCACTAATGTGTTCTGTTGTGGCAAGATTATGAGAAATGCGGTACCCAGGAAAATGATGCCCTCCAAGGGGAGCTGCGCTTTAGCCTGGCTGCTGTCTCGACAAATTCACACAGCAAATGACTTCACTTGCTGTTAGCTGGAATTTTTGGCTTGTATATGACTTCTTGCCATCTATATATGCTAGCGGGCGACGGGGTTGTATATGAAAACATTTCAAAGCATGCTGCCTTGCTAACACAGCACAATTCATTAGATAGTCAATTTTTGTGGTCTTCTGTCTAAACATGCTGCCTTATTGGTTTTCTGATCAAACCCAAGTTAGCAGCATAGGCTAACATCTAAAAAAAACTCAAGTTACCGAACAATTCAAATTCATTATGTTGAATGTTTTCTTATATATATTATAGTGTTACATGCTGTGAGTACTTTGAGAGGGTGTACAGGACTCTTCAGTATTCATATCCATTGGTTGTTTTTAATGTGGCCATTTTTCAGTGAGCGAGTTTCACACCCATGATGCAAATTGTCATTAACTGGTTCTTGTTTGTGCAGTAATGTATCCTCAGACCTGTATAAGGAACATTCTGAATAATTTTTTAAAGGAATCCTTCAGATATCTGCTGTGTGCTTACAGTGGGTACGGAAAGTCTGTCTCTGAGCTCTTCAGTTCCTTTGACCTCAGGATTCTCATTTGTTCAGATATGCATTGTGAGCTGTAAGGTCTTATATAGACGGGTGTGTGGCTTTCCTAATCAAGTCCAATCAGTATAATCAAACACAGCTGGACTCATGAATGAATGAATGAAGGATGATCAGACGAAATGGAAAGCACCAGAGAGGTAAATATATGAGCGTCACAGCAAAGGGTCTGAATACTTAGAACCATGTGATATTTCAGTTTGTTTAATAAATCTGCAACAATTTCAAATTATTTTTTTGTCTGTCAATATGGGGTGCTGTGTGTACATTAATGAGGGAAAAAATATTTTAAAAGATTTTAGCAAATAGCTGCAATATAACAAAGAGTGAAAAATTTAAGGGGGTCTGAATACTTTCCGTACCCACTGTATATTGCAGCTGGGAATCAGCTTGGCATTATGTTCAGGTTCACCCCCCCATTAGTTTGACAGTTCCTCAGTAGTAGTTGTACACTGCAAGGCAAAGAGACAGAACACATTACAAGGACTCTGATCTGTGATGCCTGCCGCTCACTACCCATACAGAATTGTTCTCACTTATGAAATGACTTGCATCAAATTGTAAAAATAATATACACCACATTACCACAGACAAAACCTTGATAATGACTGTCTTGCATGATGGGTATAAAAAAACAGCATTCCAGCTGCCTCCTTTGTAATGTCATTCAGCACAAATCTCTATGAACTGATGCCGTTGTTTTATATTGCAGATTTTGACTATGTTAATTCATTTTTAGAGAGATTGCTTATAATGCTTGGACCTCAACAGTTATTGTATAGTAATACTCTTGAATTACAACAGACCACTGATTTCTGGGATCTTAACAGGTATGGTTTTATTCTAGTTACCAAGGAGACCAGATTCTACCAAAATGCTGATTAAATCAGAGCTGAATTTATTCTAACGGTTTTAAGAGTTCCTATTGTGATTGTAACAGCTGTGAAATTGCTGTCATGATGTGGACACTCTGGCTACTGTCATACTTCTACATGGAGGGTGAATATGTAGGTTCAAGGACAACTTCTCCATAGTGACCCTGTCAAGAGTGCTGGAGTTATCCAAGCGGTAATCATGGTAGTTGGCCACTTCAGCGTGCTCACGGCCTGGTGGCCCATAGCCACCTGCAGTCTAACATCTGCTGCAAGGAACCCCTGAGCTGCTTTGTCTTAATTCTAGGAATGTGTGGCCTGATTTGCCAGCCCAGTTTGTGCTGTTCTGGAGGGCGCAGCACACCACTGTAATCACTGATCATGGCACCTGCATATTAGTGTTGCTTGTACGGCAATTAAACAGCTGAAAGGTCACGGAATAATTTTCTTTCCACGTGAATGAATTGGACACAGTACCTTAGTTTATCTTCATCCATCCATCCATCCAACATCTCACCACTCATCCTGGTCAGAGTTGTTCTGCTGTTATTTGTCTAATTGCTATGTAATGGAAAAAAAAAAAAAAACAATAATGGACCTTGCTACAAATGAATGAGTTTTTCTTGAGAAATTTGTGGGATTGTTTTTCATATTGTCTTATAAAATTTTTGCTTACTGAAGGAATAGCCGGTCGACTTATAACGTTCTATTCAACTAATGTTCTATTCATAACCCAAGAAAACAGGTCCTACCCCCCCATCCCCAATGAAGTGTAACCACAATCTGCTACCATTTATCACTATCGATTAAATCAGGCCGATTATCCGACAGCTGTTCAGTACGGTGCAGCTGTAAATACAAATCGTCTCGTAGCCCCTCAATTTATATTTGCCCAAGTTTCCTAAACGCGTCTTTTGTAGTGAAACTGAGTTTGTGTCGCATAAAGAAAATGTTATACCTTTATTGCGATCAGTTATGTAGCTAGTTTTATTTTGCATGAAGCAACACGCATCGTTTTATGGTGCATTCGGTTGGAAGCATTCTCGCATTTCTTTTATTTGTCCCTCTCCTTCTCTGCCTTTATAGAGCAGCTCATTCCGGCGTCTGTATTAACTATGCATGATGTTTCCGTAAGCGCTTTGGCATGCTTATTAGTTGACAAGCGATGCATCACCTGTTAATTTTTGGAAGCTTTGAAAATATTTCTCAGGTCAACCATTGATTGAACACTTTCAAAATACCAAAATACGGAGGCTATCAAGACAGTTCTTAAGACTGCCTATTATTAACAGTTATTTTGATTAACTGCATTTTTTCACCTAATTAAAATATACAGGGTCGTTACTGGAGCGTAAAGTTGAATACAGTTTTTTTTTCCAATTTACCGTCATTTAAGTATGTTCTATGTTAGTAAATGTAATATAATCCGAATGTTAAATTATTCGGTGTTCTGAAATGATCTGGTGGTACTTTAAAAAATATTTTATGGCATTTTTTAACAGACAAACAATATGGTATCTTTATAGAGCAACTAATGTGATTCTAGTTTATCAGTTACCAGTTATAATTCGCGACGGAGAGCAATCACAACAGGCAATGAATGGGAATGAATACAGGCTATATTTACAGACGTAAATGAAGTATTTCAGGTGTTTCAAGGGGTAATGTCTCCTACTTTATCTGATGTTTCCAGTCATTTAACGATGATCTTTCTTAATAATCCCTGTTCAAATATACAGGTATAGCTTTAAGAATTAGTGCCTTGTAAAACTTTAATGAATAAATCAGTCGCTTAGATCCCTCCGCCTAATTGATATTCCCATTCGCCAGCCGGGGCGCTCCCCCTTTTCCTCTTTCAGAAGAGATCTCCTTCCGCCGCAGTTAGGAAGCCAAAGCGGCCGCATCGCGCTGCCTCCAACCAGGCGCTTTTTATGTATAATCTGCGTCTGGAGTGATTCTGCTGTAAATCTGAGGGGAAAAAGGAAAGTACCGAGGAAGTCAAGTGGATTTTTAAATACCTCCTCCGCCCCATGTGAGAGAGTGGCAAAGAATACTGGAATTTTAAACAGAAACCATGGGATCCTTTGGGGTGTTAATAGGAATTTTACATTATATGGGACTCTACATCCAATTTAGTGCTTCCTCTAGACAAGGTGGACGCGGCGAGACAGAGAACCGTGTCTCTGGAAACGGTAGGTTGGATGCTGTCTGCCTCCAAATTAACACGAACAGAATATATATGTAGTTGCGCAGAGGGTGACGGAGTGATGGAAACTGCGAAGAGAAGCGCAGAGGCGGGCTACTCCGTTATTTGTATTGCAAAGGTGCGGGGTGCGTATGCTGCATCCTTACCTGGAAATTGACAGCAATGGAAAGAGAACAGGGTTGCCCAGCATCCTGATGAAGCTCAGTCCAGATGCTGACACCACCACATTACCACATTTAAATAAATTGTACCATTGATTGTGATATATTGGCATTTTTAAAACGATATTACTTTTAATTCACTAAAGACGGTTATTGACTTTAATTTTATTTTCCAACATAATTAACCCCTCAAACATAATGCAAAGTTGGTTTCAGTATCGGTGTACCATTGTTTTAACTTTAAGTCTTTGCGTTTTTCCATTAGGAATGTCTTCCAAAATGCAGTAGATTTTGATAAACTATTTAAAACTTTATCTCCTTGAGTTAATTTGGGTTTTCAGTACGATACTCCGTTGTCGGCAGTCGCCCAGACGGTAAAACTCGTGAAATGACGTGACATCACTTATATAGTTTTTTTGTGAACGGATGCAGCCGGCTCACTGGTGACGGAGTAGACACAGGTGTTTGGACAATGCAGTGTATAATGTTTAAAAGGCTTGTTTCATCTGGATCTCAAACTTTATTTAAAAGCCGCAGGCGTTCATGTAAAATCGAATTTAGCTGGCATAGGCCTGAATTAAAAATGTATATAAACTTGGGATTAATTGCTTATTATGAGTTAATCATCGTGAGATTGTTCTCGTAACGACACACCAGAGTATATTAATTCGGAATGGTATGTTTTTGGCGTGCTAATACAGAAATAATTGAAAATCGGAAATCAATAATAAAATTCCCTGATTGTATTTTATTTTATTGTACGACAAGCATCATACATTTCATTAAAAAGTTATCCGTTGCCATATACCGTTCTCGTGTTAAATGCTGTTTTGTATTGTAATGTATGGTCAGATCTGTAATGCTGTTTTAATTTTAGTTATATATTTTGCTATACAGCTATATAGCGTTTGCATTTGTAAAGGGAGAGACAGGGGATATTGGGCTGAGTTGGGAATGAGTGTGACTGGAGTGTTGATAAATGTCCAAAACCACTTTTTAGTTGGAAATTAAAGAATATTTACTATGACTGTAGCTCATCTTCTTCATCCACAGCTCTGGAAACTTGGCGAAGCCTAGTAAGACCTTATAATAAGACCTAAAACTTAGGGTTACAGAGGGGTAGTAGCAAATTTATTTTTTTCTGTCATTTTTGTAGTTGTCCCAGTGCCTCATGAAGAAGGTAACATGGTGAGTTGACTGGTGTACAATTTTTTTGTCACCGCTGGACTGATTAACTGAAACAACTGGTACCATTTCTGTTGCTATTTTCGCATGGAATGGTGTTAGCAGGTTAACGAATTGACCATACTTATGCTGCGAGAGTGATTCATAAAGTAAAACTCCCTTAGCTTTCATGACCATGGAAAAGATTAAGAAAGTTTTTCATTGTGGAAAGCTACATTAGAACTCACTGTTAAAGCCCTGTAAGGGTACTCAGCCTGAAAATGTAGCCACTATTCTTCTCACAAGTCTAAGCGTGGATACTCTGGCATATTAGTTGTCTTTACCACCAGCTGTACAACAAAAAAAATGAGCTGAATAACAAACTCAATTTTGTTTTTGGGAGGAAACTTCTGTTAATGCAAGATTGTGTATGCCTAAAGAGCCATTAGAAATTTTTGCTGCTGAGATCATGCGACTGGTGCTAGAGGCTTTTATAAGTTAATGGTGAACCTGTTTTTGCCTTGGAGTGTTCTTGGGGATTCATTCCTGGTTTGGATCCTGTCCTTCAAGCGAAGTTCCATGAACAGGGTCCCACTAGGGCTGTGCAATATGGCATAAGATCCATATTGCGGTATAATTTGAACCATAGACGGTAGGCCTATATATTACGGTGCATGATTTGATCTGTAAATTTCAACATAACTGTTTTTGAAAGGGTAACATATGTCCATAGCAAAGGCATTGTAGCAGGAAGTTGTATAGTAAACCGTTAAAAAAATTCGTCATGAAGGAACAATATTTATTGTGCAAATCTGCAATTACAGAAAAAATATGAAAACATTTAAAATAACTTGACTGGTTTTATCTTATATTAAAAACACAGGTTGGTTTTGTAAATTGTATAGGTAAGCAGAAAACAAGACACAGAACTAGACTAGTGTCATAACTCCATCTATATTAGTATGACCATCTCTCCCGCACATTTTGTTGAAACGGGTGAAAAATATTCTACTGTGTCGGATATGGGTTCGGGTCGGTTCGGACGCAGGAGAGCTAAATTGCGGTTTTTAAAACACCATGTGCCAACAAAAACTACCCTAAGGCTATATTTTAGTGACAAAATCCCTGTATTCAAGATGATGAAACTTAAAATCCATACCAGTTTGTCTGTACGCGCATTCCCGGAAATCTCTCGTTCTTTCATTTTCAAAAAACCCATGCAATCTCCCCAGTTGTTCGAAATGGATGCTGAAGTAGTCAGCCGAGGCCATCTATTGTGGACGATATCCTTTCTTTTTACACAGTAATATAAAGCACCGCACCAAACGTACATTAGTCTTCGCCTTCGCGGAGGAATTCCAATCGGGTAATCAAAGGAAAATGGTCAGTGCACGTATAGGTAGCCTATAAAACCCAATACTGTGCAGGGTAGCCTAATGTACATTTCATGTAATATTGGTTTTATTAACACATTTAATTGTAAGCCGGTAAAGGCTTTGTGTAGGCATGGCAATATCAAACATTATTTGAGTTTGGAGGTATAAGCTACTAACATTTGTTTTGCTTATTAGGCTGTTATTAAGCAACATTTACATTTGGCTATGCTTTTTCAACTGATTTTGCACATGCTTGTTGTTCCAATAAACTTATGTCTTTAATTTTTAATCTTATTGATTTTCTTTCCAGTGCGGTATTTATTTACAGCGGATCGGGTGCGGATTTTTATTTTATTTCTGTCGAATAACGGTTCGGATACGGGTTTAGGCAGGTGAGGTTTGTCAAAATCAGACCCGTGCAGGACTCTGCTGCCGGGTGCAGCAATAATCATATAAACAATTTTCATATAAATAATAAACTTATTATTTGACGCGACTTCAGTACGTCGTTTTTGCTGGCGAGGAGCGGAAATTTCTGCGGTAGGGCGGTAATAATCAAAATCTTCCGTTGGCCAAATTTATATCGTCTCCAAATACCGCCCAGTACTAGGTTCCACCATATTGTCCATGGGAAGGTAATCTACTCAGGAGGCAGTTTCTGTAATGGTATCTACGATGCACCATACTTCTCGCACAGACCAGTCTCCTGGACTTTTGAAAGTAGTAAAAGTGCTGTCTGTTGAAAGGTGTAGCATGTGTGCAGGTGATGAACCCTACAAATAACCATGGATCTATCAAGCTGGTATTGCAAGCTTGAGCTAGATACATAGGACAAAGAAAACATTTCTTTTATGATTGAGTCTCTTATGCTACTTTAAAGTGTTACCAATGGAGCTAACAAATGCTCTACCATCCTTTCAATCAGAAACAAGTGATGAGGGAGGGTGATTTTAAAAAAAAATATATTATTTTTATTTCTTAGAAAAAAGATAACGGAAGATAAGTTTTCAACATCAGCAGTAAACAAAAGGAACAGCAACAGATGTATGACATATGGGCTGATCTGTAAAATTTGTATGAAAAGAATTTTTAAAAAAATGTTTCATTCAAAATTTGTGAACACCGGCAGTGGGATTTTCACAGGAAAATAAACTTTAAAAAAAAAAAAGATGCGGGCTAAATTCGCCACACAGGCGGGGATGATAAACTAGTGATTTTTTTACTGGGCCTTATGTTTCACTGGCTTCAAGCTCAAAGCCATGTTGCTTGTAGACAGTTAATCCTTTTGGGACTTTTGGTCCCAGCCAAGGGAACCAAGCCAATGCAAAGAATTTGTAGTACCTAGGTCTGTGATCAGCCTACCCTGGGATACACCGCATAAGTGAGGCCTCCTTCATGCCTTTACACAACAGAGTGTCCCGTTTCTCTGGACCACTGAATGTGAGGATGCTTTTCAGTCATTAATGCCTGCCTTCACCATTCTTCCTGTTGTATCCCACCCCATCTTTTCATAGCCGCCTTTGCTATATTTGGATGCCTCACAAAATTGCACAAGGGCTATCCATTCATCAGTCCATTTTCTGTTTTTGCTAGTCCTATTTAGGGTCACATGTAGGGCTGCAACTAACGATTATTTTAATAATCGATTAATCTGTCGATTACTATTTCGATTCATCGATGAATCGGA
>JABFDZ020000109.1:23711238-23732916 GCA_019775955.2 Pollimyrus isidori | reverse complement strand
CTGTGTGGAGTTCACACGCTCTCCCCATGCTCGGTCCTTTCTGTGTGGAGTTCACACGCTCTCCCCGTGTTCGGTCCCAGGTCCTTTCTGTGTGGAGTTCACACGCTCTCCCCATGCTCGGTCCTTTCTGTGTGGAGTTCACACGCTCTCCCCATGCTCGGTCCTTTCTGTGTGGAGTTCACACGCTCTCCCCGTGTTTGCATGGGTTTCTGCCAGGAAGTCTGGTTTCCGCCCACAGTCCAAAAGTGGGCAGGTCTGGTTGATTGGTCAGTCTAAATTAGCCCTGTGAGTGTATGTCTGCACCCTGTGCTGTGTTGGTAACTCCCCAGGGTTGGTGCCCCTTGTTCCTGGGAGAGGATTTGGTGCCCCCCGCAACCCCAGTTGGGACTAAGCAGGTATGGTGATGTATAGAAAAATATAAGACACAAATTTGATTAATGAACAAAAGTCAAAAATGAAACTCATTTGTAAATTGTTTCCCTGTAGTAAGCAATGGCTTTAAACAAAAAAAATACAATTGTATTTTTCTAAAGGTAATACATAAAAAAAAAGTATTTCTTGAAAAAATAAAATATGAAAATCATTGTTTTTAACAACTATGCAAACAGCAAAATTTAACTGCACAAACAACCATTTGGGGTGAAGAATAAAGAATGCATAAATATTTAATAAGCAGTGAGTTCTCTGAAACAATTAAGCATGACATTTTGAGCATGTGGCTGAGCCCAGGTGTTTTTTTTGCGTAAAAATGAATGGATGCAGAGGTATGCGTGAAAGTCTCTGTATGACATATGCTTGAAATTATGCTGAACAAATAGAAATTCCTTTGATTGATTTGAAATTCACACAAATCTGCCGAAATCCTCCAGCGGTGTCCAGATATTCCAGACACACACTGTACCCTGTGAACAGAAAGACTCACAACCGTCCTCCAGCCCATCTTGATGCAGCTTCGTTAGCATTTCCGACACACTCGGTGACATGAAACCATCTTGTGCACGACATCTGAGAACAGTCTGAAAAGACCGCGGGCAGCTTTTAACCCCCAAGAACGAGTTTTTTTCATGTTTTATTACTGCAGTCTGCAAATGTAGCACATTTACAAGTGAATGCACGTGCAAATAAATAACTTTCTTGATAGAAGAAAAAGCCGGAAACATCAGCGATAGCTAGTGAATGCATGGAAATAATGACAACCATCAGGTTTTGTTGTGAAAAAAGCAGCAGATGGTATTCTACCTCAACAAAGTCACGATAGTCTTTTAGTTGTTCAGTTCAAATGGGGAAAACTAAGAAGTACCTGTACATTTTCAACTTAATGTTAAGATCAACTTAATGTTAAGATCAACTATGATGATACCCAATTACTTAGCACGTGTGCTGGACAGCCAGTGCCAACTAGCGCTCCACTGTTTTTCATTATCTTTAGATTGGCAAAGACATTACCATCAACGCCAAAATTAGTATGTATTAGTATGCAGTTATCCCCTGCAAAGACACGAATTTCTGAAATAACTGATGCTTGCCCAAACTGTCCTTAACACATCTCAAAATCGTACTTGCAATTTCACTGGGAGTGCTGTGAACGTCAACAAGTTTTGACTGTAAGCCGCCATTTTTTCAGTCATACATTTAATGTGGGGTGGCGGACAACATATATCCTTACGTGAAGAGTGTTGTTTCATAATCCGCTGTTTAACTGTTATTTCCCATAATACCATGCAGCGTGACACATAGGGATGTGGATATTGTTTAATTTTTAAACATGTGGACAAGCCTCGCCAAACACTGTGTGATGATACGGAGTGGCTGCCGAAGATTGAAAAATGGTCTGTTTTCTTCCACTTGGTACTGCACTGTAACTTGCAATATTGAGTCATATGGGTGACAGCGCTAAACCTGGCCAAGCTGCTGATTCTTGAAGAACCGTCCAGAAAAGGCACAAAAAGAGGACCTATCCGGGGAAACCTTGACGTATGGTATCCGTAGGTCTAAGTGTTAACTGTGAGGAAACTGCTCAAGTGGCAAGTCCCCTATCAGCCCTCACTACTGCGGCCAAAGTGGGTGCCTGGGGAACCCCGCCCTCTGTTCAATGGGAGGAGCCACCAGGGCTTTTCCAAGTTCCACTAAGGATAGCCTCCTCTTTTTTGCCCTCGTTTCATGTGGAGAACAGCTCTTTTCTGACGAGAAAAAGCATCGTACATAGAAATGTCCAGAACATTAAAGAATAGGGCAAGGGGCCAGCGGCATGCATTTGTCTGCCAACTTTATATGGCAGTTATCATATCAAGGCTGCTCACGACCTTGTGTGTTGTGCTCACGAGGAGCACGTTTTTTTTTTGCCATATAGGACAACACTACTGTATTTGCAGTAAATCCAAATTTAGAGGAGTGTAGTCCTCTGTCCTTCTTTGGCACAAAGGCAAATGGCAGCTCCGGTCTGCTCCGCTCACTGTATCCAGTTTTCCAGTGAGGAGCTCCTGCCCTAGCTCAGGCAATGTGTAAATATTATCGCACGTTGTGACCCCTGAGCCCCTTAGTAACGTGAAGCATGACCCTTTTGGCCAGTGTTTTTCTTTTCTTTCTCCGGCTGGCTTCCCCAGGTAAACTTGTATCTTCCAAGCATAGCTTGAAGGAGCGTCACGTGCGACCCAGAATTTGATTCCATATTTACCGTGTTTTTTTGCCATGTACCGTCGAAATTGACATTGACCTATAAGAACACATAATGAGAATACTTGTTTGTTGTCAAATAGATCAATCAGCTACATATTTTAGACAATAAACATTTTTGATTACACTTTACAATATGGTTTCTTAGAAACTTAAGTTACTTAAATGACTAAGTAAAAAATTATAAACAAATATAGTAGCTAATTGAGAGAAAGGTTGCACTATACTTCATTTATAATGAGCAAACATGAAATCAGTTGTCACAGGGCAGAACTGGAACAGGGGACTCGAACATGTAACAATCAAGAAGCAAAATCACAGGACGTGAATTAAAGTCAAGGTAGTTAGCAGAGATCATAAAACCGAGTAATCTAGCCAGAGGAAAGCAGGAACGGGCAAACACACGTTGTGAATCTACGGTTGATTACTTTTCCTCAAGAACCCGGATGTCTGTCACACTGGATTGAAATTGAATTTCAAGACTGAATTTTTCAAGGTAGGATAAATGCTATCTCGAGTTACTGAAATTCAGATTCAAACTATTAAATTCAAATTCAGTTTTGTAATGCAAATAACTGCAGATTCAAATATATAAAATTCGAATTCAGTTTCTAGTAGCACAAATATCAGCCCATAGATGTTCCACACCTCCCTGATTGGTGCCGGCGTGTTCGTCTTCCTTCAAGCAATTCTTGTTTCGTGATTGTCAAAACAGAGACCTCATGTCAGTCTGCGGAATCAGTGTGAAGAGAAACAGGTCTGCCAGTATGTGCATCTGAGAAACGTCTGTCAGAAGAAGGAGACCAAAAGCTCCTTCCAGTTCCTGCCATATCTACTCTCCCCTACAGGTTCATCATACGTATTAAGATGTTCTTTATGGAGGTCAGCATAAACACTGGAAAAACTGATAAAATGTCTACAGTGTGAGCCCTACTTCTCTTTGAGGATCCAGGAGTGCTTTTCAGGACACACTCTGTAGACAACCAGCACCCGCACTGGTCTTGAGGACCAAGTGGTTTGTCATTTTTTTATATAAAAAAGTGCATTCCTCTTCATCATCCTCAAATTTGCTGATTTTTACGTATATCACCTCTTCTTCTTTACTTGCCGAATCCGTGGTGTCAGTGGTCAGCATCTACAGCAGCAATGTGTCATTCCTTGTCTTAAAGTCAAACTCACCTGAGACTTAGACGGGTTTGGACTGTGTGGTCTACCATTTGTTATTTAATGCATGCCATGTTATGTAAACATTTCGATTAGAGGTGGCCTAAGTAAGACAGCTATGCCCTAATTGGTCAGAGATCTAAAATCTGTTTGAGTTCCCATGAGAATAGGCAGAATTATACTACAATTTGCTTCACAGCTGGCCAAGATTAGTTGCAGCAAATGTGTAGTCAAATCTGACTCCAAAGGCAATGAAAGGTACAAAGGCATGTTGCGTGTCATCTTTTTTTTTTTTAAATCAAATTCTTTTTAGGACAATTCAGCACAATTTCTGCTTGACAGTTTAAAATGTAAGCTATTTTTATTGAGTATAAACAAATACTTCTCTAAATGCAGAGAAATCCCATTCAAATGAATGTGGAGGGTCATATATCGTGCTTTATCTGAGGGTTTAGTTCCATTGCTGCCCTTCTTAACATCCTGCTGGCCACCTGGTGAACCAATCACAGCTAGACCCACGAGGTCGAGGAAACCCTCCAGCACCTCAAGGGCCTCTTCTGTTTGGCACCCCTTTTTCTAGCAGTCAAACCCATTGATACCCTTCATTGTGGAAGTGGATGTCTTGAAGCTGGAGGTCAAGGACATCCTACCCAGCACCAGGGGAACTCCTGGAAGATGCATTTGTTTGCCTTCTTCTTGGCACAGTTGATGCCGTTAGAGAAAAATTATGACATCGGTATCAAAGAGCTGCTGGCAATCACAGAGTAACTGGAGGACTGGCAGCATTATCTGGAAGGAGCCACACACGCCTACTACTGTTTGTTCAGAAAGATCACTGGAAACTGGAATACCTCAGGTCAACAAACAACTCAACTCTTGTCAAGCCTGGTGGGCGCTTTTCTTTACCCAATTTAATTTCAGGGTATCCCATGTGCCAAGAGTGAAGAATGTGCAGGCAGATGCCCTGTCATACCAATCCACCTGAGGTGCGAGAAGAACCCCTTCTGAACTTGTAAGAATTGTGTTTTGTAGGCCTGGTGACCTGGGACCTGGAAGGAGCTCACTGCAACACCCATCAGCAAGAACACTCTCCAGCTAATTTCCCTCTGGGGAAGCTATGTGTATCCTCTTCTCTTCAATCCAACACACTGCAGTGGGTCCACACGTCCCTCAGCTCCAGCTACTCAAGAGTCTCCACTACCATGTAACTGCTCACCAGACAAAACTGCTGGCCCAGTTGGAGATTGGAGGTGGAGGAATTTTTGGCCTCCTGTGTAATGGCCAAATCTTAGTTTTGAAAAGGACCAGAAGACTAGAGCTCTGCTTCAGAAATATACTTTGGTGTTCAGTCAGAATGAGACAGATTCGGATGTAATAATCTCATTCAGCATAAGTTACCATTATTTTGATGAGGCCTCTGTTCAGCAGTGCTACCATTGGCTTCCCCCTTCCCAGTATAAGCTAAGTTTAAGGCCCATATTGAGGAGCTTTAGGACAGAGGTAAGCTGTGCGGGTCAGCTGTAGCCCCTATACGGTTATGTGTTTAATATCGGCAGTTAAATGTGTATACTCGCAAGGACATTTCCCCTCTTTATAGAGGAGTCTCTACATTTAGATCTAGCTTTAGTTGCTGTGATTTTATATTCCATGTTTGATCCTGGCAGTGGTTATAATCAGGTCCTGTAGCAAAGAAATAACACCTAGAAATAACACCTTTTTATGCCATTTAGTTTGTTCAAGTTCAGGCAGAGGCTTTTTAGGTTATGTAATGTTCCTGGTACCTTGTAACACTTGATTTTGGGGGATGAGCCATTTTGTTACTTGTTGCTTTATTTGAATGACATTGTGATATTTTCTAATAGCTTTGAAACACATTCACAGCATTTGGAGTTTGGATGATTAATGTAGAATTATCTGAAACTGAAACTCAAAGTGTAATCTCTTTCAATCTGACTTTGAGTATTTAGGCCATGTATTCTCGACAGGTGGCAATGGGCCCAGACTAGATAAAAGTAGTAGCAGACTGTAAACATCCACAGATGTTAACCGAACTACAGTCCATTCTGGGCTTTGCCTTCTACTACTTACTGGAATTTTTTCCTAGTGTGCTGCGCCATTGCAGAAGCTGATGGGAGTATTGCAGAGCTCTTGGGGGAGGTTCGGGATTTGACTTTGGGATAAGGCCTGTGAGACTCCTTTTTAGAGCTTGAAGAGCAAGAATGGTGAGCATGCCAATACTGACATATGCAGAACATTTCCAAATATCTTTTTTGTGAAACTGATTGTTTGTCAGGCTGGGTGGAGCTCTCCAAGGACCATTGGGGAATGAGAAGGTCCACGGTGTATGCTAGCTGAGAGCTGCTTTCATCAGAGCACAATCTGTTGAACTATAGTTTGATGAAACTTGAGTTTCAATGGATGGTAATGGAAAAATTGTGGGAGCATCTGTTGGGGGTTAAATTTACCATCTACATAGATAGTAGACCCCCAACTAGCTGTCGACAGGAAAAATGGGGGCTTCGCAGCAGCATTGGGCATCTCAGCTTGTGCTATTTGATTCTGAGATCAAGTATCAACCAGGGACCATGAATTGAGTTGCTCTCTCCTTGTTGCTCTCTTCAGTCCCAGTGTCTATGGCAGAAGATGCTCTGGGTAACTGGATGCACCAGTGGTAACTGAGTATACAAGTCAGCATCTACCTTTAGCATCTGGCTTAAGGAGCTAAGACTAAGGGGCAAGAGCATGTACCTGAAAATGAAGAGCTATGCTGGATAAGAGCAATACTGGATGGAATGTTGCAAGTATTATATTTATAGTGTGTTTGATCAGCCTATGATTATTGTAGGTATGATTGATTCATGTTGTATGCGTGTCACTTTCAGTGCAATCTCTGAGCCACTACGGTCTCACTTTTGACAGTGTCACTTGGTTTTGGTGGCAATGTCCTGGAGGGGCGGTCAGGATGCCACTGTTTTTCCTAGTTGAGGATTATTTGTATAGTTAAAAGGAGCTGTCATGACAGGAGTCTTAGGCAGAGTGCCAGGAGTGTTTATTGGCGCAAGCCAATACAAAATCCAAAGAACGAGCACGGTCGTTGCCAGTGTCTGTCCAATCCAAGACGCCAAAGCCAGGTGGTTATCCAGAGTCGTAGTGGGGTCAGGTAGCGAAGGGTCGTTGAGCCGGGTGGTCTGTCCGAGGACGTGGACAGGAGACACCGGGGAGGACACGAGGGAGAATCAGGGCTGGGTCGGATGGGAGAGGGACGGATAAGAAGGAGGAGCTGGAACAGAGACAAGGGAGAAAGTTGCTCGGAAATCGCATATTAACAATACGTCGCACCGACTGACTGTCGTGCGGGGTTTAAGTAACGGAGGTAGGTGTGGTGTAGCGGAGGGGGGCGTGGTCGCTGGTGGTCACTGGTGTCACAGGAGCTCTGATGTGGATTGTGCTGCAGGTATGTGCAATGTTTAATGGTAAGTGATAATTGGTGGGGTTTTTTTTTTCAAACTTTCACACATATGCTAGGTTTACAGCAGGTATAAGGTCTACCCTGTGTGCCTACCGTGGGGTTAGTTCAACTTGAGTGTAGTGTTGTACATTGAAGGAGTGACTGCATACACCATTTCATTGGGTTTATACATCTTATTTTTTGATTGGGTTTGTTTTTCTTTTTAATGTGTGCGTTGGTTACACTCTCCGGGGCGTCGATAATACTGTATGTATTGTAAGTATACAACCCTATGATGTGTACTGATGTGCGGCATATTTTTCGTAGTGTGATTTAACCTTAACCATTAAAAGTGCATTTGTTTTAATATTTCTGGAATAAAATCACTTGTATAGCATGCCAGCTGTGTGTGTCTTGTGTATACCAAATCTGCTGGAGACTTTCACAGGATTCGCTATCATAGGGATGTCCCACCCATATGGTTGGGAGTGGCATAGTTGAAAATTAGTTACTGGAGGATTTTCAGCTTTCATTAAGGCCTTTGACCTATGTACCTAACAGAGAGGCACTTTCAGGAACACTGCTGCCCCAGGTGTTCAATAAAACCAGAGCAGACCAGGTGATGAAAGTAGGCAGTGCCTCTACTGACCACGGACTGCTGGACCTCTATGATAACAACTAGTTTTATGCCTGTAACTCACCGTTCCACTGATGAAAATTTCAAACTCTCATCCGCTGTACTGGACGGCTTCTCATTCACGGACAGGTACACAGCTTAGTAGCTGAATTGCTAAGAGTTTCTGGAGAATATGGGGCATCACAGGGAATGTTGGGGCGTGTGTCCCAGATAATGCTAGCGATGTTATAAGGGAAAGCTTGAAGCACATTCGACAAAGTGTGGCACATTGTTCAGTACATACACCGGAGCACTCTTGCAACAGGATGACTGAGAGCAACACAGCAACAAATTTCTTTTGTTCCAACAATTTCTGCAGTAGAAAGATGCCATGAATTTCTAGGCATGCACAGGTTGATCCCATCATTCTTGTGAAAAACTTAAGCTCTTTGAAAAAGTGGAAATCAGTGCAGACAGGTTTCTAACATTTAATTGCATATGTTGCTGCTATATTTTCAGCATATAATTTGGTTGTCACTGTTATTAATTTGTTCTGTCATAAAAGGTAATGCCATTAATAAGGTGTAGTTGAAATCATAAGAAATGAGATCTGTTTATTGACTTGTTTCTTACGCAACAGTGAAAATTATTAGTTGGACTTTTGAATATGAATATGATTTTTAATAATAATTTGGTGTCCTGCTCAACAGATATGTGATGACATCAAAAGTCATTTTGACGGTGAGGGAGCTGCAAAGAGTCCTTCAATGACTGCAGCACGGCCTGTCTGGTCATGGCCCAGTAACAGCAATGATGAGGTCACTGGCTGCTGATATGCAAAGCCATTTCCTCCCAGGGGAATACTTCAGCTTTTGGCAGAGGCAACCCCCTCAGAGCCCAGGTTTAAGCATTATGCTTTTCATGGTGCAGCTAGAGCAGATGAGGCTGCGGTTGTGAGAGCCAGGCTTAACAGCCAAGAAGAGCCATTTCATGCTGCTGAGAGTGATAGCAGCCCATCCCTATCATCTAAACCAGTGCCATTCTTGGAAGCCTTTGATGAGAAAGTGGCTGAAGTAGTGAATGTGGTGAACCCGACAGCTGATGCAGTGGCAGAAATGATGGGCTTTTTGGCAGAACACTTTATCCCAGGATCTAAGAATCTAATGATCTGGTGGAAAGTATGGTAATGACCCGAGAGGGACTAAAAGATGCCATGAAGATGTAATTTATTTGCATGTATAGTTTCCTTAATATGTTAATATAGGTATGTTGCTACACTTTGTTCGGTTAGTTTAACTGGAACTGTATGTTGCGTTCTTGTTTTTATTAAAATATTCTTCACTAATTTCAGAATCTTACGAATGCATATTGATTGCAATGCACTTCAGGTCTAATTAAAATGCAAAACAATCACATAAGCAGGCTTTAGCTTTTAAATATAAATGAACAGTCACCCTCCAAAAGCCATATAAAATCTAAAGTATCTTAAGAGCTCCTGACCTAAATATGCTTTAATAAAGGGATTAAAAAATACTAAAGCCACAACTATATAGTGTATCGTTCTTTAATTAACATAGAATATTATTATGTTGTAATCGACACACATCATTTTAGCACTTAATTCTTGAGTAGACTTTCAGCACAGTAAGAATTGTGTGGAATCACTTCTTTTTAGGAAGTAAGTCTAACCTTTTGAACTGAATGGGCCAAAATTGCCAACTTGCCAATTGCAGATGTACTCCAACAGAGAATCAGTGACCGACGGAGTTAGCATGAGCTGGCAGGGAGTTAATGAGACCCGCCACCGTGTGGCCGGGAATGCACACAACAGAAATACAAGGGATTACTGGACTGAAGGCAACATGACTACTGGCCATCTAGGAAAAGAATATATAAATGAATTTAAAGATTGCTGTGTCTCTTTATGTTAGTTTGTCAAATATATTTCGATCTGAGATCTGACATCCAAGACTTTTACCTGAATGATGTGTTGATTGCAAACAGTTTCACTGAAAAGAGTCCAACTGACTGAGGTGACTGGAGTTATGAGCTGTAAATCTAACTTGTCTAATCAGAGTGTATTACCTATATTACCAAATGGAAATCTTACCAAAGGATCAACTAAGAAAGGATTTATTTCCTCTCAGTTTACCCTTTTAACCATATAAGTAAAAGAAACTTTGTTATGTTTTATAACATTTTCAGATCTCCACAAACATCCAAGAATTACTTCCTTGGGGACAGAACCTGCCAAGCTTTATAGTTCGATAATGTCTGTTGCCATTGTGCTGCTTCTAGCAAAAGCATGACTGCTTGGGTACATCTGTTGTGTTGACACAGCTACGTTATTTTGTTGATAATTACAAATCTCAGCATGAGAAGGACTTTATTTACTTATTACTGTATATTGAATGGCTGTAAAACTAAGTATGAGAACTATCTGAATCTTCATTTAAAATGTTGGCAGCATAACTTATTTTATTCTATTCTTGAATCAAAAATAAAAATTTTCCTCCTAGTAACTATATTACTCGTGATCACAAACCACCATGTAATGTCAAATCAAAAGTGCATTTTAAGATATTAAATCAGTTCCTAACAATGGATGACTTGGTGGGGCATGCTTTACACTCACATGTCTCATGCATTATTGGTGTACAGATTTAATATGGCAATTATATCAGAAAAGAGGATGGTGGAGCTAAAAATTAAAGACAGTGTTACGAGCTTAGAAGACAGAGCGGTTCGAAACTGTCAGTATCTCAGAGTAATAGGATCTTCTTTATAAGAGTTGGAAGAGCGCTTGAAGCCTCCCTTCAGAACATTTATTAAAGGGGGTTCCTTATTAAATGTGCCATATGTTGTGTGGGGCGGGGAGAAGGACGCAGGAACACACTTGAATTGCAAATGAAAGGGACTTTAATTTAAAAAAAAAAAAGGAGAAACAGCAAATGTGCAGAATCACAAGTGATCCAAACAGAGAGAGGTAAAGCACAGGCGACATGGAAATGTAAGATTAATGACAGATCTGGGGAGTACAGTACTGGGAAGGACTTAAATAGAAGACTAACGAGGCAGCAAACAGGAGGCAGCTGGGGCTGTAACAAGAGGGCAGGAACAAGTGGGAAGGTAAATGAGCTTCAGGCTTGTTAAGCCATGCCAGGGGCATCAAGGACAAAAATGATTATAATTGGATTGGAGAGCTCATGCAGAGATCGTAGAAGAGCAGTAGCAGTAAACTTTAGACTGATTTTTGTTTAGATTATCTCAAGGAATCATTATTAAAATTGTATATCTTGCTAAGTTTTCTGTACATATGGTCTACGGTGCCTTAAGCCAGCTGACTGTTGCCGTTTTTTTGATGTGACAGGGATGGGGGGGGGGCATGGCATCCCACTTTTCTTCAGATTGAAATGATCCAGGCACAATTTGGTGATGATGTCTATATTTTTCAGGATGATGGAGCACCATGTCACAAGACAAAAGTGAAACCATAGTGGCTCAGAGATAACACTGAAAATTGGATCCCTGGCCAGGAAATTCCCCAAATCTTAATCCCAATGAAACCCTGTGGTCACTTCTCAAAAAGCAGGTGAACAAGCAGAGGCCCATAAGCTGTGATCAGCTCCGAGCACTAACAAGCCTCAGACTCTCATGATCGCCAGGATTTGTAGATGGCCAGTAGTAAGGATTTGGATCAGCAGCTAAAATCCAGCATGTCAGAGCATGAAGAGGAAGGGTGAACATTGTAAATACTGACTCTTTGAATACATTTTATTTGCCAATAACAGCCTTTGAAAGGTATTAAATGTTTATAATTGTTCTACAGTATACCCTAAAAATATGTAAAAAAAAATAAATAAATGCTAAAAATAAATAAAAATAAAAGTGAAGCAGCAAAGTTTGTGAAACATAAAAATGTCTGTCCCTGGTAACACTTGGTTGTACCATTAAATATTTAGCCAAAATCATGTGTTCAGATGAAACGTGGTTGCATACAAGCAATGAAAAACATGATTATTTAGCCATTATTTATCATTATCCTGTCAAGTTTCCCATTGGAATGGGAGCCCCTAGAGGGCGGGGCCTGTCTGTTTGCGCTGGTTGAACCACCCTAACAACGGCTCTGCATTTCAGTATTAGTTTCAGTATGAAATATGAGAAATTATGAATCTGTTATGTCTGGCCATAGAGGGGCACCAGAGCCCCACAGACTGGCATTCTTTCTCCCTAGAAAATCAAACACATTCAGTTTAACATGAGTTAGTCACCTGAAGGTCAATTCATTCTTCACTTGTCACATTTTTTATCATGAGGCGTTTGCACCAGACAGCTGCAGACAATGTTTTGCCAAGATTTTGTTGTCCGGCTGAGATCTTACGCGTTTGTGCACATTGTTTGTGCATGTGCAAGGAAATTGTGTTTGCTGTAGGTGGCAGCGGTGACTTTCACAGAGTAGAGGTCATCCACGATTGAGTAGAAGAAGAATTGTTCTACCAAGATATCCGCATATCTCATTTTTGACGTCCAGACAACATTCCACAGTTGTGTCTTTTGTTATATACCCCTCTACTGGATCATCACTGCTGTACGCAGGTGCTGACTGCAACCATCTGCTTCCGCAGCCAAATGTAGTATGAGCATAAGCTGCTGTGTGTTGAACTGTTTGCAGCCCGAAAGCGTACATGGAAAAGTGAAGTATGAACTAGTCTAAATGCTGTATAAACATGCTAGTTTGTTTGTTGCACTTTCTTGAGTTGTTCTGCCGTAATTTTGCATTTGGTAACAGTTTCCTTCTTTATGTAAACCTTGCCTAAAGCCTCGGGTCAGGATAGTCTGTTTTGGTAGTATAGTGGTTAGAGTAAACCCTGTTAACTGACAATATCCAAAGTTCGAGCACACAATTTCTGAAATGACTAAATTTCCCTCAAAGACATATGCATGATTCTCTAAGGTTAAATTACCTCCTCTAGCAGACAAGTCAAAATTTTAATTCCTGGTTTCATGTGCTTTGTCTCCTTCTTCTCTGTTAGCATTTTTCACGGAGGTGCCCCATGACATCACAGCACAGAGTGGACAGGACGTGGAGATGGCCTGCTCCTTCCGGGGAGCAGGCTCACCCTCATACTCCCTGGAAATCCAGTGGTGGTACATCAGGAACTACAGAGAATGGACGGACAACCAGGCCTGGAATACCAATCAGGTATGGGCAAACTGGGGTGTAGGATCGATTGGTTGAAAATCTAGTTGTAACTGCTGGTTGCGTGCTCTACAATTGGACCTGTTATGTCAGACAGGCATGCATACTGTATCTTGAATTTATGGACCCCCTCTACTGCAATGCAGCTGTCTCTTTAAATATTGCATTGCACTTACAATTATACAAACAAATTATGAGAATATGCAGCCTCTAAGAGTAGTGGCTAAATTAATGTAACACCAACCCTTCAGAATTCCCTCTTTTACAAACAAAATTTCATTATAATGTAGACATAAAACTTTATAATGCAGAAGTATTGACTAGCATTTCCAAACTGGTACTAAAGAATGTTTTACTTAGTATATAAAGTTGGAAAAGTATAAGTATAAAAAGTATAGCTTGTAAGCATAACCTATAGTTGTACTAGATCATATTGTACTTTTGATACATTTTCGTATGTCGGTGCACTTGGCACGCAGTCTTAAAATAAATAATGCATAGCTAGTATACAGCAGATGCTATTTCTTGGAAAGAACAGAAAAAAACATATTAACAATGCATGATCTCATTGCTGATAGCAACAATATTTCCAGTTAAAGTTTCAACCCCACACTGTGTTATGCGGCACTTTGAAGAAAGGGGAAAATGTCAATCGAAATCCACTCGCTTCCGTCTTGTATTATTCATGACCTTGTCTGTTTTCAATTGTAGTAGCTAGCTTTATTTTTTTTACTCCATAGCAAAACCCATTAGGGGGCCCTTCAATTGAGTTAAGCAGTATTAATTAACGTCAGGCAGACGACACCTTTCACCTCCCCGGCTTTTACAAATTGGTCCACAAAGGAAGCCATTATTAACCAAAAACTGAGGTCTCGGCCTTCTTTAAATTGACCCGGAAGACATACAGGATTGAGGTCATTTTTAACCATAAATATTATGAAAACATTTAAATGTTTCCATATACATTTGATGTCAGCATTCCACAGATGTATCTGGTCTAAATCAAATTTCCGTGTAATTGCATATTAGGAGGAAAACAGAGGGAAAAAGTTATTTTCACTCCAACAGTGAGAGTTACCCTTTCAGATCAATCAATCTGAGGATCTGGGTGTTTGATATAATACAAAAAAAAATATTTGCTGCACTTTATATTTAAAAGCTACAGTATATAAAGTTTAAAACACACAATAAAAATGAAAACGTGTTTTCAATAAATAGGCCTCCCAGGATCTATGATAAAAACAGCATTAGGCTAACAATAGGCTACTCATCTACTGACATTTAACATACCTGTACAAGAAATATGATATGTTGTTCACCCCCGGAAATCTGAAAGAGGGGCTCACTGAAGAGGGACAATTGCAGCATGATGTCAAGGTGTATAATTATAATTATAATCATTATATATAATCACATGTTTGCTATTTTGCAGTGACTGACTTTTTTAGTCTTGCTGACCTCAGTATTTTCCTCAATGCAGGTGGTACCTCAGGAACAGCTCTCAAAGGATGCCACCAAAATAAGTGTGAGTTTTTAAATTTTTTTATTGTTATAATTACGTGTAAGAGTTGGGATAGCAGCTTGTAGACCACTGTAGGTGCCAACTGGAGAGCTTTAAGGTCAACATCCATTTCACTCCAGCATCAAAGTTACTGCTTCCTACCTCCACCTCTATTCTCCTAATGGGAGATCGAGAACCTTTCCATGTCAGCCTGTAGTGACTCACATTAGTGGGTTCTGAGCCAGAGATAATGTACTAATACTACCCACCTATAATAGTACACACACTGGAAAAACCAAAACTAGAGTTAACACCTTCTGTCATTGGAATTGAGTTTGCATGGTGTAAAGATTAGCTCAGGGAACTTAGAATGATTATTTCCAATTTGTGTATGTGCTTCTTTACAAGTGAGTTGTAGTCCTGGTTTAAGTCTGAACTCTGGCTCTAGTTGTACGCAAGTTCTAGGAAAAGTATGACCAGAAAGTGTGGTTTAGACTGGTGGCATTTGAGTTCACAAAATTATATCGTGAATCATTAAAATAACTCCACGATCTGCCTTTATGGAGACCATGCATGCAACATGGCACTCTCTCCCCTGGATGCAGGTGGTGAAGGTAGCTGGGAGCAACATCTCCCACAAGCTGCGGCTGTCCAATGTGAAACCAGCTGATGAAGGTACCTATGAGTGCCGGGTCATCGACTTCAGTGACGGTTCGTCCAGTCACCACCGGGTGCGTGCCTATCTGCAGGTGGAGCCAGATCACACTGCTGTTCTGCACCGCCATCAGCAGCCCGAGGTCCACTCCGACATCCAGGAAACACTGGACATGCAGCCAGCGCATGCTACCCACAAAGGGGCCCGGCAACTGAAGAAGCACTCTGAAGAGAATCCCACCGGCTGCAGTGATGGCTGCGTCCTGTAGGGGGCCACCCATGCCAAAGCAAAGACCGTTTTGTGTACATTGTGTAACATAATGAGAAATAAACTAGGACTGCATGTCTAATAAGTTTGTAAGTAAGTTCTTTAGTCTATGAGGTGTAGTTGACCAGCTTACCCTGGTCAGCGTTGCTCTCTTAGCGCTTTTTGGTTGTTTCACATTAATCTTTTCCGATTTGGATGCGTGTGAAGAGGTCAGGTGACCCTCACCGTGTTGTGCGCTGACTGTATCCAGACAGGTCTGATAATTCTGTACAGTGCATCGACGAAGGCCTGTCAGTGCAGACATTCTGTTTTCTAAGTGCTGTGTTTCTCATTAGTACTGAACTAAAAGTAGACGTAGATTTAAAAAAATGGTATTTTCTTGTTGACTTTTTATGGACTATTATTTGGGCTATTATTTATGAAGCTTTGTGAATGATTGTTTGAAGAGTTTACTTCCATTCTTACGTTTTGCTTTGATGTTTTTTAAGATATGAATAAAAATATGGTATATTTTACAACTTATTCTAGGATGTTGATCTCTAGGATGTTGTATGCCTTTATCGAATTAAATTAATTGTAAATGAACCCAAAGTAATAATTTGACTTATTTCCAATGAAACTGTAGAATCCTGTCTTTGTATTTAAGTCTGCATGAAATATCAAAGTGTAATATGAGGTTGTTGAATGAGTCTTTGAGTAGAACTCGATCTTAGGCATGAAAAGGATTTTGTTATAAATTTTAAAATACATAAACATTAAATTTCACTATGAAAATTCTGGCAATGCCAAAGGGTACACGTGTCATCCTACGTTCTGGGAAAAAAACAGCATGATCCTTGGTAATTGAGGTATTTTGAGAGCAGTCAGTTTCCTCACTGTTGACAAGTGGCTGTATGGCAATGGGCACCCCTGAGCCCCATATCACTGGGTACAGCTCTGCAACAGGCCAGCGAGATGCTTTCACACCCTTTCCTTGTTATAACGGATGGAAGGTGCAGTGTCATGCTAATGACCTCAAACCACTGCACCTGCATTACTATGGGGCTTAAATACACGCAAATCATAATTTAATCATGAAGTGGGAATACCCTCATGGATCCTTGCCTCTGAGGTAGTGGCACGAGAACAAGCGTCAGCCTAACTTGCCCGCTGTTGTGAAATTTGAAATTCTGGAACAATTTTTAATTTACTGGACTCATATGTTCACATCTTTGAATGTTTGCATCATGACAGTTTATATGTAGAGGATTTTCTGTACTACATCAAGATGATATAATGCGTCATGCTATCTGATCACTAGGAGGAGCCAGAAACAGTTACCGGGAGAAATGTAAAACACTGGGGGTGAGTGGACTTTCCGGTAGAAACGAGAATTCAATATGAATAATAAGTTCTTTCCATAGCCGACTACCATTCGGTAATTATTGACCAATATCCATGTCTGTCTTCAGTGCCTCTTCCCCTTTTCTGTTATGGGGTTTTTAAAATCTTTTGGTTAGACGTAGGCTTAGACACCAGCCAAGCCGAATTAGATAGCTCATGTACTTTCTGTGGTTCATGTTCTTACTTTTTCTCCCTTGTGTGCTTTACAGACTATAACGCTTTTTCTTGTTAACATACAGGCCTATGTGTGCCTATATATTTTATTTATTTTATGAAAGTACAATGTTTTGCCACCTAACTACAGAAAGCTGTAGGGTTGAAATATATTACAAAATAAATACTATTAAAAATGGTTGCAGGACTATTATTACATAGCTTGCATGCACAGGACCAATATCAGAGTGGCTAATAATTCAACAAATCTGACTGGTCCTATCATTGCTGTTAAAAAATGTTATGCCTGATTGAAGTTACCTATCCCTGATGTATATGACCAATTACCACAAAAAAAGGTTTTCTTTTTTTAAAAAAAGAGCTCAGGAAGGTATGTGGAATTCACACGTTCACATGCCACATTCAATCACAATCACAAACGGCAATGCAAAGGCCATTTGTTTAATTACAAAGAAATGATCCAGACTGTAAATGTCCCAGGATGTGTGAGTGGGTGCCCTTTGATGGATGGTTATACTGTATAAAATGACCTCTGCATTTTCCCCAATGCTTTGAAATAAAAAATGAAATAAACTCAAGGCCCACCATGTACACCTGCACTAAACTTCTACAGGAAGATAGGCCACATTAAATCACAAAAGTTATCATACAGGACAGCAGATACATGAACTTGGCAGCCCTTCAAAGCTGTTTTAAGTTCCCCTCTAGGTGCAACTCTGAGCAGCCTCTCTGCCTTAAATGCCGTTAATTGCTGTTTTGAGGCCAGATCTCCCCCGGTGTCTGCACAGTGGAGTCGTGTCACCAGTCATTGTTGGGCATTTATGCATTTAAACATTCAAAAAAATCTAATTACAGCTCTGCCGGGATGCCCCCCCCCCCCCCATTCTTAACTGAAACAGTATTTCAATTCCATGTATTGCTATATGATAACAGGTAAAAGGTTTGAGGCAGAAGAGAGGGACAGCCCACATGGGACACTCGAGATGACTGGGCCAGAACAGCATCCCACTGGGGTCCCACTGCCATCGCTCTGCCTACTGCTGGTACAGCTCCCGGCTGCCTTTCACTCGTTGATCTCTTCCAGGAGCTTCAGCACGTTGTGCGTGTGCTCATTTTTCTCCTGGCCCATTCCGCTCAGACACACTGCAGGCAGGTCTTCATGCGGGGGCTGGTACGAGTAGGGGCAGTAGACCTCATTCAGCAGGAACCAGACTCGGTCAGGATCCACTTGGACAAGGTGACGGAAAACACTGCAGTGTGCAGAACGTACAGGAAAAAAAATGACAATTATAGGCAAACGTCAATAAAGATTTTAGGTTTATTGCGTATTAACTATTAGTATTTAATGAATGATAATTAAATTTCAGAATCAAAAATAACAGGAACTTTCACAGTACAGCCTACTCTGACTAATGGAGCTTTTCCATTGCCAAATGGGAACCAGGCTGTATCCAACCCCTACTGCAAAGGGAGGCTAGCTATAGCGTGGTTCAAGCTTTGTTCTGTAGTACTTTTTCAAGCAGTAGGTTGGAAATGTTCAAGTTCTAAGTTATCACTAAGGCATCAAGATGTGTGTGATACTACTAATAATGAATAACATATAGAATACATTCTTTTTTTTCCTTCAGATAATCCATGAAGGTTACAGAAAATGGATGGATAGATGGATGCATGAGTGTTCCATGCCTTTCAACACGTATAACTGGTTCGGATTTCAACCAATCCGATACTGGTGTCGCAAACAGCTCAGCTTAGTCATGCTTTCAGCCCTGTTAGTATGCAGGGCCGCATCAGCACAGGGGCGGCTTGGATACGGCTCGGATACGGCTCGGATACGGTCAGATAATTTACAATGAAAATGGATCTTTCTGCGGTTTGGCTTGGGTACAGCTCAGTTGTTGGTAGCAGTAAAAAAGTGCATAGTTGTAGCAAAATGCAGCCACTAACCATTTGAATTGTCCTTACGATTAATTAAGAAGATTGTAGATTATTCATACAAACTGACGCTACCTTAGGCAGGCCTCCTGGAGCTGGAGCGGCTGTCTGCAGCTGAGGTAGGGCAGGCAGGCCTCTGACACCAAGTCAAGATCACCATCGACTGCAGAGACGGAAAGAGGATGGGTTGAGTGGGCACAGCAACGGCTTAAGCAATTGGAGAGATGGCAATCTGTGTTACAGATTAGGTGAGAATCGCGTGGCCCTAAAGGGAGATGGAGTCAAATTGCCGAAATGGCCTCTTTCCATCCCTGGATTTCACACTCAGCCCCTCTGTCACAGAGCCATTTATAACCATGGTAACTCCTTCACCCTGTTTTCTTTCCACAGATAAATGCATCCCCACAGCCCTGGACTGCAAGACAATTTGATCATTAATTTCAAAAGGTTTCAAAGACTTTTCATTCAAAATAATGCATGTGCTTTGTGACTGCTGACATTTAGGCAACACAGTAACAATGCTCTGCTTAAATGATCTGCCTATCATGTGCATCATGTGTCATTTGAACAACAAACTGATTGAAACCAACAAAGAGGTTGTGTAAATCCATGAGTTATTAAATTCATCCTGCCATGATCCTCTTCCCTACATCCTATCCCCCTACAATCCATTGGGGTCTTGCACAGTAGTAGCAATTCATTTCCTTCTTAATTAATTTCAGTGGATGTGACACAACCCAGTACCGAAAATGTGAAAAATGGGCTTAAATAATACTTCCTGCCTGGTGACTTGATCACCCTTAGCAGTGATGCATCTATTCAAGATTAGGCTGGTCTGAGACTTGAAATGCACAAACACTGTTCTTCAATGCCTTTTAAATTGTCCTTATTAAGCTTCTAATTTTTCTAGTGTCTCAAGCTTCTCACTTTTCCAGTGCCTCAAGCCTGACATCTAGTGGTATAATTAATTTGGATTAAATAAAAGCTTGGGTCAATTCATAACAAACAGGTATATTGAGGTTGAAGGTTTCATCTGTCACTGGGAAGAAGTAAGATAAATTAACATATTATAGATAAAGACAGCTTGTCTTAGAAAAGAACGGCTTAAACAATACGCTTTCTAACAAGAAAAAAAAATCCATGACTCAAATTATTCAATATATGCAATGCAAATATAACAATGCACAAAAAGGCAAGAGGTGCAATATATGTAATTATATTATTTAATACCTAAAAATTAAACATGACACACGATTAATGTTAATTTCATAACTTCTTGTCTTTGACGCCACCTGCAGTGACAAGGCCATGGAGGCTGTTGCACTGGACTGGAAGAGGCCTACCGAGGTCCAGCCTGAGGCTGAGAGAGCCCAGGTTCTGCAGCACTGCCAGCTGCAGCTTGTAGGCCAGCGTGTGGCTGTAGACAGGCCCGGCTCTGGCGCTCACCGGCGCCTGCTTCAGCAGCATGGCCGTCAGCCTCGGCAGCACGTCTCTGGAGACTCTCCTCCTGAGGAAATCTCCGCAGGTCTCTCCCAAAGTACACAGCACCTACAGGACACACGACAAGACCCCAAGCATCACAACATTACGCATCTCTTCCTTACTGTTAATGAGACTGTATTTGTACGAGTACAGCCACACAGCGATCCTTTAGTTCCACAGAACTCATTTTACGAGCTTATGAGACAAACGATCACGTGTGAGACTGAAGCTTAGGGCCGGAGTGCAGGGTCAGCCATTTTCTGGCACCCTGAAACAGTTTTCGGGTTTAAGCTCCTTGCTCTTGGGCCTAACAGAGATGATGACTGTATTGGCCATGGGGTTTGAACCAGCTACCTTCCGCCGACAGGCAGTCGCAAACTGCGGAGCCACCTCCATACATAAAAACACACTTAAAGCATTTCCGAGGTGAGGGCGTACCCTGAAGGCACGCAGCACAGCCAGTGGGTCGTCACTGGTGAGTCGCTTCAGTAGAGCGGGCCAGCATCGGTGGGCCAGTGGCAGCAGCACGTTCTCATCAGAAGTCAGCACACACACACACAGCTCCAGCACGTCCAGGACCTGCCATCTCAGAAGAACACACACAGGTCATGCACGGTCATGCTTTCTGGTCAGGCAAACACAAACCACTCTGCTACCTGAGATAGGTTTTGAAAGACAGCTAACATATAATACACAAACACATCCTTTACTGCTACAAGATCAGAAGTCATGTTGATGTTGTTCTGCAAAAAGTTAAAAGAAAAAAAAGAATATATTGCTCCTAATTCACATTAATGACACTGACACCAATACATACAGCTAACTGGTTACATTTGCAGACATCAAGGTGGATGGTATAGCAGATACTGAACTAGCAGCACAGAGGCTACAAAAGAATCTTGATTTAATTAGCGACTGGGCTGATACCTGGCAGATTACACTTACCTATGTTAAATTTAAAGTAATCCATGCAGGGAGCAGAAATATAAAAGTACATTAATTTTATGGGTTCCACTTAAATGAAGGTGGCTGATTATGAGAAAGACCTTGGTGTGTATGTTGATGCTTCCATGTGTCACTCTCACCAGTTTGGGGAAGCTATTAAAAAGGCCAATAGGATGTTGGGTTACATCTCTAGGTGTGTGGAGTTTAAGTCAAGGGAGGTGATGCTACGATTATA
>JABFDZ020000109.1:23697517-23711138 GCA_019775955.2 Pollimyrus isidori | reverse complement strand
GAGACTAAGGGGGGACATGATCCAGGTATATAAGATTCTAACAGGTCTGGATGCTGTTCAGCCAAATGGCAATTTCAGTATTAGTTTAAATACTAGAACTCGTGGCCATAAGTGGAAATTAGCGGGAGAACATTTTAGAATTAATTTGAGAAAGCACTTCTTTACACAGCGTGTGGTTAGAGTATGGAATAATTTTCCTGTTAGTGTAGTGCAAGCTAAAACTCTGCGTTCATTTAAATCTGAGCTAGATAAAATTTTAACAACTCTGAGCTATTATTCTCCCCAAATAAGCTTAATGGGATGAAACTGTAATTCCTCAGAGGTAGTTTCCAGGCTAGATACTTTTCGCTCGCAATAAACTTCACTTATTGGTTGACTACAAGCACCAGCAATATCTTGGAAGTCACATGGAGGTCTCTTTATATTAAATGAATATTAATGAATACCTTTTTGTTTGTGTCTCCATAGTTCTACATTGGAAAATTTGATTGATAACCAACAAACTTATCCAATATTGCCGGTGGTCTCAGTGAAACCTTTCAGCACTTATGCAGCGTTACTCCACTGATCATTTTTATTCTGAGAAAAATGAAAGATCAATCTGCTGGCCAGATTTAATAATAAACATCTTTCAGACCATATAAATAAAAATATGCAATCAGTCCCCCCAATAACTAACTGAATGATTAAATAATCCGCCTAGTTTTGGAATGACAGAGAAGTTGCGACTGAAAACACATGCGAGTCTCCCATTCTTATTTAGCATAAAAGTCACAGTTCTTGTTGTGCAGTGGGAAAGCAAAAGTGACCAGGAACTACAAGAGCTCCCGGTTGAGACAGTCTAGGAAATTGGAAACAAAAACTTGGTTCCTGAACTTCAGCAGGAAAGCACCTGATGGCTTCAGTCTTATGGTTTCATGCGTTCCACTAAAAACATTACCTTCAGTCTAAGGAGCAGGCTGGGGTGAGAAAGTAGGTGGATGCATCGCTCCATCACTGCTTTAGCCATGGAAATATGAACAGGGACTTCAGGCTTCATGTTGACATCCTCTTCATCCATGTCACACTCTGGAGCAAAAGAGGGCACTTCTACAACAGAGAGAGTACATGACATCATACTGAACTTAGCCCTCTCATGAATACTGAATATAGCCGATGCTCCTACCTGTGTCCAGTTTTTCATCTTCTTCTTCCAGGCAGCCCTCAGCTTGCTTCTTCAGCCTGTGGTAGTCCAGGAGAAACTGCCTTATATCAAGACTGTTCTGTGACTTGGCCCCAGTTAGACTCGAGGGTTCCTTTTCCTTTATCTTTGCAGGGAACCATCGCACTGCAGAGTAGACAAAAAAACTCAAAACTAAGAAATGTGAAGTGTTAGAACTGTGAATTCTTAGGTGCACCTATTTAATCCAAGTAAAATTCTGAATGCATCAATTATAAACAGTATTGTAACTACGAGAATACTGGTGAATTCAAATCGGAACCATAGGCTTATAAGGTAATATGAATAGCACACCTAAAGCCTTCATTAGGGAATGTAACACAGCACAGAACACTGGTGCCCTCTCATCATAGCTCTGATCCAAGGATGCAAGCACATCTTGGACAACATCATCCACCAGGGGCAGGAGACTGGAGTCAGAGTAGCAGAACATTACAGCAAGTACTTGAGGAGCATGGGGATGCAGGCTCAGTCTCTGCAGATTCAAAGAGATATCATTCAGCAGGTAATCCGAGTTAAAATTGATGAGCTCCTTCAACGAGCTGTAGCCACAGGCATGGCAAATGTCCCACATGGAGCAGACGGCTGACTGGCTGATAAGCATTGTCTTATCACCAACTTTCTCCAGTATGGGATACAATATTGTCATGAGGAACAACTGAAAATCTCTTCCCAGTGCCAATGCAAAGGATCCTATTCCTTCCAACTGTATGCAAATCTGCCAGATGTTGCTGTTCAGTTGGGAAATGGTGGAATGTTTAGGTACTTGGAGGAAATGAATATTGGTGCTTTGGGCGTTGCTTGCTATAGGGAGAACTCTTGAGTGCTCAAAATGTCTGTCTTCATCTCGGTCCACCCCCTCACCGTTGGTTGTCAGATGCCAGTTGTTCAAGCTAATGTACTCTTCAATGATGGACATTACTGCTGATTTCAGATCATCACGACTTACAGGGTCACGCTCCAGGGTTACCGCAACACCAACCCCAGCTGCACCAGAGATAATTTCATTAAGGATCATAGCACACTGCTTTCTGTATGCTAAGGATTCTCTGTAGAGATCCATGAAGTGATCCACTAACAGATAAAGATTACCGTAGTAGCCCAGTAATCTGCAGATTTGCTGCAGTGATGAAAAAATGTTTGCATCTGTAAAGTACAGGAAGTGCTTCCTTTGGGTGTGCATCTCACGAGGTCCAGCCTCAGTGTCTGCGAGAGAGGAGGAGCTTCTCTTTTCTACAATGTGCACATCGCTAACATCAAGCTCCAACACTTGCACCAAGGCTTTACTTATCCGCTGTAAGTGGGTAGCAGAGTTCAGCACCGCAGACACCTGCAGTCCAAGGATCCTCAGATAGCCATGAAAAACACTGAGAATGAACAGCTTGTGCTGGTCATCAGAAGTCCTCATGAGGCGTGGTAAGGATGTGGCAAGGGAGTGCAGGTTCTCTGAGAGGACATTAGTCAAAGTCTGGTTGCCCTCTTCCTGTCTGGTTAGGGCCATATTTTCCAAAACAGCACAGCACTTATCATGGACAGCGGGGGTCTCGTCATTCACCAAGCCAACTAGAGCCTCCAAGAGGGGGCTAACACAACCCCCAAGGGATTCTTTACAGGTAGACAGGAGGTGTTCCGAAAGGGTGACCATCTCTAGCCTCACCTTCCAGTGCTGGTGAGCTGAGGTGCAAGAAATAATCTTCTTTAAAAGAATAGCTAACTTCTCTGAAGTGTCCTTTTTCCAGGCCTGTGTCCTCTTCACCAGCAACTCCCCAACCTTCCCCAGATCTGTTTCTGGTTGCTCTACGGCCTTGCTGTTGGACAGCTGCTCATCAGCCATGACCAGTCCTACAGTCTGGTACCAGACCCTTATGGCTCTAATGGTGACAACATGCCCCTGTCTGACATCGCCGGTGATCACCCGAGTCACAGCACGAGTAATTCCTGGTAGGAAACAAGCAAAAGCACTTCCAAGTGTGTGGCTCTTCTCCTGGTCTGCTGTGACATGTAACTCTGGGCAGTCACACTTAAAGAGCATAATGAGCAGAACCTTCAAAGCGGCTGCCTGGATCTTCCGGGATTTCTCCTGCTCACTCAAAGCCAAAAGCAAAGACACAGCAGCACCCAAGCCCGGCAACATTGCTGGCTTATAGAGCTCAAAAATAATGTCTCCACTGGCTGCATGCAGAAGTGCATCTAAACCACAGAGCACTGCTGCTTTTAGCTCTTCCGAAATGAGTGCTGGCTTCCCCGGATCCAGAGGGGAGCTGAGACAGAGGCACAACTCCGAGAAGAGCTCTCGTAACAGGTCCCAGCTCAGCACACAGGTGGTGCCTAAGACATATCCAATACCCTCCACCACCACCTGAATGAGGCTTTCCTTCTTGAAATTAGGTGTCTTGAGCACAAAGCGCAAAGGAAAGAGAACATATTCCTGAAGCTGCTGCAACGCAGTGTCGCTGACTTCCTTGAGCTGTAAATTGAGCTGCTGCACATTCTGTACAGTTTGCTCTTTGGTCAGCTTCACACATGTTGGCCGCAGAAAGGCAAATGCCAAACTGGGTTCATCGATCTGCCGCATTCTTGAGTTGCAACAGTCAGCAGAAGACATGCAATTTTCTGTTGAGCAGAAGACATATATATGACTTTTACTACAGATTGTCATTTATCAACATTTAATACAAAAATGTTTCGAGAAAAGAATCTATACAAAAAACTAAATGTGACGTAGCAACCTCAATGTACATTTCATCTTTATGATCTCATGGTTCACTGTGCGAACCTGCATATTGGCAATTAATAATTACAATTAATATTTTTTCTACTGTACATCTCACCTCATTTAAACGTTCCAGTGACAATTTATTAAGAACAAACCAACGGAAAAACGGAAAACGTCTACTAGGGTTACCTTTTTTCTGTCATATTTACGATGCGCGTCGTAGCATGGACTCAGTACATACCGACCCTCGATATACGTCATCAAGCTGCGCCGAAAAGCTGTGACGTCCAAGAGCTGCAGATCAGGCAGTGCACGATGGTGTATAAGTGCTTATACGTAGTTTTTTTGTTATTGCCGTTCTTACGACACAGTTTGCATTCACAACTGTCACAGAACAAATGCAAATCACAATTACAATACAAAACACAAATACAACACATAGTGAGAATCTATTTACGCGCGAGGAAATCGGGCAGGAACTGCAAACTCAGCTGGGTAACAGGCAGGCTTGACCTGCTCGCGTTTCTAAACTAAAGCTGCAGTCAAAATTGTTAGCAAAGCAACATATACTATTTTTTTTTGTTTCAACCAGGCTGACATTTCAGTTGACGGCAACCATTAAATAATCGTGCAATTTGTTTTGAAATTGTTATTTTGTGTTTCAGAATAAGTATGAACGTTTTCAACAGAATATGCCTATTTTATTTTTAATTTCTAGTGAATTTGTTAAATTAAACTGATATATGCGCACGCGGATGGATCACGTGACTCTTTTGCTTCTTGACCTTTGGCAAAAACGTCACTCTGCCATCTTGCTTGCAATACTAGACATGATTGTTTTTACCAGCTAGCTGCTTAGCACGGGAGTCCTGTCCTCTAGTATTAATAAAATGGCAAACCATTTAGTTAGTCTGGGTAGCGACTAAAGTACATTAATGTCAACCAGTTGCACCGAGGCTGCCCGGATAGTTTAGGCTAACAGGTCACAGCATATACTGTAGCCGCGTTAGCATGTTAGCAGCTGCTGGTACTCATGCGGTGTTTCAGCGAAGCTGTAGTGTGCTCCTGGGTTTGGTAGGCATGTTAAGCAACAGAAAATAATTTATTCAGGGTTGTGAAGCTCGTCTTCTATCCGATCGACCGAATAACTATATATTGCTTATTAATATATTTGGTGGCTTATACATTTTGAGCTAGATGTGTGAGTCCTGAGCTGTCTTTTCTCTTCGCCGAATTTCTGTTGTACTTAAAGAGTCAAGTTTTGTTGGAGTATAATCTGACACAATTGTTTCCTGAATTAAAATATGTTTATTGATTTGCTTCCAAATATGTATTTTATGCTCGTAACTGACACTTGCCAAAGTTAGTCGTTTGGTTACAGGACTAACTGAACCATTCGTTCGTTAAGTTGCCAGGTATCACTGCTAGTGACGGTGCATGCAGGTGCACGAAGATAATCAGTGCTAAATATCGATTAAGAGATCAGTCTGGTGTGGCTGGGAAAACATGTCGTCTTTCTCTGAATCTGCGCTGGAGAAAAAATTGTCGGAGCTTAGTAATTCCCAGCAGAGCGTTCAGACATTGTCCTTATGGATCATTCATCACAGAAAACATTCATCATTCATCGTGCGCGTATGGCATAGAGAGATGAAGAAAGGTAAAGCTCCAAACTCGTGGAACCTTTCCTTATTTTATTGCGAATATGTTTAAACAATTATTTAAGAAAATGATAGTGACGCGTGTTTGACGTAACACATTGTATACCATCTGTATTGTTTAACTTAACATATAAATAGTTTTTGAAATAAATAATAGTGGTAAGGGGGAATAAGATGTAGGCAATTGTTATGCTACAATACTTTATTGTACTTTTTTATTCTTTCAGCAAAAACCAGCAGAAAATTGACTTTCCTGTATCTTGCCAATGATGTGATCCAAAACAGCAAGAAAAAAGGACCCGAGTTTACGCGGGATTTTGAGACTGTCCTCCTTGATGCCTGCTCTCACGTGGCGAGGTATGTGCTTTATCACTTGCATGAAATTAATACCTAAAAGTTTCTCGCTTTGTTCAGACTATGAATGAATATTGTTTCATGCCACGTTTACCTTATCACATATGCCTACTTCAACAGTTTGTTGTTTGCTTCCCAGTTCACCTATTTTTTAAATTATTTTATTTATTTTTTTTATTATTATTTGCTTAGCTTGATCTGTCCCTACCGTGGTCTGAGTGCTGACCCCTCATTCTCTGCAGGGAAGTAGATGACAGCTGTAAGAAGCACCTGGAGAGGTTACTGAACATCTGGCAGGAACGCAGTCTGTACCGTCCCGACTTCATCCAGCAACTGAGACTGGCTATTGAAGACTCCAATAGCCCCAAACACAAGGTTATGGGTAAGAGAACAGAAATTCAGCCAACCATCTTCCTCATTGTATGGGCTATACAGTTGTGTTTCTTCATTTAGGAGCAAAAAAAAGGTGTAGCTACTTTGGGTGTGAAATTCGTGTCACCAAATATGTGGGGGAAAATCTTTTACAAAAATCATCTTTTGAGTCCATCCCTAGTTGGGTGCTGAGAATTCTGAACTGGTGCATTTCGGTTTTGACTGTGAAGTGGTTGCTGTTCTACTCATGGAAGATGAATACAGAGAGTGGCATTTCAGGTAGCAGGAGCATAACGCTGTGGAAATTTTGCCCACATTGACCCCTTACTGTTATAGCCATTTCAGATTTAGAAATATTGCCAATTTTCCATTATTATATTGTACATTTAAAGAATGGTGGCAGCAGTTAAGTGCATGCATTATTTAAGGAGGTGTCTGTGTCAGGATGCTGAAACACAGTAAACATTTGCAGCATTACTCATTCACCATTTTATGTCCCTGGTTTTTTTGCTTTAGACTTAATTTACTGTGGTAAAATGTCCCAAAGTAAGCATGAGTAGAAACATTAGCTTTGAATAAATGGGACATTAACCAAATAAATGATAGTAATTCAATTGTAAATCATTGGCAGTTTATTATGGGACCTTATGGAAAATACAAGTAGCACTTGGAATTCCATCACGTTTGTTTTTCCCCCCTTGCAGAAAAGAAAGCCACCAAGCGCCCTTACAGGAAGGTCCAGGAAGAAGAGGAAGAGGAAGAGGACGATGATTACAGAGCTCACTTCTCGCCACAGGCCTGTGATCCCACAGGCCCACAGCTGGTACTGCTGCATTTTGCAGTGCTTTCTTTTCAGCACTAGGTGTCAGCACAAGTCCAGTGTTGCGTGTTAGCAAAACTGTGGCACCAACTTTTGCTTTCTGGTTTGGTTACGACCTCCATCCAAAGACGCAGAAGAGTGATATTTAAGCTTTGAGTAAAATCTGAGCTTAAAGCAGTTCTTTGAATTGTAACAGAAACCACTGTCTGAACAGAATTGAGGAGCCAGTATGTCTGAGTCACCATGTAAAACGCCTTTGGGGGTTCTGGGTCTTGCCCTCCTTGCCTGTTGTAGACTGAAGAGCTGGTCAAGGCCCTGCAGGACCTAGAGAATGCTGCATCTGGGGACGCTGCTGTCCGCCAGAAGATAGCCTCACTGCCCCAGGAAGTGCAGGACGTGTCCTTGCTGGAGAAGATTGTAGGTGAGGTTGTCTTCAGTGCATTCTTCCGTTAATGAAATGCACTTCACGTAATTAAAAGATGAAATATGCAGCAGTTTTGTTTAATGCAGCGTTTAATTACCAGTGTTGTGAAGTTCTGTAATGATTTCGTTTCATGATGGCTTGTATTTATGCACAATGCAATATTGGCTCTACCCTCTAAACATCAGCACTCGTCCTTGAAAGATCAGTATCAATCCCCCACTGATTTCCACAGGTTCTTTTGTATCTTAGGCATTTTTAAGTAGCACATCCATTTCTGAATCTCCATTCTTCCCTTCCCAGACAAAGAAGCTGCTGAGAAACTCTCCAAGACGGTGGATGAGGCCTGCTTACTCTTGGCAGAGTATAACGGGCGCCTTGCTGCAGAGCTGGAGGACCGGCGGCAGCTGGCCCGCATGCTAACAGAGTACATCCACAGCCAAAAGGAAGCGCTCACACAGAGGGAGAAGAAGCTGGAGGCAAGTCTCCGGGTTTCCTAGCGTTTGTGTCTTTCTGTCCATCTGCTTTCACAACTCTCGCATGGGTCCTGTGTTCATTTTGAAATAAATCACTGCTGCTGTGAATCAAGTGATGGTGCTGGCTGATTAATGGGTTAGTTTTCATCTGTGCAAGTGCCATTGTAGAATAACAAAATGATTTATTGGGTAAACAAGGGGGAAAAAAGCAGGTCAGATTTGCCTCGATCTGCAGTAGATTAATGATTTTGAGCCCATATCTGTCCACGTAAGAAAGGGAGCATGTTACCTCTTGGGGAGTAAGGAATCCAGAAACCAATCAGCTGAATTGCATTGAAAAGTTCTCTTTAAAGAATCTTTCATCTTTTGATAGTCAATGATGCGATGGGTGATTCATCTATGGCTTTAAACCTTTGGGGACAGGGGCATCATCGGTGATAACGAGCATCTTTCCCGTGTATTTCAATTTATATCTTGCTAAAATCTTTATGTAGTCCTGAAAAAAAACACTGACTAAATCCGCAATCTGTCATCTTTTCAAAATGTCCATTGTTGGAAGTATTAAAGTTGTTAAAATGAGGTTAAATAGGTAAAAAAGTAAACCATGTCACCTTATTTTATTTCACCTGGTTTGGGGGCGTGTAGTACCGCACTCGCCCGAAGATCGCTATTCACATTATAAATATCCACATTAGCGAGTATTAAAATTGCATTTGCATGGTAATTTGATGGATGAAACGTGATCCAGATACATCCCTATTGGCGTCATAAAAGGGGGTGTGGGATGTGACCAGGTGTCAATGGCTCACTCATGCACATGAAAGTTGATACATATTCAATGGCACTATTGAAATAGTGACATGAATTAGGTTTTTCTTATTTATTCAACTGATTGTTGCAACTACACCATTTAGTCATCCTCATGTAGCCAAGACTTTGGTGATCAGATATCTGGGATCAAGCCAAACTTACACCATTGCTGGCTATGTACTTTTATAATGTTTAGAACACTTGCAGAAACTGCATTTTGCAATGTCTTAAGTCTGTAATTTGATATCAGAGTAAACATAAATCTGACATTTTCAGTATGCATGACAATTAAGATGAGTGTAATGCCAAAGAGTGTGTTCCCCACCCCTAGTGCCCAGAGGGTTAAAGTGTTGCGGGGTGGGAATCTTGACGTCTTATTTAATTTTCACAATTTGCTTCAGGTTCTGCCTTTATAAAGTTTAGCAGAACAGTGGTGGTTGGCAGTGAATCATTTAAATTACAACATTTGTAGCAAGCAATATATCCTCCTAAGAAACCCCCAGATAATTGATCACCCCAAGACAGTGGACTGTTTTTATGCTTACGAGGCACTTTTTGGTAGGAGTACAAGCAGAAGCTGGCCCAGGTGACCCAAGTGCGTAAGGAGCTGAAGTCCCACATCCAGAGCCTGCCGGACCTCTCCCTGCTGCCTAATGTAACCGGGGGTCTTGCACCATTGCCCTCCGCTGGGGACCTGTTCTCTACTGACTAAGCAGCCCAGTACCCTGACCTGCTGAAGGGACTCCTGGAGAGAGCAGATCAAGGCTTTGCATAGAGGGCAGCGTGGGATCAGAACTCCAGCCTTCTCCAGCTCCACAACCAAAACCACATGTGCATTTTGTGGTCGTGATTTTTTAAAATACATTTTTATGATATGAACATGAAATCATCTTACGTGTGAAAAATGTAGAGGCAGTTGGTTTCAACTAGTAAATTATTAATTCTGTAAAGAATTCTTAGTGGTGATGTTCACTAAATAGCACCTGTGTTGGGTTTAGTGATTTAATCTAACCATGTTGGGTGTGTTAAAAGACCCATGTGAAATTTTCTACTGCTGCTACTAAAAGACACTCTTTGAATTTAGCAGGTATATTTATACCTATGGGCATGACCTACATGGGCCTATTCCTGCTCCCCCCCCCTTTCCTGTGCATCATTACAAAAACATGCTTCTAGGTATATAAAAACTCAGCTATCTGTACTTTGTTACAAAATGGCATTTGATATCTTCCAGGTCCCAGATAATCTAAGCACTCTGTATAGTTTATTTTAATGTACAAAAATGAAGTTATAAACAAAGTAATGTTTCAGATTTCCTTTCAGGTCTTTGTAATGATTGAGGTTGTAGTTTGTTCAGACTCTTAAGAGTTTCAGTTGTCATGGTACAATAGATGAGGTTTGCCAATATTCTCAGTTGTCATAGTATGTTTTCTCACTATATTCTGAAATGGCCTTCCTTCGGAGCAGTTAGCGAAACGGGAAATAGTCCTGTTGCCCTCTTTAATTAGGTCGAAGCATTGTGTAATGTTGATTGATCTGCTGTTTTCCAATGGGCAGCTTTATAAAGAGTAGGAAAGAGAATGTTCTTTGTGTTTGGGGAGTGGTGGTGTGAAACATTGGTTCACTAGGTACATGGCATATGCTGTGAAGATAACAATAGCTGATAGCACAATGGAATCCAAAACACGATGTACTACGAAGGTCAGAAATAAACCGCGTAGGATTATACAAACAAGCTAGAACGTATGTATTTTTTTGTTCCTAGTATTCCTACTGCTTTTATCCTTGTTATGATGTAGTGCTGGTGAATGGTGACCACTGGTACATGAACGGGCCTTAGAAGTCACTGCACCCTGACCTTGTAATGAGCTGGAAAAATGTAACTTGGTGTCGGCGTCAGAAAATCTGTTGGAAGGAAGGGGACCAAAATACGACAGATTATGTAGTTTTGGAAACGTTGCCATGTTTTGAGACATTTTAACTTTTTTTTAACTTCAAAAATGCTAGTGCTAACATTTTCATGGTCAAAAGTATTGATGATCATCACCTTAGATTATCATTATGTTGCTTAGCTTATTTTGTTCAGTATCTTAAGGGATCTCAAACTTAATTTTTTGCACAAAATCTTAAGTGTCTTGCCAGTAGCACAGAACTGCACCTGCTATGGTTTCTTGATGAAGAAATGCAACTGATTTCTTGTGAAACCCAGCAGGCTGGTGGCTAATGCTGTTTATTTTGTAACACAGGGATGTTTCTGCAAGTTTTTTTTGTTGATGTTGATTTTGTATTTATATTGAAGGTTCCCTGTTCTCTTTGAAAATAGTTTTTTTCCTCTCTGAAGCAGAGCACTTGCGTCCCATTTAGGAGAATTATATCTCTTCACGTGTGTAACATTCTTATTCAAACGTAAAACATGGCAACAGCAGATAGTTATACTAGTTTTTCTGTTGCTCTGGCACATATAGGTAAGTATTCATCATGTATGCCACCAGATGTAAAATGGGTCATGAATCATTCAGAATTATTGAAGAACATATTCCGTTAGTTGCAGTAGTACTGCATTGCTACATTTTTGGTTTTGTGTTTTTATACTGTGTCTTCAGACCAACTCACTAAAGATCTGAGGATGTTGTACACATGAGTGGTATCTTTTGCCATTGAACTTTACATACTGTAATGAAGAGCCTTGCAGCTTTGAAACTGGTGTCATTGACATGAATAAAAATCATTTTTTTTTAACAAAAAATGATCAGTCAGTGACAGAGAAAATGGGAAATTACTCTCATTCAGAATTAGACCAAGAGTTTACACTGACATTTTGATTGTCTAGGTTTTGATTTGATACTTGTGTAGGTATACAACTTCCAAACATTTACCCAGTACAGGGTTACAGGTGGCTTGTTAGACTACATTATAAAACCTTACACGTGACTATGTGTTTTACATGAACGGTTCATTCCCAGATATGTTATATATCAGGTGTAAGTTATATTGGTCACTTTAAGGAAAACATTTTCCTACCAAATTCATAGTAATTAGCATTCATCAAAATAATCTAGTTGTGTTCCTGTATTCTTTCTTTCCTGTCATACTTAGCAATGATCTGCATATGTGTGAGGTTGGTTCTTCCCACACAGAAGGAGCAGTTCTCAAAGGGTTCGGGAAGTGGGTGGGTTTTGCGAGACGATGTCTGCGGCCATTGGCTGGTTAGTTGTTGGGGATCCCTCTTATTCTGCAGGAGGACAAACCAGTCAAATTAATCATTTGTGTTTTTTTTTTACATCAGTCAGGTGACTCAATTTAAAACAAAATGAAAAGTATGTTCATTTTGCCATAATCACTCTATCTTTGGTTGATTACAGAGCATGTTGAGAGTAATCACGAACAAATGCTTCTATTAAATACTATTTTACTACAATAGATCTGTAATGAGGCTGTTCTTTCTACAGGCCCATTTACAGTATCTGCAGTATTCAGTCTGCATCGATCATAGTTTTATGATGATCTCTGGGTTCTCCACAACTATGGTCCTTGATGAGCCATCAAACTCCCCAGTCTTTATATTAGTGATGTTGCCAACCAGTTGGATTAGGTTATTCTGATTTACGTCTTTACAATATTGGTTTCAGCTGTGCTTGAGGTGAATCCTCTTCCCTAAGATTGCACAAAAAGACTATAGACGTTAACAGAAGGCCTGCATGTTCTGCTTTGAGGCTGTGCACAAGACTTACTGACCTTCGCTAGAACAAAAAAAAATTGAGGCCCTCAGTTTTTCCCAACAATAGCAGCTAAGTTGCCATTGTAGGACACAATTTCTGGGCATAAAACCTGGATATGGAAGTTCTGTTGGTGACAACTGCACATCAAAGTCTGAGATGCTATACTTATGGAAACCAGAATAGTTTATGCACTTCAGTAATCATACACACTATACACACTATTAATGCGTGCCATTTTATTATAATGGTATGTTCTGTAGACCCACTGTGGATGTGTCCACTGTTATTCTTATATCTTGATCCATATCTGAAGTTTATAATGATCAGTTGACCGTCTGTTGTGTTTTGCATTCCGTAACATTTTAGTTTTTATATCCCACTGAACATTTGTCACCCTCAGGTAAACTAGCAAAATAGTGAAGTTGAATCAATACATAGCATATTTAATTATATGCTGTCGATGATGATATTTCAATATTTAATAGTGAATATTTTTGTTTTCATTATTTAATATTAAAATATAGTAATATTTCAAGACATACTTCAGTGCGGTTTTGAATAATTTTGTCTTTTTTTGTGAGGCTTCCTGCCATTGTGTTTATAGCTCTTTCCTTGGGTTCTCCGTTTACCACACCTTTTGTGTCTTGTCACTATCATGTGTTTTTACAAGTTTCAGATCTCAGTGTTTTATTGTCATGTGCACAATGGCCAATGAAATTCTTAATCATGTTCAGTTGTAGACAAAAGTTTACATATACTTATCACAAATATGTTGGCTATCGCAGTTTTGGGGTTACAATGGTTTCTACAATTGTTCTTTTTCTGTGGTAGAATGACTGTACAAGACACAACTTAAAAAATCATAAATTTCATTCACAAGGAGTAAATCGTTGTCAGTTTTCTGAAACCAACACAAGGTCAAAATTATACATACAGCACACATTTGGTTATACACTCACCTAAAGGATTATTAGGAAAACCATACTAATACGGTGTTTGACCCCCTTTCGCCTTCAGAATTGCCTTAATTCTACGTGGCATTGATTCAACAAGGTG
>JABFDZ020000109.1:23678716-23697417 GCA_019775955.2 Pollimyrus isidori | reverse complement strand
GTTCAGGAGATTGTCTTGACCAGGACCACACCCCTAAATGCATTGAAGCAACTGCCATGTGATTGGTTGGTTAGATAGTTGCATTAATGAGAAATTGAACAGGTGTTCCTAATAATCCTTTAGGTGAGTGTATGTCACTCAGCACATTTCACCTCCATCAGATGCTTTTGGTAGTCATCAACAAGCTTCTGGCCGAAGCTTCTGGTTGGATATTTGACCACTTTTCTTGGCAGAGTACAACCAAATTTGTTGGGTACCTGGCACAGACAGGACCTTTAGGCACAGTTACACATTGGTTGAGGTCAGGACTTTGGGAAGGCCATTCCAAACACTTAGCGCCATATTGTAACCATCTGAACTGTCTGAAGCACATATTTTAACCATATGAAGCACATGGTCTGAAGCACACCACGCAGTTTCTTTTAGGGAGTGGCCAACACGCTTTTGCTAATTTAACTGTGGCAAAATACTGGCTGTACCAGGAACGTATTCCAAAAGGGTTATACTAAGTCTCATAATTATTCATGGGTATGTTTGGACGTAACATGCTATAAACCACTATGTAGTGTTATCTCCCATTCTATTGAAGAGCCAGGTGTCCTTGCACCTTGGTGGATCTGCCAGGTAGTAGAAAAGAACACTTCAGTGCAGAGGAAATGGATCCACTTGTGTGTGAAGTGAAAGCGCGTGAGCAGACTATGTACAGGAACAGCAGAATTCCACCAAAGGTCTGCATTTCCACTGCATGTCCCATGGCAACTGAGTGCAGCATGGGAGAAATACAGTGGTACCTCAGTTCTCGAACTCATTAGATCTCGAATTTCTTAAAAAATTACCTAGAGCTCGATCTGTATTTCAAAAGTCAAACTGTGAACGCTTTCCTAAGATAATTTGTATGCGTGGAGAAATTAATCAGGCGGACATATTTAGACAGTAAAAATACATTTAGACAATGATAGACAGTAACAGTAATTATTATATAATAAAATACATTTAAAAATAAAGATTTATTATTATTTTAATAGTAATAATAAACATTTTATATGTTTAATTACAGTAATATTATTGTGCCAAGTGGGGACTGAACAGAGACAAGGTGCAGACGTCTGGGTATCGGGTAATACAGGGTTTAACTACGGGTAAGGCAGGAAAAACGCAGATGGACAATACAATGACCGGGCTGGGGAAACAAACTGAAACACGGACGAAACACAGAGGAGTAATGACAAGAACCAGAAATAGCTGATCACATGTGGATTCCACACGTGGTTAAAAAGGGGGGCGTGGTACACGGAAGTAGCGGACAATTAGGGCAGGACACATTGTTTGAATACATTTATTTCCTTACTTTTCAAATTACTATTTTGATACATTTGCTTATATGTGCTTAGTACAGTATATGCTCTTCGTATTTCATCCGGTTCATTTTGTGTTTAAATGCTAAAAAAACATATTTAGGTGTAATTTTTTGGGGCCAGGAACCAATTAATTGGGTTTCCATTATTTATTATGGGGAACAATCGATCACAACTCGAACTTTTTAGGATTCGATCCGGAGATCTGAATGGATTAAATTCAAATTCTGAGATACCACTGTATTCGGTTTTGAATTCAGGAGCGGGCAGGAAGCGACTAACTGGCTGATATGTTCGGAAAAACAATATTGCGCAAATAGGCTTTTTGTTATTTTATGAAACTATTACTTTGGGTGAGCAGAGAAGCATACATTAAAATTATATAAAAATTTTCACCAAATAAAAGAAAAGTAGGCTACTATGCCTAAACTGGATTTTGCACAGCCAGCCTATCATGGAACTTCTGAGTGTTAAGTGGCAAAGTGCACAGATTCCTTAATTGCCCATTATCTTATTCTACTGAGGGTGGACTAAAACCAGCAACCTTTCATCCACAGGTATGGAGGCCTGCTGAGTTACCCCTCTGTGGTGGTGCTGTACCATGAAGATTGGTTAATTAAGTGAAATGCAAGCCCATCCCTTGTTGACTCAGGAACACACTGAACACAGGAAAACCAGGATTTCACTCAGCCGGACAGAGTACCCATTTACAAATTGTAGTGAAGGGTCACTTCTGGACCCTTTACCAGATGCTCTCCTAGCTAAAGTTGTGTCTTCGTATCCTATTCATGAAAACCTCAAACAGTGAAGAGAAGACACATCCGTGTTAGAAGCGATCACATGCTGTACTTAGCAAGGCAATGTCATGTCATGGATGTGGACAGTGTTATGGAAATCTAATAACATTCAGTAGAAGCCCTGGTGCCCCATATTCTGTCACAAAAACCACAGTATGTGCCATGGCAAGTGTTCATATGACTTTTCCAAATCCATAAAGCACAAGTACAACATTTTTCCGTATTTCTTTACACTTTCTCACAGCTGGGTCAGGAAGAAGTGTATTTCCACATCTGGACCATCGAAGAGTCTCCTTAGAAAGCTGGCATAGGCTTTCCCAGGAGGGGAAGTAGGATAATCCCCCCCCATAGCTGGAACACCCGCACTTGTCCATTTTTTTAATACGGACCACCACCCATGTTTGCCTGTCTTGAGGTACTTTACCTGCCTTCCATGCAAGGTCAACATCTAGTCCTTTAAACATCTATCAGTAGATTTAATCTATCCCTGCAGCCTTTCTACCACGGAGGCCTATTATCTCTGTAGTGACTTCAGCTACCTTCACTAACTTCAGTTTCCAACACTAGGTTGTCCACTAGGTAGAGGAGTTCCTCAAAGCGATTTCCCACTACCTGACAGTATCGACGTCAGCTGAACACAATCCTTAACTCACCTTCCTGAAGAATCAAACGGCTTCCCAAAACTTCTCTAGAGCTACCCAATAATCTCTCTCCATGAATTCTCCAAGACATCTTAGACCCAGTTAGCACCCCATCCCTACCTTGCACCCATAGCTTCAGGGATCAGCACTGGATCCCATTGACAATGCATGAAATGAGTGTGTATGGAAAATGGAGGGATAGATGTATTGACATCCTATATCCACTTAAAGAGTAAAAACCAATTTTCACTATTTATGGCTAGACAACTTAAAAGAGTAGACTGGAGGTCTTAGTTGAACACAGTTGACTTTATTTGTGTTTCCAACTCATAACCAACACAGCAAGATTTTTTCCACAATTAAGCACCATATGTTTGTCTCTGTGGTCCATGAATATATGTCGCCATTGTATAAAAGCACAAACAATGCTTAGGAATGCCTGATTTGCCAGAAGGTTATAAAATAAGAAAACTTCCTATGTACTGCATTACTGAACTCAGACATGATGAAAAATAAAAGTAAATACTTGTAGTGTAATACTTTTAAACGTATACTGTCATGTTTGGATATAATTGTATCAGAAGCAGGCCCTTATTTAGGGAATGGTGCCAAATGTACACTGGGTTACAATGCTGCATGACTTTAATACAATTTTGTGTTGCAGTTGGACATCCAGTCCATAGCCTCAGTGGAATACAGTTAAACCATTTGTGTTATGTCACCTATGAGGCACTGAACCATTCAAAGGTTGCTGACTGGTCGCAGTGCTAGTTATAAAAAATGTTCTAATTGTGAACTACACAACAATTTTACAACCTCCTTTGGAGGTAAATTTTATTTTAAGGTGCTTTGCTTAAAATAATTCCTTTTCAGTGTTCTTTTTAAGCTATTTTTCTGAATTACATCTCTTACATAAAGTCTGGAAGATAAAAATCCCCCAGCTTGGACAACCACTTAATAGTGAAATTTAGAGAGTGCCAAATTCAGAGGGCACTCAAATGTCAAAATCATGTTAGACAATTAACAAATCACATACAGTTCACTTAAACTTCTGTGGACTTTCTGCAAACAGCCACTGCTTTAACCTGCAGAAAAAAAAACAGAATTATGAACATCCATTTAATTATGATTATGCATTACTGAAAAGCAAGACCTGTTTGGTACATGTGCATCTATTAACTAGTCTAATAGCATTTTTGACTGATATGCAGTACTGCACTAAAGTCTTGGGCCATCAAAGAAAATGATGTTCAGATGATATTCTTGTTGTTGTAGAACCATTATGTCCATCAAAGTGTGCCAGCTTGGTCATTTCAAAACCTCTCATAAAGTCACTATAATATTTGCAGCAAACCTCCAATACACCCACATATTTTTTGACTTGACCACTGACACGCCTTCTATGGCTAATCAAAACCTCATTGACTTCAAACTAATTAAATAAATTAATTAAGTGAGCTGGTGGTGCAATTTAATAAATGCATGGAATGGCTGAGGTGCCCCTGAAGAGAGGTTTGGGAACCAAAGTGGTGTTCATCTAGTCATCCAGGCACCAGTAGCTTTTTGGAGAACAGAAGAAGTGCTTGTTAGTTGTTATTGTGTCACTTTTAATTTGCATGTGCTTCTATGTTAAATCATGTTTTTTTTTCTGAGCAAATATTCACTTACTACCCAGATAAACTGCATTAAACATTTTCTGATGGGTAAAACTTTTCACAGTTCGTATATCCATGGGCATATGATGATGAAAGTTTGTTTTAGTTATTTTACAGTCTTTACTGATCTAAAATAACTTTAATGTTATTTTAAAATCTGTTTTAAACATGTAAGTATCAGTGTAAAGCAGGGGTGGCAAACTCCTTTCCTGGGGGGGCGGAGCCCTGTTTAGCTTAGTTCTTTCCCTGTTCCACCACAAATGATTCAGCTCAAGAGCTGTGCGGTAATTAGCACAAGGACGTGCAAGGAGTTGAATCAGAGTAGACTGTAGTCTGAAATGCGAAGTGAAAAAATGCATATGGCTCCGGCCCCCCAGGCCTGGAGTCTGACACCCCTGGTGTAGAGTATCAATCATATATGACAATCAAAAACAACCTTTCCGGGTACTTGCTGAGATGGCAGGGCTAGTGGTTTTGACACAGTGGGGGGCCGCTTTCTGGAATCCAGAGGAAAACCCTGGTCACCGAAAAGGGGGGGTGTTGCATGTGGTCCCCCCACCTTGGAGCATACGGAAAATGAGGATGAGGATGCGTTCTGCGTTTTTCCACCAGTTGCAGACTGGCAGCTGTGGTCAGACCCACTGAAGCCACTGGTGCTTCCACCAGAGGACTCAGAACTGTTCCCTGGAAAATAACGAAAATAGACGAAGATGTCAAACAACCCCCACCCATCGAACAGTGCATAACATCGGATCATAAACATTTAATGCTACGTAGTTAGTTCTGCAATTAATAATAAAGACTCACCCAGGTGGTGTATGCTCTCATTGTCTAGGTCATCCTCCTCCATGACTCCAGAAATCACTTGGCTTGACTGTCTTCTCTGGGAATGACCACAGAGGTAGCTGGCAGGGGATAGAGAACCCCGGCCAGAGGATGAGGATGAGGTGCTTCCAGCTGTTGAACAACTACTCCCAGAACCTGTAGAATTAGCATGGGATAACAGAACACGTCCTTGGGGTAGCATCTTAGAATCTGAAATGAGAAAAAAAAAAGTTTTTCTTCATGGGTAACAAAACATATTTCAATGCATTTCAGTACTTTCCTTGAAGGAAGCAGGTTTAATAGCTGAGATGTTTCTAAAGAATGTGTGTAAATGCACCTCTTCCAGCCGGAACACACTTGATTGCCCTGTCACAGATCGCTTCATCACTGGGCTGGATATCCATGAAAGGTTTGCTCCCCATTCCCATGAAGACCCTCTCCTGTATCCTAAGCTCTGCAACATGTCACAATAACAATTAAACAACAGAGGTTAGCTTGACAGGATGGACAGATTTAATGGGAAGGACAGCTGGAGCTGTAACTAACCCCTGCTGCGCACTGCCTGCTCCCAGAGGATCTGTTCCAAGTCACTGGCCCAGCCCTCTTTCACCTCCTTTTTGTCAGCCTGCAGGACATAGGTATCCTGCGAGTTCCTACGCCGGAACCAGATCTCAAAGCACAACCCACTGGTGCCGGAGTTGTGTGTCATCCCAATATCAGAAGTCTGGTAAAAATAAGCACAAAATCAGAATCATACACATGCCTTTTGTCAGAATTTACACTAAATCCAAGCAAAATTTCTTTCATTATGGCTATCTACCTTGAAAGATTGTTTATAAACATAAATGTCATTTCCTATAGTTGTCCTCCTAGTCTTGCTGAAAAGGATGAGTTCTTGGAAGAGGAACACATGGCGAAAGCGTTTCTTTTTCTTGAAGGACACCAAGAATTCATTCTGACGGATTAGAGGCCCTTGTTCCTTCAAATTGACCTGGAACAGGGAAGAGAACCACGGAAGCTTATTTATTTAACAAAGTGGAACTTCGCTTGCCTTACAGTATGTCTTCTCCCTCACACCTTAATCACAGGCACTCACATCACAGCCTTGGATATCTTCCATAGTGAGAAGGTCATTCCCATGGCGCAACTGGAAGCTGACGACTTCTAGAGCTGCTTGAATTTCAGCTCTCTCACTGCATGGCAGTGCATCACACTCCCTCAGCAGGTCCTGCAGCAGCAGATTGTACTTGCTGATTCGCTGTACTGGCTTCAGCAGATAAGATGACAGATCCATCTTGTCTCCCAGCTCCTGCTGTTTCTGCTATCATTTCAAAAATATGGAGGTGAAAACGTCGGGTACAGAAAGTAAAAATCCATCATTTAGTTTCAGCCAACCGGTTAAGTTTTAACAGGCACAGTCACGGAGTACTCAAGTGGTTGGTTGAAATAAAATCTTGGCCTGGATTTTTACTTTCTAGACCCGAAATCTCCACCTCTGCAAAATGTTTGAGGTTTATTCAAGATTACAGAGAATTAACAGTGATGAAAAGGTACAATTGCCTCACTGATTCTCAGCCTATCACTCAAGGTTTCTGTCTGCCAACCGGGAGGCGGTAGTGTGCCCCCTTTGTTAAATTTTCTGACAAGGGGTGTACAATGGTTGCTTGCCTGAAAGAAGCCATGGGCATGGTGAATGAGCAGGGCATCAGATTGAGGTTTATTCTTGCTGTAGAGTGCATACAGGCTGAAACTCTCTCTCTGAGTTAGGAAAGAAAGACATAATTAATTAATCTGTTTAAGCAGAAGGGACCACAATTAAACATACAGCTCGTGTGTCTTCCAAGGTGATCAGCATGGAAAATACCCTCTCTGGTTTGTGTTTCTCAATCTGGTCCCCAGGAACCTGCAGACAGTCCATGTTTTTACTCTCCATGGGGAGCTGGGAGGGAGTGAAAATGTGGACTGTCTGGTAGGGACCTTGGAGGGAGCAAAAACATGGACTGTCTATGGTTCTCTGACAACAGGGTTACAAAACAATGCCCTACTGTATTAAGAATAGAAAATTGTGTCTGTATGTAAGCTTCCTGTTAACATGACAGTGATTAATGTAAAAACAGGTGTTGCACTAAGATACAAGGAATGTTTTTAACAAGAAAATATATGACAATATTATATAATTATGGTTACAAGATGTTATGGGAATTTATATACATAAATACAGTGTCTGGCCAAAGAAAACTGTCACCATTTGAATTTAAATCAGTAAGTACTTAAGAGCCAATGATTGCATCACTATCACAGTTCAGCAATGATATGCAGCAATAAAGTGAAGTCAGCTGAGCAACTGAATTTCCTGAATGACCAGGTTATCTTATAAATGGATTTTTTCTTCCCTGTTGGCATGGGCACATTCCAGGACAATAATGCCAAGATTCATTGGGCTCAGATTGTCAGAGTGGTTCAGGGAACATGAAGAATCATTTTCACACATGAATTGGCCACCACAGAGTGTTGACCCTAACCCCACTGAATGTCTTGGAGATGTGCTTAAGAAGACTTAGAGTGGTTCAATTCACCTATCAACGAGAAATGAATGCAAATCTGGATGAAAAAAAATGTTGAGATTTGGAAACGAAGCATTGACGAATGTGCACCATAATCAAAGCTAAATGTGGTCCAACAAAATATTAAAGTATGCAACTTTTATTTTGGCCAGGCAGTGTATATACATATAACCTGCCACTTTATATTTAAAATAAGAAATAAACTGTAAATAACTTACATAGACCTAATTAGAAAATACATCTTATTAACTGCTGAAATTAATCATTATACAGTAAAATCCTGTTATAGTGGACTTGCTTATAACAGAATATCGTCTATAATGACGAGGTCCGCTTGTCTTGGCTGTGAGCCTTTAAGAACATGCAGAAAAAGCATTGGATATAGGGGACTCGCATATAACGGAATTTCTCTTATAACAGACAAACAATTTGGTCCCCAGGGCCACTTTTAGCTGTAGTTCTGTTCGGCTATAACGGACATGCAGGCTCCGCCCACAAGGCGAGTAGTATGCCGGTGATATCCAGCGCAGATACGTAGTCAGGATTATTAATAGTCACGCATCTGATCAGGTGAAGTTAGATTGCTACATGCACAATATAATAATCTATACCACACGAGTGTCTGCTGGGGCGTGGCATGAGTGAATGGTGTCTTGTAGTTGTGTTCTGTGTATACAGCAACTCTGGATATAACGGACTGTGTTCTCAGGTCCCTTGAAGTCCGTTATAATGGGATTTGACTGTATCACAATTAGTTCTTGTCACAATGTTTTATCAATATTTCTACTTTTGCATCAATTTATTAATTTACTGCAGAACTATTTGCTAGAAAACGTAGGAACAGGTGGTGGATTTCAGAAAAAGTCCCCCAAGACAACAGTATCCATCAAGGGCAAGATCCAGAGATCAGAAGTGGAGGCAGTAGAGGATGAGAGGAGAGCTAACTGGATTGGGCCAGGAATCCAGAGCCAGTGTACAAAAAAAGCCAGAGCTGGCTATATTTCTGAAAGAGGCTTCAGTCATTTAATATCTGAAACAAGTTGCTGCAGATGTGCTTCCACTTGGCAGTGACCAGTGCCAACTTATAGGCAGTACTATGTTGGGGCAGCAGGGTGAACGCAGCAGATGCCAGAAGGCTTAACAAGCTCATTGTGAATGTTGGCTCAATGCTGCGAATGGAGCTGGACTCTTTGATGTCTACTGTATGTGCTGTGTACTCTTGTTGGCAGCCTGGACAGCACCTCCTACCCCCCTGCACTGCACCCTCAACAACTCCCTGAGCTCCTCCAACAGGAGGCTTACAGCATATCACCAAGATGCTCCAACCAGAGTCAGAGGAGATCCTTCCTTCCTTTGGCCATTAGACTGCATAATTCCTCTCACTTCTGTTAGGAGAATTCCTCGACACCAAACCCTCGCTGCTTCCTGACACCTTAAGGCCAGTTAATTCAGTTTGACCTATTTTAATTTTCATTAGTTGCATTTTTTCAGTATTGGGGTGTTAACCATAAGGGTACAATTTTAATATCACGATGCAATAAATCGTGACACTGGTACCGTGTTGCATATCATGAGTATTGTATCACGTGCTACTTGGCAATTCCCAGTCGTATGTTACTTTTTGTAATTATATTTTTGCCATTTCCATTTTATAATGTACCATGAATTGATATGAATTTATGGCTTCTCAGCATCCGCAACAAGATCTTGTTTAGTGTTACAGGGCAAGGGACACGTGAATCTGGATCAGGGATGAAGGCATACTCACATGTCTCAGAAAACAACGTCCCACTCGAAGGGGCTGCTGGAGGCAGCCTTCCAGTTCCTTGAGAAAGAAGTGGCAGTGGAAGTCATGCAGCTTCTCCAGATTGCTGAAGATGCGTCCACGCTGGCCTCGAAGGTCCTGAGGCACATCCGGCCTCTCCAGCAGGGGGTAGTAATGAGTCATAACATAGCTTAGTGAGCGCACATATTCCCTCTCTGTCAGTAGCAGCTCCTCTATTATCCGCCGGAACCTCCTGACAGAATAAATTTCACGGTTACCATGCCTACCAGTCCACAATGGCAAGTCCCCTCAAAACGATTAACAGCCTAAAATGCTTTCCTTCAACATTCAGAAGAGATGCACAATTTGTTCAGTCAAGGACACATGCAATAAAAATTTGAAGGAAAATACTCATCATGAAACGCAAGTTTCTAAAAATGTTTACATTTTATACGTGTTTTGAGGGATCAGCATGCCATCCAGGTACAGCCTGCCTGATCATATTCTAGGACACACTCCGAAGCTGTACCGAATAAGTGGTTAAGCAATATTGGATAATATATGGAGTAAATTTACAAGGTCATTTATTTAATTAATTGGAATTTATGCACATATTTGCTAATGTGGATTAATTAATGGAATATGGATTGTTAATCATCAATTCTTACAACTGACTTTATCAACTAGGAAACGCATAAAAACTTTATAAATCAAAATGGGCCACCCTAGTGTATTTCATTATGTATTCTGAAAGTGGGATGAAGAAATGTGACTCACAGAACTCTGCTGGCTTTGTCCTTTTCTCCATCACATGCTTGGGTGGCCTGAGCTGTGAATGAACACGGGATCCCAGTCTGCAGACTACCGGCGGCTGACCGGCAGCTTGGGACCTCAGAGCAGAAGCTGCCATGCCGAGTGATTTGGAAGTTCTGTGCAGCCTGTAGTATGTGATGAGATGGCTGGCCATGACCTGGAGAGGTGTCTGGGGCTTCTAACCCGTGAGGGTTTGACCTGGCAGTGGAACCCTCACTCAGAGATCTGCCTAGGTTTCTATGCCATGCGAACCATTGGCAGCTGAAGGAGTCTATGGATGGTACATTCATCTCAGCTGCACATTTTGCAGAGCACTCTTTCAAACCCTTTGTATGGTTTCTTTCCTCTTTTGTAATTATACTTTCCCCTGTCACATTTTTGTTAGTGGCTCTCGTTTTTGGTTCTGTGCGTGCCTCATTATCAAGCTTGAGGGTTGCATTGCAGCTTAAGACTGAATTATCCCCGTGGGCCATATATGTCGGTACTCCGAGTGGTCTAGTGAGGGATGGGTTTAAATTGGCAAGTGGTACTGACAAAGCAGATTCCTCGTTTACCCCATCCCCTCTACTTATATTCACTGGCCGTTGGACTTTAATAGGATCCTGCAGTCTCTCTTCCAGCTGCTTGCGAACCTCTTGGCATCCGAGCCAGGCAACATTCCACACTTTCATTCCCCGGGAGCCTTTCAGAGCACAAGCCTGAGTTTTAACCTCCTGGAAGCGCTCCACTGGAAATTCATCAAACCTTTCCTGGTACTTTTTCAGTGTTCCAAGACTGTTCTTAGCTAGGCAACAGCTGGGCTTTATCTGCTCAAGATATTCCGCGCAGTCTTTTGAAACTTCAATGGCCTGGAAAAAAAATTGAAATGGGCTTGAAATACTTTATGTGATAAGCTTGTTCCCAAAATTGCAACTCAAGATACAAAAAAATTACAGCCCTGGCTGAGACTCACCTTTTCACAAAAGTGAAACAAACCTATCAAAGTCTTCAGTTCAGTATGACATTGCTCTGCCCGTGATTTGAAATCGGCAAGACTACACTTGAAAGTATAAAGCATTGTCTGGAAAATCTCTGTTTCAGCATAGGAAGGCTCCAGAACTGTCTCAACCTCTGTCACTAGAGTTACGGCCTGGTGTTGTCGCTCCTAGAATTAAGCAAGAGGGATATTAGGCATTCTGAGAATTTTTCAATGGGTCGCCTTACTGAATTTTTAACATGGTTTGCACTTCCTTACAGCGGCCTGAGCCAGGAAGGAATCAAAGTTCTGCATTGTCTGCTCCACTTGCTCCAGAGAATCCTCCACAGTCTCTGCCTTCAATAGTTGCTGTTCCCCCTCAGCACTGAACCACTCCCTGATCTGCATGCAATACAGGCACAGAACAGACATGCACTGTTTATAAAGTATACGACCACTGATACAATTACTGTGTCGGCAGTAAACTAAGACTAAGGACATAATAGCTAGCAGGTTCAGATCCAGATCTACTTGGAGACCTGGAGAATAGAATTTGACCTGACGTGAAAAGTAAGGGATTCATGGGAGAAATGATTGTCAGGATATATAAATAAAATAAACATTTTAGGTAACACGTACGAAATAATGCTGTTCTGTTCTGTAACCTTACTTGAATAACTGGGCTTTATATATATATATGGGCTGCTTACCTCAGTAAATCTACTTTCTAGCTCCCTGAGTTTGAGCAGAAAGTCAAGGTGCTGTAGAGAGTAGTTGGACTTCATCACCAGTGTGTGCACCTGCTCCTCCACGTGGTTGTACAGGCTGGTTACCAGCTCCAAGGTGTCACTGTTGGGAAAGGATGATTACAAGTATCTGTCTAAGCAGAGGAAGGCCACAGTAGATGGTTTGGGTAGTAGTTCAGGTAACTGGAGTTGGGATGAAACGTAGCAGATTTAAGCTGCTGTGGTGTCCTGTCTTCTCTAAAGTCATTGTCAGCACAAAATGGTTTTCCAGAATTCCACCAGGAACAGCCACTGACCGGTAGTCTTCGGAATGTGAAAATCGAGATTCTTCTCTCCTCAATCTTGCTAAGGTGGCCCCACCTTCCCTTTGTAATGTGACCAGCCTTGTGTCTTGTAGCACTTCCTTCATCAGTCTTTTCTCTTCATCGATACACTGCTCCACATCCTGCCACACCCAGACATAGCACTCATGAATTTATATCCATAGCAAACTGTTGATGGCCCAGATCAGATTTCCACAGCCTCAACATTAACAATCTTGAAAATTGGAAATTTCAAATCTGCTACTAATGAACGAACACATGTTGATATGCATGTCTATATACCATATATAACCACTTCTCTTGTGACGTAATGTGTACCTGCAATGTGTCAATCTTTTTGTTGCCCTCAAATTTCCCAATAGCTCTCTGAAGCAATTTGGAAGCCTCTTGAAGGTCAGACACAAAGGGATCCAGTTTCTGGAACATATGTTTTTTCAATGAGATACATGTTTAGTTCGTGTCAAAACTCTGTCTGATTCATCCACCTTGGCAGGAGAGCACTTCTTTGATATTGCTGCATTATCCTTCATACCTGGTACAGCTTCAGCCAATCAGAATGGCTGTAAGGGAAAGTTCCTTCTAAGCTGGCTGTTAGCTGATGTCCATCCACAACCTTGTGTAGTGCTTTCAGTGACGTTGTAATTTCCATCTGCTTTAACAAATCCAACATTAAGACCTATTACTGACACAGCAAAGGCAACGGACTATACACTTTGTTGAGAAAGTGCCCTCTCATAGACCAGAGTTATATCTGACCTGCAGTCTAGGGTGCTTTTCAGGACGAGAGTTTGTGTCTTTGTCCACCATCATGACAATACAATGCACAGCACTGAGGGCTTGCTCCTGAGCCAAAAGTTATAGATATGGACGTGAAAGTATTACAATTAAACAACACTCTGAAAATCATTTGATACTTGACAAGTCAATGTCCAAACTTCTGTTTGTGAAATATTTTTTTTACGTAATTACAGTATATGCTTCCTTTTCTAAAATCATCATCACAGTGCTATGATAATTGTTCCACTATGTCCATCTGCCTGACCCTCCCATCTCCCCCCAGATGTGATCCTAATGTACAGTGCCTGTCTGTCTTGTTAACCACAGCCTGGTCAGTGCTTGCATCTGTGCCTGGGCGATCCCTGCTTGTTTGACTCTACTTCCTTGTGTTTGGTCCGTGTCTTCCTCTGCCCCCAGTTCCCTGTTTTGTTCCTCATTCTGTCTCGTTTGTCTTAAAAAAATGTTTATCCCTTTTATATGGCTGCACTTGGGTTGTTTCTCTCTAAACATGACACACCGGACTTCACCATTTACCTCAGCTGCCTTATCGACAAAATGTAATGACGCTCATAAGAAAAAGCTAATAAAAAATGTATTGTGTGATTTATTGTAACACAGCATACCAAACAATTTCTGATATACTTACATTTCGAAAGCAAATGTGGAGTGAATAGAGTTTTACTGTGGTAGATACTAGATGGAAGCCAACTTACTTGTACCATCAGCAAGGCCTTATAGAATCCTGCAGGTGGGAGGGCCTTTCTTGCATCTACTACAAGGGTCATTCCCAGGTCTGCAACTTCTTTCCTGGAAAACCATACTGGAGACTGTCTATTGTGTTCAACAGTACTTTTGGTTTTCTCCACCTCTTAGTCATGTCACCCCACAACACTATAACCTCACTTTGTCAGTGTGTTACAGAATGTAACAAGTCATTTATTAATAGATTTTCCCAATAGCAAATGTAGCAAATAAGCTGCAAAGAAACGCCATGCATAGCAAACATCACAAGAAGACATCACAATGAATATCAGGTTTTGAATGACATAAATAGAAAGGTAGTCATATTGTTAATGATAGTTTATGAGCTTATTATAATCATGTCATTGATCAAATATTGATAAAATGCCTTTTTACAATAATTAACAAATTATTAAAATATAATTTCATTACAATTCAATTCTAGAGTAAACAATAATAGAAGTATAGCCTACCAGATATTTGTAGTACAGGAGTCACTCATTCAGTGCTGCTCACAGCTATCTGGCATCAACTATAGTCTTTACATAGCATTCTCCTTGATGCGACTGGTGGGGCACTACAATCCTGGTATGTCATTATCAATATCAGTCTCATTTATTTTACCTTAACTTTTTGTACCAGTAGACCCTTCCCTCGGCTTTGGGAAAAGAAAGGAATAAAAACTAACAGGGGCAGAGATTAGTTGTGTCCCACCTTGGGATGAAGTAGAAGTGGAGTAGCAAATTGCACAGCTCTTGGCTGGAGGCAGACTGGGACTTCCAGCCCTGGTGATCCCCATAAACCTCCACGACTGCTCTACCAGTCCGGTCTCGGCTGCCTGAAGGACAATTTTCATGTATCATTACCATGGCAGACAGAGCCCCCTCTCCACCCAAACACACACACACACACACACACACAGAACATCTTTAACTTTATGAGGGACTTTCCTAGAATGACCCTCTTTCTCTTTTAACAAGGGCAGTGTGGGATGACATCATGTACTGTAGCAAACCTACCCCCACACACCTTCAGCTGAAAATATCCAGCACTGGATTTCCATGCTTTAGCCGGCAAAAGAGAAGGAAGAAGTACATGGAAAAATCTGGGACATTGTCTGTGTATGATTGCGATTACTGTGCTTGCTAGGGTAGTTTGCGTACTTCACAGGATCACAGAGGGAAGATGGAGTATATACAACCACGGGGTATTGCATTGTACCTACAATTGTACCTATTGTATGTATATTATATTTATTGTGTTGTATTTATCATTGATTGTGCCCGATGTTAGATGCTGCCTAACTCTTCAGGGAGGAAAGCAAGTAAGATTGTCGTTATACATGTACAATGACAATAAAGTATTGAATATTGAATCTGAATTTGCCTGGGGACAGAACAACCTGTAATGCAATCTGCATTCATATAGTAAGCTTCTTTGGCTTCAGTGTTTGGACATTTTCTAGCTCTTTAATCTCAAGCACTGCAAAAGAAAGGTTAATCCCTCATTTAAGATATTCAAGACAAGATCCTGGTACGTGTAACTTATTGACTATTCATACAAAAGGGGACCTTTACCTGGAAGGCATGCAATTCCCAAATGGAGGAGGTAATTGCTAGTGTCTGCTGGAGATGGCCTGGCTAGCAGATATGGGACATCAGCAAGCACTTCTTGGGTCCGGTCAACCTGAGGAGCCTGGACCTTCTTTTGGTGTTCATTCACAGCCTCTACCGGTGCTGCTTCAGCTGCACCACCCTGGACAGCATCTTCAGGAAGACCTGGGGTAAATCGTCAACATCATGAAAATCCTCTCTTATAGCAAGCTCTGTAGAGTCCATGAAATTTGTTTTTCACTCCATAGTTAAGATTAGTTTTTAAAAATAAGTAAAGGATGTGTAAATACTCTACTATTTCAGAATTTAAAAAAATGGAAAAATTTCTGTCTAGTTATGATTATGTGTCGTGATGTTATGATTTAAAAAAATGAAAACACTAGCTAAAACATCTGAGACCTACTGTAACAGGCAGGTTAAGAACATTTTAGAGAGACAGTAGTCGATAAAGGTAGTTCCCCGCTGCACCTTAATTGCACCAAAACTTGAACCCAAAATTGTGAATTTTGTGCACCATGACACCCCTAATCGGTACTGCCTTTCACACTGAAATGCTACCAAAATAAATTGCTTGATTGGAAAATACACAAATATACATTGTTCTTATAGCCAGTTCCAATATACAATGGCAGTGTATTGCCCACAGGAAACTGGAGAGTCCGAAACTCAGTCCAACTTCCAGCCTCATATTCAATACAGTGCCACTGGGAATTCAGAATTTCATTTATATTTAACATATATTTATATTATTTATTATTTGTCAATCATTGGTGCCAGGGGTGGTGATGGAGTTCTGGTTCAGTCCCATGGATGGGTGACATTGTGGGTACAGCCTTCAATCTGCCACCCTACACAGGCCAGCATGGAGAACAGACTCATTGGTGGACTTTGGCTTTGACCTTGACCACAGTTGACACTCTTTCTTTTTCAATAATGTGAGGATGCCGGGGCGTGGGATGGGGCGGGCTTGTACAAAATTTCTTTCTTTCTCTTCCCGTTATGTAGGAATGTATCTCAATACACCACCTTGGGGCTACTCTGTTGTGGAAGGCACTATATGACAATTAATCTAATTGAATTTAATGGTTCCACTCCAAACCTTAAAAATCTCACTTCAATTTACTAATTTACTATGGCATTACCAGGACACCAGCAACTACACTTTAACGGACTTCTGTTAAACCGGACTTACTGAATAAGATGAGTAAACCATGATATTCAACCATTATCATTACCGTTTTCACAAGTGATGAAAAGGTGAAGAAACTTATTTTGTTCTGAATATTGCAATAAATTCCACAGGAGAAATTCAATAGTCGTATCTACTTGAGCCCAGTTTAAAGGCACTCTTTGCACCCCTAAAAATCTAGATCAAAAAATGTTTTGGCTTTCCTTCATCTACATCAATAGAGGTTGTGGATGCTTTCAGTGCCAAACGACTTTAGACTTCCAGTTATCTGACAGCATTATAAAGTTTAACAGCTTCTCTCTCTTGGTCAAAGTAAATGTGAGCACTGCCCCCCCCACCTACGAGTAACATCCTGACTGTGGGTCTTTGGCTCCGTGGCCTCAATGCAGACCTTGGCTCCCAGCCCAGCAAAGAAGCCATGATACCACCCACGTTCTCTCCGTCTCCTAGGCTCACCCTCAGTCCAGTGTCTCAGACATACAGCACACCCTGCTCAGGGCGGGGGTCATGCCCATTGCCTTCTGTGTGATCACCACATATCTTGCCTTGAGATGGAAAGTAGCAGCTCTGTCTGGATAATCTACAAAGGGAAACCCAGGGTCCATACAAACCATTTAGCGTAACTGAATGCACTCTTTTTACCAGGACAGTAGACAGTTGAAGGATGTCAGACTGCAGTCTTCAATCACAAGGGATTCTTTTTAGCTGAGGAATCGTGGCGATGTTTATAACTTTGAACTCTGACTTTAAACGACCTGCCATAATTTCCCTTTCCTTATCCGTATAATGACAGGGGAGGAATATATACCATCCTGAGCAGACTGCTGTGATGGAAGACACTTCGTAAAAGGTAAGAAACAGCCTGTGATGGCTGCTGACCAAAATGTTTAATTGCAGTGACGCAAATTACAGACTGAACCTCCGGGGTATCTCTTACCAAACAAAATAATATGGCAATATATTGGAAAACATGATGCAGTATGTTAAATAATACAGCCATGGTAAAAATTAAGTGACCATGGCATAACTAATATTTTCCAATGTACTGAAATATATGTATAGACCTTGTATGGTAATATATTGATACATACAAATATCAAAATTTTGCAATGATGACAAAAGAGTTAAGAAACAAGACTGTTCTTTTGGGCGATTTATTTATTTTTTTGAACCTCTAGCTCATGTTTAAAGTTCAATGACCAAATAAGGCCAAATAAGAAATAAGTTTGATAACATAGTTTTGAGTTACTATATTTCATAACCATTACACATAGACAGAAAATCATTTTGTATTTTCGAAAATAGCATAAAATTATTTTCATGACTGAGTACACATTAGTCTATGGCAGGGGTCATCAACTCCAGTCCTGGGGGGCCGGAACCCTGCACATTTTTGGGTTTCCCCTCATTTAACACACCTGATTCAACTCCTTGTGCTAATTACCACACAGCTCTTGAGCTGAATCATTTATGGTGAAACAGGGAAAGAACTAAGACAAGCAGGGCTCCGGCCCCCCAGGACTAGAGTTGATGACTCCTGGTCTATGGTAATATATGGTACTTATATGTAATATATTCCTTTTAATTGTGTACTTGTATTGCACATATATGTTCTAATATGAATGTAAATATGTGTAGCATATAGAAATCCATCCATCCATCCATCCATCCATCCACCCATTTTCTGTAAGTGCTTATCCTATTCAGGGTTGTGGGGGGGATCCGGAAACTATAGACCACTGATCATCAACTGGCGGCCCAAGGGCCGAATCCGGCCCACTGAGCCGCTCAATCCGGCCCGCGACTGGATTCCAAAATTGTGAGGATCAAAAAGAAAATGGTGGTCCACACTATTAAAGCAACTACAAATAACAACAACTCAGTCTCTTGTCAGAATAACCACCATTTATGACTATATTTAGACATTTTAAACATAATGTTA
>JABFDZ020000109.1:23662647-23678616 GCA_019775955.2 Pollimyrus isidori | reverse complement strand
TCACACTCCATTCACACTCACACTCCATTCACACATGCACACTTACAAGCAATTTGGTAAATTAACATCCAGTTAACCTCAGCGTGTTTTTTGTATGTGCAGGGAAGCCGGAGTCCCTAGAGGAAACCCCACGACGACTGGGGAGAACATGCAAACTCCACACACGGACCACGGCAAAGACTCAGGCCCAGTTCCCAGAGGTTTGAAGCAACAGTGCTAATCACTGCGTCAGCATGTCGACTCTGTACACAGATCTGACCAAGAAATCTGATTGGACAGACGGTGTTCTGTGAATGCTGTTATCAGAGCATAGTTGCAATCGGACATTTCACATCAGATGAATCACTCTGCTTTACAGGTGTACCTAAAAAACATTACTTAATCTTAACCCTCTGGAGTCAACGGTGTGATGTGAGAGAGTTTTCACTGAGGAAACACTGTAAAAATACATCTCAGTAAAAATGACAACTTCATGGATAACTGAAAATTCATATAAGTAGTCACTTTGTAAATTACAAATGTCATTTGTTGATACTGTAAAAACATTACAAATATATGCAAACTGTTGCCAACTAGGCTATTCTTTCAGCATTTTGCAGTACCTTCATGAGACTTTTTTGCAAGTACTGTATAAGACTACAAAGCGTTCATTTTATTTAACTTATTATGTTTCTCAAAATACGTGTTGTATAATATCTTAAAATAGTATGGATTGTGTCTGCTGAAAATAATATTTAAATAAAGGTTATTGTCATTAAATATTGGCATTAAAATGATAGTTTGAGTCATATGAATGTTATATTTTTTCTTTTTTTGAGGGGGGAGCTCTGCTTACCCTGTTGTTAACCTCAATTTAAATTTTAAATAATCATTTTTATAGACTTGAGAGAACGTAATCAGTGTACGGTGTTAAGATAATCAACCACCAAGCTGAAGTCATAATACACTGGCAAGCATCACAATTAATTATTTGTTAAATGGCACATTTGACATAAGGAAAGACAACATCCTACCTTTATGGCAGGTAAACTGTAGATTATAGGAGCTCTCTCACCTTGTTTGATGCTTCTTCGTTTGTCTGTTTTTGGGGACACAAATCCAAAAGCGTTTATTTTTTTAAATTGTCGTCTGTGCATGTTTGGAATCATATCGGGGCGAATATCACTGATGCTCCTGCTGACTTTCCGTGGTACTTCAAGGCATTTTTTGGGTGTTTCCGACAAAAATGATGAGGAGAGGGAGAGGACTTTACCTAGATGTCTACTACTGTTCTGTATGTCCTGTATGGTCTGCTGAGACTGGAATTCTTCTTCACTCTGGGCAGAAGGTGGGCAGTGCTGTTTGGAATGACAGCTAGGCAAGGCCTGTTCTGAGTCTGCTCCAATCTCCTTAATGTCTAGAGCCACGTCTTTTCCATCTGCCTCTCCTACACCCATGGTAGTTACACACTCTTCAAGAGCTTCCAGAGTACTGCCCTCAAAACTGACTGGGTTTTGCTGAGCTTCCAGGTAGGACTCCCGATACCGACCGCGAAGCTCTTTCACTTCAGCTTCAGCCAGTCCTCTCCTTATGCATGGCATACGAGGTTCATCCATAAACTTGTGGGTGTGGGTGCAGACCGTGGTATCCAAGCATTGGTTGGGTAGAGCTGACGGGTTATGAGGGTGGGTGGGTGGAGCTGGGTATATAGGTTCACAAAATGGGATAGGAGGGGCTCGGCGTACAGGTTGCTGTGCAGGGAGCTCTGGTGGCAACTGGTCTCTATTGAGAACTTGAGCATTCTTTTCTTTGGTGAACTCCACTAGATCCACGTAATCTCCCTCCAGTTCATGGTTGCTGTGGTTGTCCCAGGTGTTGGGGGACACCCAGCCAACAGGCTTCCCATTCGACCGAACTTGGTCCACTTTCATGAGCTGGGGGCTGCCACCATCCATGAGGCATAGAGAAACAGCAATGCCATCTTTAGCTGGCAGGATCCTGGTCTCTAAAGAGAAAGCTGAGGGGCCACCTGGCAACCCAGGTGACTCCAGGTGGCCACCTGGAGGGAGAGGAATGGTAGTCATGGTTTTGGGCTTGTCTATAAACTCTGGGTTGGCCACTTGCTCCCAAGGTACTTTCACAATGCCTTGGTCAGTGGACAGAAGGCAGTGGCGCAGTGGGGTGCCTTGACGACCATCATTGACGTCTCTAAGCCACTCCTCGGTGAAGATGCAGGGGTAGGAGGTCTCCGGGATGGGAGTCTCTTCAACCTGCCGGTGGTCCTCTAGGAGGCTCTTGAGGACAATGCGAGCAGCCTGGTCAGCAAAAGGTTCCACCTGCAGGTAGAAGTCGCCCGGTCGCAGCAGCAAGGGGTTTGGAGCTGCCAGCTGGATCACCACCTTCTCCCGGAGACACAGGGGCCAGCCTTCACAGCGAAACAGCACATCGGAGTACGGCGCCTGGGGGCAGACATTCCATCCATGAACAGAGAATCTCTACACTTAGACTTGTGGGCTTGTTAGCAACACACTGTTAGGCCTAGAAGCAGACTGTATAATCCCAGAGACTGATATATAAAAATACAATGATTCAGTTTCAGATCCCAGCTGAATGGCTCTACATCCCCCTCTGAAAAGACTGGAACAGCAGCATCAATTAATTTGCTTTTGCTAAACGTCAAAGACTTTTGGGTTTGAGATCAAAATATGAATATAAGACAAGAGTTTAGAATTTCAGCTGTTTCCTGGTATTTGCATTTAGATGTGTTAAATAACAGATAATGGTGCCTTTTATACCAGACAACCCAATTTTTAGGTGAACAATGAACCTGCAACTCGCTGGTATCACTAAATTGTTGATTTCTTCCTTTGTGATACTTTTCCATCTAGATGTAAATGCCAAGAACTAAGATCTGACATTCTGGACTCTTACCATACTCACTTTCTGGAAAGCTTTCTTCCATTGTGTCTAGCAGTATGTGTGCATGCAGTACCCAGCAAATCTTTCAGAATGGCATGGCTGGTTTATCTGTTTTTGCTAAACACTGACGACATTCAGCTTTAAGATCAAAAGATGAATATGAGACGAGATTTCATATTTTCAGCTTTAACTTCCTGGTATTTGCATCGTCTTTAAGACTACCCGTTCCTATACCATTGCTTGCCTAAAAACTGGGTGGTGTGGTATAAAAGGTGCTATTTTCCATAACACATCTATTTGTAAAGATCAGGAAGAAAAAGCTAAAATTCTGAACTTGCCAAAGTGCCAAAGTCATTTGGAATCATCTGACAGGCAGGGAGTTCTGTCGAATACCTCAGAATATAACAGCCTGCCTTAGCTGGAATGAAATCAGTAACCAAAACAGACTAATGTAAGGGCGTCCTGTTACATTAACACTAAAATAAATGTGGCTTAAATGTGAAAGCAATAGTGCTAAAAACTATTCCAATCAAGCTTTGCAATTCCAGCCACAAGACTGCCCCAGGGGCAACCTGATGCTGAAAAAATGCCTGGAATGTTCGAGTAATTTGCTATTTTCTCTGTCAGGAGATAAAATAAAACTGAGCGTTTCAGGGCAAACTTAGGCTGCGAGCCCAGCGCTCGCACTGGCTATGAACGGCTAACAGAGACAGTAACCATTGGAGCCTTTTGATCAAACACAATGGACTATTTCATCTTCTGTGAGCGATAAACAAAACCCTTTGTTCGTCTACATTATTGAATATCATTTTAGCTATGATCTGACTGACACAATGAATGTTTGTGCAGCTTCGCCTTTCCATGCTATGTGGGACTGAAATGTGAGACATTTCATATTTACAGCTCAGAAATATCATCTGTGCAAAATCAGCTACTTCTTGGCAAAAGACTTTAGTTTTATGTTCGAGTGCAAGTCTTGGATCAGGCAGACCTAATTTCAACAGAAAACCATGGCTCCAATATGAGGAAATCAATGACTGCTTTATTTACTAAAGTTTCTTATGCCAAAGGAGGTGCTTTATTCTGTAGCAATTGAAAAACTAGGAAAAGATGGAAATATTCTGAGGAAATGTTGTTTCAACAGAACTCCCAACAGACTGAAATGAAATATGACTCACACATTTCATTGAGACCTGCTTTAAAGAGATACTTGAAAATTTGTACATGGCATATGATATATTCCATTATGCATGCATATTTTCACATAAAAATGCAAGGTTTTAATTGCACCTCAGCATTTTTGTAAGGCCTCTGGTGTCGAGGCTTAACTTGTCTGAAATGCAGGAAAGCAAGGATATCCTGTAAAATAAATACTCTCAAGGACACCACAATAATAACAATTAAATCAGGCAATATTTTAATAGTTTTGCTATTCTTCTTGTGAATGTAGCACAGGAAAGAAGTTCTTAGAACGCGAATTATTCAGGCAAATGTTCTGGCAAAGGGACTTACACAGGCAGCCTGCTGCACACTCTCCAGGATGTGCTTGGCAGGGATTAGGAAGTCCAGCAGGCACTGAAGAGAGTCACCGCGGTACCGTTCTTCAATGACCCGGAAGAGCTGGCTGAGGACTGTGGGCGCTGTTGCCTCAAAGGGCGGGTAGAGAGCCGAGAGGGCCCCTTGGATAGATGACTCCAGAGATTCAGGATTCTGCGGAAAAAGAAGCACTCATAAGAGCAGAAAAACATCTCGTAGGGAAAGTGGTCTAATAAGCTGTTAAGTAGCCAGAATAACCAGTTTTCCAGTCATAAACAATTTGAAAATAACTACAAATGCCTGAATGATTGTAAGGAAATCATTTCAATTCTGTAAGTAATTAGGGTAAAGCTTTAAGGGAGTGATACTTTCTTTTTAAGAACGTGTACGAACATAACATGGAGGATGGTATGGTGTTATGCCCGTCTAATCCATCCCATATTTGTGTGATTTTTATAAAGTGAATGAACAGTTTGCTCACTGTCCTTGTTTACATTCAAAAATCTTTGATTCACAATTTCCTGTCTTCCTCACTGATTAGAGTACAGTAGTGTTATACCTCCAAAGGACTTGGGTATAAGTATATGCACATACATTTTACAACAAAACAAAAAATACTGTAGGGTTGCCAACTTTCATGCATCTGGCGTGACACTGCTGCTTTCAGAATCTCACGCTTCTGCAATAAATCTTACGGCAAGCCTATATTATTCCATTATAAACCTAAAATTAGCTAAATCAAAAGTGTTGGGGTAGTTTGCAAACCATACATACTATTTATAAGGTAATAAAACTACCACATACATGTAAATGTGTGTGTAGACTTGTCTCCAATTGAAAATCTCATGCCAGCCAACAACCCTGCTAGAGTGATTTTCCCCAAGTTCTTAGCAAGCAAAAATAATTCCAGTGATAAAGTATTAATGCATGATAGTCATTTGCAAGCTGACATGGTACTTGTGTTGAATATAGTACATTTTCATCTTCAAATACAGTATTTGCATTAAAAGATCAAAAATAACTTTTAATCCAAAATTACACAAACAAGACATTACAGTTAAACTGGAATACTGCTTGAAACTGAAGCGACTGCATAAAAAATTGTGTTAAGTATGATATATAAAATCAAGAGGGTACAATGTCACGGTTCAATGACCATGAACTTGAGAGGGAACATGGGAGTATAGAGACTGAATGGGACTGAAGGAAGAAGGACACACTGACATGACTATCACGTGAACCCATGAACCTGATGATAGGGACATAGCTTGCTTTCTATATATATTTTTTTTTTTACTGCATTGCAATGAGAAACTTGCATGAATTTTAGAGGCACTTTTAAAATCCAATCCAGCACATTGCAGGGCTCAATGGCCTAGACAGGTGGAACAACACATGCAAGCAATTGAGCACTGAGCTTTGATTTCTGGTCTTACTTCTGCATTCATCTGAAGGAGGTCCAGTAGCAGACATCTAAAGCACAGAGCTCAGGATCCATTTGAGGGAACACTGGACAGCAAAGACGGATATATACCATGGTTCTCAGATGCATGGGATTTCCTTTCGCGAATGGAAATGTATGTATAGTTCTACTGCACAATCTAACTGACCCCAAAAAATATGAATTTTCTCTGAGGTACTTTTCTTCAGCTAGGTGATGTGTTATCCGTAAGTTGTCCACTTTGTGTAACTGAGTACACTAAAGTAAGCTATGCCACACACTCATGTTGGAAGAACCAATAATAGCTGTCATATTTAGTGCCAAAAAACCCCAAATCCAAAGCATGTGTTAGAGTTTAAATGTTTCAATGGAAAAGTATGCTTCCTTTCTACTCTACTGCAACTCTACATGCTTTTCAAAGTACAATCAGTTTATTTGAATAGAGAAATACCACCATGATTTTCCCATAAGCCTTAATGTATTCCAGCTGTACGCGTGCGGAGAAGTTGTCTGCTGTCCTTCTGGAGACCCTAGTCTGAGGGAGTACCTTGGACTCTAAGTTACACTGCGTCCTACTCCCCTGGGGGTGCTGTGTGTGTGTGTGTGTGGGGGGGGGGGCATATGAAATTTAGCCTTGGCCCGGCAGAAGTCGTGGGATTTCGGACGTCTTCTGGGATGGTTGCCCTTTCTCAGCATAGGTGACCCTCTTGATAAACATCACATATCCCTCTTGCATGAATCAGTCTCCTCCAGGCCCCATGTACTCCAAGTGAAGTTCTTTGGGAGGCTGTAATGTTGTCTTTATCCGGCTGCACTTCATTCCTTGCCAGCAAAGCTCTTGGCCCCTTAGCCATGGATGCTTGTGTAAGCAAGAGCTCTGCTCAGGATGGCTGTGAGAGCTTTTGTGTTTCCCTTTGTGTTTGTGTTTTCATGTCTGTGTTTGCATTAATAAATTGGAAATCCTCGGAACCCTGTTGCAACAGCCACAGACATTACTTTGAGATGAGGTTTCCCTTACAATAAACTGATCAGCTAAAGTCAGATTAAACCTTGACCCTAACTTCGACCGTTTGATTAGGCATGTTTAGCCACATCGTCATAATAATGCATAGTACGTATAAGTATCTTTACTACTACAGTGCGTGTGCAGGAAATTTTTACAAATCACATGAGCAAAAACAACATTATGTCAATTTATACCACAGCTTTAAAGTCCAGAAATGTCAGGTGGGTGTTGATTATTTTCAAATTATAGCAGGCAGTTCTGGCAGCCTAGTAACACTTTTATATTAAAAGTTGTAATGTTTTATGTTAATACAGGAACCCAGGTGACTGTTTACTCATAAATCAGCATTTATTCTTATATGCATATTTTTCCATGGTTTCTGTCATGCCCCCTCATTTACTTCGTGTGGAATCCCCATGTTATCAGTGGTTTCTATTTGTTGTTAATTAGCCTTGTGCATTTAAGTACGTGTTAAAGTCAGTAACATCAGTCTTTCATGGTCCTTCGTGTTCTTGGATGTATTCTCCCTGAATAAATCCTGCATTACCCAGACTCCTGCTTTTATTTCCTAGCTCTGTGCCTGTTGATCATGACAGTTTCTGTCGTAACTTTCAGTATTTATTTACTGTTGGACTTGCCACTTCTAATGAGTAGCCGGACTAGATATTCTGTTCCCTTAGGGACAATACATTTTCAGAGCACATTGGAACATCACTAAATGCTAAGTGAAATAGTTTTCATCAGAAAAATTAACCGTGAAGGTTATTCTATATATAATATTTTTACTTATTTAATATTCTTTTGTTCATTGGTCATGGTATAGGTGGGATAAATTAATTCAAGGTGTGTGGTCAGTGGTGTCGGAATGACATTGGGGGAGACCGAATATTACAACAAACAGGATGACACTTACGTGATCAGAGGGAGCTGTGACATGTACAGATGGCGCATAAGGCGGTATGAGTGTTTCTTATTATTTAGACTGTCGTGTCACGGCATTCCAGCTGAAGGATCTTAGTTTTTACTAGTCTAGCAGAATGTCTACAAACACTGTGTGTGCCTTTAAGGGTTTATAAGCAGAACTCATTGTGTAAAAACACATTAACCTTATTTTTCCCGATTCATTTACATGAGAATAAAAGAAAACAAATACATTAATGTCACTAAACTTATGAGGACAATTGAATTATGAGACTAATGACTGATAATTATGAGATATTTAAAACGTTAAACTGCCTGCCATATAATAATTTTAACATGTATGTTGAAAAGACAACCTGAACAACGATGCTCATCGTGTCAATTGCAATCTTTACGTCTTCTTAGCGTGACCCTATGTAACCCTAACCCTAACTTTAACCACAACCCCCTGATCACACAAGGTCTGTTCTGAAACTGGGCATAAACTTCTTGGCCTAAGAGTGTGGTGAGATCACAGTTCTGAAGATGGATGATATTGGAGTAAGGAGCACATCCTGGGAAGCATAGGGCACCGTTGCAGACACAATGGAGGTCAACCTTTGCTGTAATCAAGGCATCTATATATTTTTTTCATTTTAACTTGTTCTCTAACGATAAGTGTCAGGGAGGGTGCCTGTCCAACCATGTCCTATGTGTTCAGTCCCAGCTTGGACAGCTGGTGTTGCTGGTTAGCCTGTTCCCCCTGTCATTGTACTAGGCCCTAGTATGTTTTCCCTGTTACCTGGGCCACTGCATAACTCAATGGGTGGCGCACATGGCACCAAGGTTGTAATTCTGAATCATGGGTTTGAGGCCAGCCTCATCCCTCCTAGTGTTAGACTTCAGTGGTGTCAGTATTCCTAGTGTATATTTTCTGGTACTTAGTTATTAGTCTCTGGCATTAAGTTCCCTAGTTTTCTCTGCTTATTAATTGTTTAGTCTCTCCTCCTGTGGCCTGTTTCCCTGCACTGTGCTCATTGGTTAATTGTCTTCATTCACACCTGCCTTTTGTTAGTCCTCATCTTTGTATTTAAGTGCCCACCTTTGTCCTGCTCCTCAGTCTGCCATTGTGAATGGTACTGTGTGTTTGGGACTGTTTTTGGAGTTCTATTCCCCGTAATTTTGCTTAGTTCCCGAGTTGCATTTTTTGTTTTGTTAAATTATTAATGCTAATTCTGCTGGGAAAATGCAGGAAGCTCTAGATGACAAGGAAAGCTCTTAAATAGGCCCTATTAAATGATCATATTCTTTCTATGTGCATCATGTGTATATAGTATTGTGAGGTCCAAATGTCTTGACAATGTGATAAAAAATTTGAACATTATTGGGTCCCCACAAGCGGAAATGAATTTTATAATAATCTGTGAATGTGATTTAAAAAATGTGCATGTGAGCTGGTTGTATGATTCTGGAGCACAGGGCTTTGTATGACATTAACTGACTATGGAAGTTACAAATCTTTCTCCCTGTCACTCTTAAGCAACCACGAGACTTCTCAGTGGAAGCCTGATCAGAATGTCTGAATTACTGACATATGTACGATATGTACATTTCGTAGTGGGTGTAATAACTTGGTAGTGAAACAATCAGCCATTGATACAAATGTGCTTAAATACCACAGGCAGTCTATGTTCATAAACTAATTTATTATTGGTAAATAAAATGTGTCCTGTTCCTCGCCAAACATGCAGCTTTTTTAAAAAGATTGTCTCCACTCAAAGTGTTCCCTTCCCATCAGAGCCAGTGACTTACTATTAAAATGGTGTCACTTCGTAGGCATATCTGGCTGACCCTGGCATTAAATCCAAACTGGTTCAAATCCAAACTGAACGTTGGAGCAGAAGGTGAGTCACAGCGTCTCATGTTTATGAGGCAGGTTTAATCTTGATCTCAGACATGAAAATCCAAGACTGTTCCAATCTGCCAAGATGACAAAGCTAAGAAACTGTTAAACAGATACAAGTATTTCTCTGCTATGAATGCCTGTGGTTTTGTTTGGGTTTATTTCTTTTCTTAAGTAGCTGTGAAACTTTCTTTTCCATCCCATGTTGCACCAAGGCCTTTGGACTGTGGTGAAATCATTGCAATTTTGGTAATTTCACTACTATAAATTCCCAATGTTAGGTGTCCAACAAGAGAACAGAAAAGGCAAGCAAATGGAAACACCAGTCCACATCACCCCACTGCAACTACATTAAAAAAGGTGCACCAGTCCACATCACCCCACTGCAGCTACATTAAAAAAGGTGCACCAGTCCACATCACCCCACTGCAACTACATTAAAAAAGGTGCACCAGTCCACATCACCCCACTGTAGCTACATTAAAAAGGTGCACCAGGCCACATCACCCCACTGCAGCTAAATAATTAAAAACAAATAAGGGCCTAAGCCTGTGTTTGCAGCTGGTGAAATGTAGCATCTCTTTCCCATGTTCTCAGCATGCTTGCCCCCTTTTTTGAGTGAGAGAGTGATTTTGTGTGTGTGTGAACACATGCTTGGGGGGGTGGGTAAGTGTTTGTCAAAAGGACAGTGCTGCCTTTGTCTTGCTGAGGTTTTTAAACTCACTTCAAGTCCTTGGAAAATCTAACAAAATTCAAGTGAACCAAACTCAAGTTGTCTTTAGATTTGCTGTCACTTAAGTTAAAAAGGAAATCCCTAGATTTGTCCTAAGCATTGCATGTACATGAACAGACCATTTTTAAGGTTATAGCTGCCTACTGTAAAATCCATTCTGCTCCTATTATGTTAACTTATAGAATGATATAAATGGCCAGCATGGGTCCTGGTACTCAAGTTTTGCTGTTGTAGCCTAAGTTAGTGAGTGTTGTACAGTTACTGCAGCTAACAATAGCATTACTGCAATACCACTGTTACTGTCAGTTGCCATTCTCCTTTTGATTTGTTACAGAGCTGACTGTTCTCAGGGTTGGTGGAATGCTCTCCATCATTCTAACTATAACCACTGAGCAGCCCAAAAAGTTCCATTATAATTTAAAAACCAATATAACCAATATAATTGTATGCAGTATAAAGCCATGAAAGTACTTGAGTTGAAGTCAGGTAACAAGCCTATCATTCAACACTTGCTCATTAGTAATGCTGTAAAACACTTTGTCTGTCTCTTGTCCTGTCAGCCAGACGTCATCACACTTCCGAAAACTCCCCATCCCTGTGATTCTCATCTGCCGCTAAAGCGAAAATGGCCATCTTCTGTGATCACTTCACTCCTTGATTTTTAAGTCTCAAAACACCAACAAAGTCCATGTTACATTCTTCCATCCCCCATCACATGCCATCCCGAACAAAACACACATTGCATGCAGATTCAACCCTTAACATTTTAATTAAAATATTCTCCACATTTCATACCGGCATGCTCAAAATTAAGCTTTTTGTTATTTACTGGATGCAGCTATAGTTTATAAATGAAACATAAACTCATTTGGTCAATTTCACACCTAATGTTTAACTTACAGCAGGGAAAATACGTATTGAACATGTGAGTACTTTCCTCAGTAAATATTTTTGTAATGGGGCTATTGACATGAAATTTACACCAGATGTTGGTAACAACCACAAGTAATCCAGACGTACAAAGAAACCAAAATTAGTCCATTAATTATGTTATGTGCAATATAGTGAAATGACACAGCGAATAAGCATTAAACACATGAAGAAAACGGGGTGCAAAAAGGCAAGCATGCAGCTGAAATCTGTCAGTATTTCGAAAGCAATCCTGCCCCCATCAGTTCAAATTAATATCAGCTGGTTTAGTCATAATTGATAGTCTATAAAAAGGTTTCTCATTAAGAAGGTGTCACACAAGAAGCATCTCATGACGGGTAAAAGCAAAGAGCTCACTCAAGATCTCTGCAACATGATTGTTGCAAAACATACTGATGGCGTAGGTTACAGATGCATTTCTAAACTTCTGCATGTTCCAGTGAGCACCATTGGAGCCATAATCCGGAAAGTGGAAAGAACATCAGTTCACCATAAACCAGCCACAAGCAGGTGCTCCTCATGAGATCTCAAAAGAATAATCAGAAGAGTTGTTCAAGAGCCAAGGACCACTCACAGACAGCATCAGAAAGACCTGGAATTAGCAGGTATATTGTCAAAGAAAACATTAACTAATGCACTGAACCCCATTGGCCTCTATGCATGCTCACCATGCGAAACTCCAGTGCTGAAGAAAAAGCATGTTGAAGCACGTTCGCCGGACAAGCCAATGGAATACTGAGAGAATATAGTCTGGAATATAGTCATTGTCAGCAAGACAATGATCTCAAACACACAGCCAAGGAAACTCAATTGGTTTCAGAAAAAGAAAATAAAGCTGTTAGAATGGCCCAGTCAATCATCAGATTTGAATCCAATTGAAAAATTAATGGAAAGAACTGAACCGGAACATTAAAAATTTGAAGTCTGTGTAGAAAAATGGGCCCAAATCACACCAGAGTAAAGCATGCAACTAGTTTCTCCATACAGGAGGCATCTTGAAGCCGACATTACCAATACTTATTCAATACTTATTTTCCCTGCAGTTTGTTAACCCAATTATCCCAGCATCTAATACTAATATGACAGAGTAAATATATGCATCATTCACTGACTTTCCCAGTAAATAACTTTTTTAATCATCTTTTGTTGAAATAATCACATTATACTGATGAGCCTCATTCAAAACAGCAAGAGGATGTTGCAATATTGACTATGCAAACAAACCAGAAAAAAAAAACGTTTTCCATTCTAGTATTTGCCATTTTTAAAAACTGCATGTACTTAAGATGAAATATGTCACTAGATTCCTAAACACCCTGCGATGGGCTGGCCCCCCATCCAGGGTTGTTCCCTGCCTCGTGCCCGTTGCTTCCAGGATAGGCTCCGGACCCGCTGTGGTTGGATAAGTGAGTTGGAAAATGGATGGGTGGATGGATTCCTATACACAAAAGCCATGCATTTGAAGGACATTCCTTTCCCATTGTAAAACTTCAGTTTGAAATCATGGAAGAAATAATTTCTCGAGTAATTTTTTCTTATGTAATGCAAAAACATTTACATAACACTGTGTAACTCTGTAACAGTGTTGGATACAAAAGTTGTTGGACGGTAGACCTTGACTTGAACCTGAGCACCAAATGGAAGAGTGGCACACGGTGTGCAACCTACACTTCTTCACATCCAGGACAGGAGGAGAGAGATTTGTGTTTTCACCTACATTTGCATGCAAGTTCGACAGGACCGCTGCCGTAGCACTGACGTAGTTTTCAGTGTAACCTCTGCATTCTTACAGTGATGCATTCTTGCACACAAAGCACGCACTATTTCTTCTGGGTGCACTTTCTGCTTGGGCCAGGGCGGGTCGCAGAGGGACACAGTGCCTCCTTTCAGGACCGTGCATACCCAGCAGGTCTGTGTGAAGGGGGTTTTTCATTGGGAACGCCAGACAGATTCCATGGTGAGAGTTTGCATGCCAAACCTGCTGTTGACACCCTGCAAACCCTGTTTATTTCCTGCTGAACTTGACCCTTCTCCCCCCAGCCAAACAGAACTGCAGGTGCGCCCCAATCCCCCAAACGACATATATTTACAGCATTATTACGCACATTTATTCCGTTTTCCAAGTAGACAGTGAAAAGTTGCTGAAACCTTCATTAAAGGCTTGATAACCAACTCATACAGTCAACAGTAGCAACGTGTCACTCCCATTGACAAATACAGAGAAGTTTTTGCCAAATGTCTAGATCAAGGGACCAAGAGAGATATTGTCTTTTAACCTGTAAATTTTCATCCTATTCTGTAATTCCAAATAATATGCTGGATCACAAGAACTTAACAGAAATGCGTCAACTTCAGCATGTCTGTCAGGCTGCATCGTGGTCCGCATGCATGCATCTCGCGCTTAGGGTGTTGTTTCTGCAGTGGATGTCTAGCACAACAAAAACAATGTGATCTAACTAAAAGGAGACCATGATGGCTGAACTGGCAGACATCAGGACAGATTTATTGGTGCTTCAATGCTGAGGCTGCAGTGTATTCTTCCAGATATAAACAAATAAAATGTGTAACATTTTATTGTTTAGCACATAAGTTTAAGATTACTGAAGCAAGTTTAGACAATTTGCCAATAAATCCCATATAGCTTCACCATAAAAGTACATTTAGACATAGACAGAGATGTAACCTAAACAAAATTCAAAGTTCTCTTGGCAAATTGCCCAGAAACAGCTGCTGAAATTTATATATGTCAGTAAGGAAGCAGTGGTTGGGCTTACTTCCATATATGAGGCCAAGAGTAATCTTAGGAATTTGCCGAAGGTAACTGCACCCTCCTGACATCTTTTCAGATGTTCGTGCAACATCTGATACTTATAAACATCTTCTAATTGCCGATTCTGGTCAAGGTCATGAAGGGGTCTGGAGCTTGTCCCAGACAGCACAGGGACCAAAGCTATCCAAGGCAACCTGAAGAACCCACATAACACAGAGAGAACAGACAAAGTCCACCTACGGAGCGGCGATCAGACTCAAATCCCCACTGAGCAACCATGGCGCTTGCTGAACTGGCATAACATGATTTCGCGTTAGGAAAACGCCTGTTGATATGTGGATTCAGTCAGAGCTCCATCATGTATGTACTCCACCACCAAGTGGCACATGGCTGAAGATGACCTTGGTGGATATGGAGAATTCCTGGCCTGGGCAATTCTTGCATACACAGGCATTAAAAAAATCGAAAAAATAAAACGCAATTACTATAATGTCACACATATTAAATACCGTAATAAGACATAGAACAGGTTAAATGAGATTTTTTATATTTGTATGAAGCACTACACTAATTAGAATAGATGTATTCATGGCCCAGGACACACTAGAACTGGGACAATGTGGCGACCTGCCTTGTCTCTTTATGTCCACATGCACGTACTTCATGTACTTCAGATGCTTGGCATCAGCGTGAGCCGTAAACAATGTGTATGGTGGGTATTTTTTTTGCATAAGTACAGACTTGCGTAAGCCAAAATTACGTAAAGCCAAAGTTTTGTCTCTATGCAGATTTCTCTAATGTGCAAAAGGGATTGGTTACATCAACCCAGAATAGGGCATTTTAAGGATATGTGGGAAGTTTTAGACTTTTGATCCAATTCTGGTGATCAGGAAGATGCTTGATATGCTCCCTGAGCAGAAGGCACCTGCACCTGAAGTCTCCATGGCAGTCAGCGGACCAGGTGATGAATAGGCTATAGAAGTTGTTAAAATCCATCTGGAGTTTTTGAACATACTGAATGTTAACAGGTTGAAATGGCTGACATGCATTTCAGTGCATAAATGGTGGGTAAAAATGTCTGTAGACTGTTTAACATCAGTGGTAGCTTCTGCTTAAAAAGGAGGGAGCAGAGGGTGTTTTCCAGCTACATAATAAACATTATATCTGTTTCTTCATGGAAAAAAACAAAGAGCCGTCAAAGAGTAAAGATGTGGAGATGGAATAAAGAGAGTAAAAAAGAGAGTAGAAGAAGACATCTGACAATAGATGTAGTAGCAGATATGTACATCAAAATTGTGTTTAATAAGAAAAAATAGGTGGGTTTGAGTAGATCCAGTGAAGTGAATGATTTACAGTTCTTTGCTGTAAAACAGCTTATGTCAGGGTCTTAGTGATCTTAATGATCTCCATGTCTGATCATTTCAGCCTATTTAGACAAATGGCAAAGAGGTTTCATCAATAAACTGACTACAGCTATACATACAAAAACACAGAGGTAAACGTTCAAGATCGAATAGTCAGTATTTGCAGAATTAATTCTGCAATTACAAGGAGATATACTTTTATCCATGTTTGGTGAATAAAATTTAAATTAAGGTATATAGTTCCAATGTTAACCCTCTAAAAACAGTGTGTTCAGTCTTACTAGCCTGCCACACCAATGTACGTATGTGTGTTCACCTGAAAACAAACTTAGACACAGAGTGTTACAGATTGTTTTTTTCTGTAACGTCAGTGAAAAGGCAGGATAAGACATCACCTCACTAAATTAACCTGTGCATTTAGTGACCCAAATGAGTACTAGCCTCCCTCAATCACAATCACATCATCCTCCAACTATGACAGAGGACTG
>JABFDZ020000109.1:23640786-23654680 GCA_019775955.2 Pollimyrus isidori | reverse complement strand
TACATTAAGTAATAATTAATACGTTAAGTAAGGGTGTACTACACATTATTTGTGCCCCCTCAACTAAAGTGTTACCCTAAAGTGTTACCGGAACGGTCTATAAATTAGGCCCCTGGTGCGGAGGCTGGTAGTTTGACACCTCTGCTTCAGGATAAGACAAGAAAAATGCAAAAATGTATTTTGTAAATTAATATCGAGAAAAATGTTCATGCCAACTAAGAAGATACTTACTAGAAAATGCCTAATTTACTATCTTATCCTAGTACTCTCAAATTATCTGACATAAAATGATAATCATTGTTTAGCATAGCAAACCAGCCCTGCAAGTGTCTTGCGGGCCTTTTGTTTTCTTTCATATAAACAAAGACTTCTTGAGAGACTTCAGGTCTTTCTCCACATTTTTAAAACTTAAAAAATGACTTGGTAAGAACACTTGCTATGGCAGGAGAACAAAATACCTGAGGTAAAACATTTTCTGATGGGGATACTGAAAAAACTGTGACATTTTTATTGATTAAATATACACACAGATATTACACACTATGGGCCTAATGTTTGTCTGGTATTGAAAGATATTGTAGGTCAAATGAAAACAAAAAATAATTCATCCTAAATTTTTGTGATGTTCCCTCAGTTTAACCTCTTCATTCTTAAGTAAACCATAAAGTGAGTTTACAGCATCAGCGAATTTAATTTCCTGTCTAGTTTGCTCCACAGTCACACTGAGAATCCATATTGATTGGGATATGCCATTAACAATACTTAATACTCTTAGAAATTCAAGTTCAATTAGCTGCCCGTTTGATGCTGAAGTAGATTGAGGCTAAATGACAATGTTTCCTTTAATTTTTTTTACTTTAGTCTTTAACAGGGATATGTGGGGCTCTAGGCTTTTGACACCAGAGAATTCAAAATAAGACAATGGTCTTCTGACTTCACAATCCCGGAGATGAGTAAAATTTAAACGATTAGAACAGAACACAGCAGGTTCAGTTGTTCATACATTCAAATGACATTCAACCTGACTTTAACTGACAAAATGATACATTCAGCATGAAAATACATTCAGTAGCAAAATGTATTTTAGTCACTACACCTCAATAGGCACCAGATGCATACAGTATGTCCAGTATGTCCTAAGTCACTCTAGTCCTTCAGCCAACTCGACTGGTGTATAATGCTTTTAGGTCTGGGTGTGGATATACTGTTTGTTGTGTTCTTCTCCACTGGCAGTGTGGTGCTGGTATCTGGGAGCACAGCGAGGGAAGAGGCATTCCATGTTTTTCCGTTGATCAGTCCCTCACCGAGTTTTTTTTTTAATCTATTATCAGTGGGTCAGAGAATCTCCGGTGGCTCCTGATAACATGACAGATTTTTCACTCGCACCCGGCCCCCTTCCTGCAAGCAAGGGGGACCTGCCGTCCAGCACAAGTTACACTTTCTCTTTGTTTTGGGCCCGGTTGACTTGACAACGAACATCGGTCAGTGAGGGAACAGGGATAAGTGTTGGCAGAGTGAGTCTTGTGCACACTGGCCGTCAAACGTCAAAAGGCGAAGTACCTGTTACTGCATGAGCCGTGGCACAATAAACACGCAAAAAGTCAGTCACGGCCATTTTCCTGGGCTGTTGTTGCTGGATTGCCAATTGAATGGTCTGTTAAAGCATGAACTGCTTAACAGCTCCATTTGTGGTGGGGTAGTAGAGAGGAGAGCGATAGTCATGTATTTGTCTTTCACAAAGATAAGCAGCAAAAGGAGCAAACTGGACACCATTATCAGTTGCAATGCTGTCCCTTGATTGAAGAAGGCCAGCCACATACCAGCTGGACCCTATAGTTGGACAGTTCTGGGCAAGCATAAGAAAACGCATCACCTGAGATTGAGAATCTAACGCAGCAGACAGGAGGACTACAACCTCAGCATCAATGTCATCACTGGGCGCAGACACTGAGATGTCAAGAAGTGAGAAGGCAGTCGGTAAGGGCAAGTGAGACAAACAGTCAGCTGGGGCATTTTGGGCACCAGGGTGCTAACTACATCATAGTTGAATGACAGGAGATGGCCAGACCCTCTTGCTACACACAGACTGCCATGACCAACATCCTTTGTCTTCACCAGTGCCGTGAGTGCTTGGTGGTTTGTTCTCAAAGTAAAACAAAATAACTACGGATAAGTATGGCATTTGTCATTTACCCACACACAAGCAAGTGCTTCCTTTTCATATTTACCTTCAGTGGTGGACAGTGTCCATGATGCAAATGCCACAGTCCTTTCTACACCAAAGCTGTAGTCTGAAGCATCAGTAGATACAACAGTATGTAACGTATGGTCAAACTAGGCCAAGGTTGGGGTGTCCGGTATCATTTTATTTACCTGTCTGAAGCTTTCCTGCGCCGCAGTGGTTCACTTGAACGCATTCCCTGTTTGCCATAAGCAGATGCGCATGGGCTCTACCACTGTTGCGTAATTGGGTAGAAATTTTGAATACCATGACAGCAGGCCAAGGAAAGAGTGAAAGGTGGACCTAAGATAAGCAGACCGGACTGGCGAAAATGGCACTTCTCCTCATTCAGGGGGAGAATTCAGGCCTATCAGGAGCAGCCATGTCACTCCCATGGACGACGACATCATCTAAGTAATATATAACTCCTGGCGGGCGGATATCATTTTCTGAAACGCGGCAGGCACTGGTGTCAAGCCATAAGGAATGCGACAAAAACAGAAAACCCCATCATAGGTAATGAAAGCTGTCAGGGCAGGTCTGTTGTCAAGTTGAGGTACCTGATAGTAAGTGCTGGTCAGATCTATGGTGGAAGAAACAGTGGAAACTTTAAGAGTTTGACAGCTACTGTACGATAACTGTCTCATTTGCGTCGCTTCAATTGACACACGGGTGGATTTTGCCAGACTTCTTTTGTATGACAACAACCGATGCGTCGAAGCATTCAATTATGCCAGCATCCAGCAGATGGCGCAGTTACTCTGATACAGGATTTCCCTGATTAATTGGTCAGGCATCATTTCATCTGAATCATTGTCAAAATCACAGGTAGCGACAAGTTTGTGTAAAGAAGCCACATATTGTAAAACTGACTCATTAGGTGCTTGAAGTCTTTTACAAAAAGCATGTCGCTTAGCAATCACATTCACTTTTGGCATGAAGTACGCAGTCAAGGCATCCACCATCGCACTGTATGTACTGACTGTGCTGGTCAACATATAGGAATCCTCTCTCCCTCCGTCCCGAAGCAGTGAAGCAGAACCGCTCTTTTCTGTGCGTCTGGCCAATTATCTCCTGCAATATCAATCACCAATAAGTAGTTACTGAAAATCTGCAGCCACGTTCTAAATGGCTTGCTGGGGCTCAGAAGACAAAAACTACACCATTTAAAATGAATTAATCTTTCAGATCCACTTGAGTTCCATTGTGAAAAGATATGGAATGGAATACCTCTAAAAGATAACTAAACTGAAAGGTAACTAAACTGAAAGGTAACTAAATTTTGCACAAAAAAACAATCCAGATGGAATCCCAGACTCAGCATGTCAGTTTTTAGTGCTAGTGAACCAAAAGCCCAACCCTGGGGCAGCTGTAGCTGGCCTCACCACATCTGCCCATTAAAGATCAGGGCAGACTCCAGTGCCAGCCTCCAGTGCCAGACTCCAGTGCCACTAATGTAGCTTTGTGGCAGCGCTCCTGAGAAGCTTTGCCCAGATTGGAAATGACACTTTGGGGGCATTCAAGATAAAAAGTGACAAAGACACAGAGTGTTCCTGATTCCAGGTTCTGCACTTCCAAGGACAGGCTGAGTATTACCCTGTGCTGGATAGCAAGGCATATGAAGCTTGCTGTTTCAAGAGAAATGGAGAAGAAACTTGATAGGGAGCTATCAGCGACAACAGCATTGTACAGTATACCCTGGACGGTCCTGTCTCCGTTCCACCCATCTAAATCTTAGTCCTTTCACACAAATCAACTTCTACAATTTCTAGAATTATTGGATGGATCAGCTGAAAATGGGAAAGCCAGTAAATGTGTCCTTACCTGAATGCTAGCGGTGACATGTAACTCTGAACTACACGTATTCGTTTTCTGCACATTTCACTTATGGCGGAGGGGTGTGGCGCAAGGACATCGGAAAGCAGGGGACTTCACTGGGTTCAAAAGAAGCAAAAGGGACAAAGAAGGGTCTGGTGAAAGCAGGTAGGTAGAACACAATAAGTAAAATGGGGAGCAGCAGAAGAACAAACACAGCAAGGCGCACGCATACACCTGAACAGGAGCAAACACACGAATAACCACAACGGGCGACCTAGAAACAGGTAAGGGCAGGAACTAAATACACATGATAATGAATATGAAGGTTTAACTCATAGACCGTAAACAAAACATTAGGAACTAAGTGACAAAACAATTGTGAGGGTAATTACCAATACTGAGAGATATTGGGCACATAGGCAAAACAGAACTTAATAAATGCAGATGTGAGCATGATACACAGGAGCAAAGGTGTCTACAAAGACCGAAACTGAAATACATAGAAAGAAGGGAAACAGGATTAAAGGCATCGAACATAAACCATATAAACATCCAAACAGGCAAGCCCATCCCAGAGGCGCTGCTACTGTAGGTTCTGGGATACCCACTTATTGCATTTAGCCACGCGGCGATCCGAAGAACAGATGAACGCTTTGGCAGCTAAAACTAAGGGCCACTAGCGGAGCATAGAATGGGATGGCCAGCGACACCAGCGGGCCAAACAGGGAAATGACAGACAAAACCAGGACAGATCCTGACAACTTGTATACTTTTTTTTTCTAACCAGGTAGGTGGTTAACTATATTTTTTGTATGTCCTAATGTCCATGTTTTAAAATGTCATTTGTATGAATTATGTTCTTTATATGATATACATGAATATAGTTCCAGTTTGGCAGCCTATTCCAGCCCGTCCGAAAAAGATCTGCTAAAAACTCTTTGAGTTATCATCATAATTTCATTGAGAGTCAAAACTGCCTTTTTCTGAAATCACTAAGCAGCCCTACTTCAATTTTTGGAGGATCTGAGTTAAAATGTAATCAACTCCAGTTCCTCCCCTATACAGTATAATGCCTCTGCAAAGAAAAAAATTCTGTCAAATAGTTTTTGCGTTATTGTGATAACTGGATCAAGTGTCAAAATTTTCCTTATTTGCTGTCACTGTTCAGCATCGCTTCAGTTTCCGTGTGATCCGTCTCCAAATTTAATCCTTTCGACTTTGTCATGCATACAAAGATCTGTCAAAGGGTCTTTTAAGTTATCGTCTTACCAAGTAAATCTTCCGCAGTCTGTGGCCCAGCGCTAAAGCCATATGTATTCCCTGAAGTTCAAGAAGAATACAATAAATAGACACGATGGGAAAGTTGCACTACGGCCATGTAACTGACCCTAACAGCAGACCGGGCCATCATAAATCACTAGATTGTTTGCCTGCATTTGCTTTTCATGGGCCTCAGCGCAGCTGTCTATATTTACACTCAGACTATGCGTCTTTTCTCTGGGTCATGGTTTAGCCTCGCCATCAGGAAGGCATTTCAGCTGTGGTGCCTGTCGACTCTCTCAGACTGATGCAGAGAGATTACTTCCTCCCATTGCTCCAAATCAGCCCACCTTGGCTCTGATTGAAAAGCATAAGCATGTGCTTTGTGCGCTTAAGAATCCTCAGGACTGAACTCATTAACCCAAGCAAGTTCTGCAGATACACTGGCTTTCCAGGCTTACAGCGCAGGGGGAACCACCATGTTTCTTACCTGCAGTGTCACCCAGTGCTCACCTGTCTGACCTTCTCCTCTAGCTTTGACAGGACTGACAGTCTGCAGCTGCTCTAATGGCAACAACAGAGGAGAGGGGGCCCTGACAGGTGTACATACAGTTTTGGGATAAGCTATGGACGGCAACAGATGGAGGCAGAGGGGGGTATGATTTGGGGCAGAAAGATAAGCAAAATATCTCAGAAAACAACGTGTCCCTGGCAACAGAGAGCATTCAGCTCTGCATGCATCATTGCTTCACACAGTGAAATAAATACATACAACTTTTTCAAACAGTTTTGCAGCAGACTGGAGCTGAGAAGTGTCTTTATAACATCACAGGTGTACTACGAGAACTGCAATTATATTAGCAGTTACCCATGTGGCTACTGACCATTTATTCTTATTTTTTAATGCATTGAACCATTTAATAAAGTTGCTCAAATAAATACAGCATAATTTCACAGCGTTAAAAAAGTAAAGAATGTAAGGAAGGAAGAAATGCTATGAAGTGCATTTTGAAAAGCAATTTAAAAAGTACCAAGCGCTCCCAAAACTTCAAAACAGACAAGCAAGACTTTGCTTCATTTCATCAGAAAAAAATTCTATAATTTTATCCATCCATGCATCCATCCATCTGCCAACTGCTTATCTGGTACATGGTCATGAGGGGTGAGTCTGGTTCTTGCTCTATCTTGGGGGTGGTTCTCCCCATCCCTTCAAGCTTAGAGCTGCTCTGTATGTCATATTGATTCTGGATAATAATTAATCAGCCCAAAGTGTTTGGAATTCTAATGACAGAAAACAGGAGATGGGAAGGATAATTCTCTGGCTCAAAATGCTCTCTGAATCGCGTGTGAGGAAAATCAGAGGGAGAGATTCTTAAGGAGCACCGAGGAGCAGATGTGACTGGGAAGCATCAGTGCCATCTACTGGGAATTTTAGAGAAATGGAATCCTTCAAAGAGTGGTCTTCGAAAAAGCAGACTGTATAGGAAATAATTAAATCTCTCAACTGCAAAGAGAGGTATCTGCTATATGAAGAGTAACATAAAACAAGATGAAAAGACCCAAAGCCACTGGATCTGTCTTTTATTTTTGGTAAATACTTCATCTACTTGACACTATAAACAAGAATAAAAAAGAGCAGAAAGACAGCTGAAAACATAATGTAGGCAGTCTAGCTGTGAATACAGCTATACTGACATTTCTGATAGCTGAGGCCTTCAGATGAGATGACAGGAAATATTAGGTGTAATCGGGCATTTACACTATCAGTGGTATTTAATGGTAATTGTTAAACAAGTAAACTTTGAAGCCTATGATTTGAAAATAAAATCATAACTGCCTTTCTAAGAACTGCCCTTCTACATAAAGGAAAATAGTTACCAGCTAACACTGGAGCCTTTGTGGTCAGTTGCACACACGTAACCATTTTACGGAATAATCATAAAAGTGGAGTAGCTCTTAGCAATATCATATACTATTTGCACAAACGTATTGGGGGTGACAGCTATTATGCAAAGGGTGGACCAATTCCACATTGATGCCTATGGATTTAGAATAGGATTTCATAAAAGTTCCAGTAAGTGTAATGGTCAGTTGCCCCAATACATGTTTCCATATAGTGTACTGTGTATTGTACTCATCTCACAGATTTTCTTCTGGAACATTCCAAGCCCTGTGAGAAAGTGGAAAGACTCGTTTAATCTGCTGCCAGATGTATCTATTATACAGCTAAAGCAATTTTTTTCAAGAGCTGAAAATATTAAACAGATTTCTGAGCCATCAGTGACCCGTGTTAGAATGACCTTTCAGAACTGACTATGACTGGAATTCTGATTCATCTTCATACCCAAACTGTCTCTCTGCTTGAAAACATTCAGCATATTACTGCATGGAACGAGTAATATGGCTCATTGACTGCCTGAATGAAATAAAATTATGGCTCAATGACATTTCACTTATTCAGTCCATGTAATGCAAGGAATCTTTGGCTACCCTTGCTTAAACTGAACTGTGCCACTCCTTGTTCACTAATTTATGACAGGTGGCGATTCAAGAAAGTGCTAATGCTTAAACTAATCTGATAAGCTCCTTTGCAACTACAGGTTTGTTTTACACTACTGTAACCATTTAAACTTTGGATGTGTGAAAGTTTTCCGGTTGCCAGCTGCATAGTGTTTCTATTTAATATTCCTCCTTATACAGTATCATTTTCTGGGTCATGGCCAAAGTGTTTTGGTGAGACTAAGAATAACCTGCCTGTGTTTTCTCGCTGCCTGCATATCTGCTTCTTGCACGCATGTTCTGCATGGATGGAGTTGGATGGTGCCCCACTGTAATCCAGTGTTATCTGGGACAATGAAAGCAGGCTTAATTGGATTGATTTCCACAGAAATGTCTTTGATCTGATATGAAAAGTTGTGTTGAGGAAATCTTTTAAGTAAGGGTTAATGTGGGAAAAGCTGTGCTTTATATGTTTTTAAACACACGACTGCAGAGGGGATGAATCAACCTGCAGCGTGCAGTAGAGGGCGGCTGCCTCTGCAGAGTGCATTCAAAAGCATACAATGCACGCCTCAGAGTGCATTAACCTGCTTATACCATGATTACCACACATTTGGCTTATGCGTTTGTACTAAAAGGCATTTCATCATGTTTACAAACCAAAATGGATTTATTACAGTTTTTCTCAGTCACTTTGGTATATTTCTCAGGTCAGAAATGAAATTCACATAACTATTCCACCTCATGCAAATGCTTTGGCACAGTCATGCAAATTATTATGTACATTATCATATTATTTATGCCATGTTGGCCAAAATGTATTGCACTGGCTCTTCATTAGTTCATTGTATAAGTCATTATATGCAAGATGGTTGAACCAGTTGTCCTAATCTGTCAAGCATATTCTCTATACATCTCTATTAAAGTTATTTTTTAATATAAGTGTGTCCTGAACTGATAAATTTCTCTCACTTGAATATTGACTTTCACCAAAAGAGGGCAATGTTTGAAGGATTACATCAACTAATTACCAATCAGTTCTCTAAAATAGCTCAGAGGTGCATCTCATGAACCTTCAGCTGGTAAAGCCTATATTGACAGAGCACAACACACTGTTACAATTTGGCAATTGAAGAAGAATGAGGAAATGAACAGGGTCAGCAGCTGGTAGTGTTGTGGTCAAGACCGCCTAAACCGAGACCAAGTCATTGCCGAGACCGGAGGGTATCAAGACCAAGACACTGCTGAGACTTGAGGGTGACAAGACTAAGGCCAAGTCCAAGTCCAAGACCAAGACTCACTAAGGGAGACCAAGACCAAGACTAGTCGAGATCAAGACTGAAAACAGACTAGGGCTAGAATTGACATCACATTACTCAGATCAACTGTAGAGAAAAAAGGCATTGCTGTAAAGTGTCATTACTCATTAAATCAAATTCATGTTATCTTTTCAATCATATTGTCCATATGTCTCTCATTTAAAATCTCCCACATTTGTCATAGTTACGAGGCCTGATGGAAAATAATATTCTCAGCAATCCTCTCCAATAACCGTTTTATCAGACCTTATCAAGGGAAAGAGATGGAATGTACCAGGAAGATGTTCATACATGTATTAAGTCTGTTATACCAGGGACCGAGGCCTCGGGTAAGCTATGAAGTAATGACCCTTTGCTTTGAATTGAAGAGAATGAGCCTCTAGATTGACTTGCACTTCCACGACCGTGCTTTCTAATGAATGTAAAATACCTAATTTATTTGAATTATAACTACTGTTATATGTTATCACTTTGTTATGATGTGACGTGTATGACGTGTGTGGACTATGAAGCACCGGCAATGTCCATTGAGAAAATGTATAAAATGTAATGTTTTTAAAATAAATGCATCTGACTGGTTGCATTTGAACTGAGGCGCGTAACAAATAATGATACTGTTCTGTGAGAATGTGCTGTTTTCTCTTCTTTTCCCCATCCCATCAAGACCATTTTGTCCGAGAGCAAGACAAGTCCGAGACTAAATAGAGTCGAAACCAAGACAAGACCGAGGTCGAATAGAGTCGAGACCGAGACAAGACCAAGACCACAAAAGACTGGTCTTGAGACCGGTCTCGAGAACTACAGTACTAGCAGCTGGTAAGGAGAAGTGGAGTAAGACTGCATGGTGGAAGGGTAAGGGGGGGAAAACAGAGGTAGAGGTAGAAGAGGCCAAGAACAGAGGCACTTTCCTGATGAAATAAGGGCCACAACATGGACCATGTCCTCAATCATGGCCTTACAATGGCTGAGGCTGATGAAAGACTGCAGCTGAATGCTGGGACAACAACCATCTCCTCAATCATTCAAATATTTAATAGATAGTAGGAATATAATCCAACAACAGCTGAACATCTGAAGAAGGCCTGTGCACAACTTTTACAGGTTCGACACGTGCCTTGTTTTGCTCACACATTAAATTTGGTGGTGAGAAAAGCCATAAAGCAAACTCCAGCATTGCATGAATTACATCTGCAATCAAGGCAGATAGTTGGCTTTTTCAGGTCCAGTGCCATTGTGAAGCAGAAGCTCTCAGATATTCAGGAGCGAATGGGGAAACCTGTAATGAAACTCCTACAGGAAGTGGAAACCAGATGGAACGCCACCTATTTAATGTTTCAGCGTCTGCTGGAGCAACGTGAGGCTGTGGCAGCAGCCTTGGCTTCTCTCAACACAACCTTTGCTCTTTTCAGCAGTGTTGACCAAGACACAATCAGTGAGTGTCTTCAGCTTCAAGCTGTCTTCAATGAAGCAATTGTTGAACTGTCATCAGAGAAGAGGGTCTCTGCCTCAAAAATAATTCCAGTCATCGGGTTGATTAATCACAAAGCCCATGAAAATGGTGAGAGGTTGATAAGTCCAACTGCCTCTCATTTGCATAGGAACCTACAAATGAACTTGAGAGAAAGATGTGGAGTTGCAGCTGCAACTCTACTAGATCCTTGATTTAAAGCTCTGGCTTTTAGATGTTCCAACAATGCAGCCAAAGCTGTGAAGGCTTTAACATCCGAGTGCTGTGCTGTCATGCGTGCAACTTCACACACACAAACAAGTGCTTGTGCACCAACAACATCAGCCATTACAGCACCACAGGGCAGTGAACATAATGAAGTGTCTCTGGGATGTATTTGACAGCAAGGTACTCAAAACCAACAGAGGACAGAGTGTCACTGCAGATGCCACTGTTGAGGTTCAATGCTATCTCTCTGCCCCATATCTACCTAGAGCAGAGGACCCTCTACACTACTGGACCCAACATGCCACCATATTTCCTCATCCGTTCCAGTTGGCCAAAACATATCTCTCCATTCCAGCAACATCAGTACCATGTGATAGAATATTTTCCAAAGCTGGAGAGATAATGAGCAAGAGATGAAACTGTCTCAGCCCAAGCAGTGTTGAACAGATTGTTTTTCTTAATAAAAATGCTTAAATGTACAGAAGCACCTCCTTCTGATTCATGCCTATTTTACAGAAGCACAACATACACATACTGATAAAAATCAATTCAATTCAGGTTTATTTATATAGCGCCAGTGCACAACAAATGTCTTTTATGAAAAATACTATGGATTAACACAAAAAGTGTGAGGCCACAGAAACACACGGGAAGACATTGCAGTTTATTGAGTGTGATGTTGTAGGATAAAATTTATTTAGCCACCAGATGTCACTGTTGTAAGTTCCGAACGCTCCAAATAATCAATTCATTTTCTGGAACAATTGTTCCAAATGATTTGATCTAGCAAACGTTCCATTTTTGCCATCACTACTGTTCAGTTCCTTCTTTTATGTGCATGTTAGTGTTCATTTGTTTCACTTGTTGCTTGTTTGTTGCCACATGCCACTGATTGGTTAATTCATTATTGTCACAACTTGGAGCAGAAAGAGAGCCGAGTAATCATGGAACGAGGGGTTCATTAGGGAAAAAAAGAAGGCGAGATACAAAAATGGTGATGACTCCATTGACAGGACTTAATCAGACAGGACTAGAAACAGCCGTTAACATGGGGATTCCACATGTGGTTAACGAGGGGGCACCGGAGGATCAGACGAGCAGGGTATGACAGTTATTGAGTTACACCTATTTACACCTTATTTGCCCGGCTTGTTTTTATGTGCCGGTGGCCTCTCTGTTTCCCGTCAGTGTTCATGTTCATGTTACTGTATGTTGAGAATTCTGTTCATTTTGTAGTCCTTCTCCCTGAGTTTCTCTGTTCCATGGTGAGATTATTTTATGATTTCATTAGTTGGTTTGTATTCTTCCCCATAGGTTTTTCACCCCTTTAATTTGTGCTTTTCCCTAATGTGCTCTGTGTAATTCATTATATCTTTGTTTGCCTCTGAACTTTATTTATGCTTGCACTGGGGTATTGCACTGCTCCATGGGGCACTGAATGTCTTAATCGAAGTTGGTTGTTCCTCTGTTTTGATTGAAGTTTCTTGGTAGGATGATTACTTAAAATTGAGGCACCCATGCCTTGGTTGTTGCTTTGAAAAGTTTGATTTATTATTCAACACATCAGTTATTAGACCATTTTTAAAAATACAATTGGGTGTCCTCACCGTAATGTAAATGAATGGGTATTGATTCTGGTAAAGCATACCAGTTTGGTCTTAAATTTGGCTTGAAGTGGCATTGAAAAAGTCTATAATTTATAGAGATATTTGGAAAGGAACCCAATACATTACAATGCTCAAGACATGTAGTGATGAAACTATGGATTAATGTTTCAGTACCAGTAACGTTGAGGATGGAACAAAGGCTGGCTGTTCTGATAATGTTAAATATTTAATAGAAGTCGTAGTTTAGCACCAGCTATTGGCGGCCTGTAGAATATTTTTCTTGTCACTTGCAGGCAAGAAGTTGTCTTAATCTAATGGAAGCTGTTACCCATCTATAACATCTGTTTATTAATCCATTTCCATCACCTTTCATCTTCATGGATGCAGTAGCATCATCCATATCTATTAATTTAGTTTAAATTAAATTCTTATTTATGTATGATATTGTTAGAAAGTTAGATGTCTGTGATGGGTGAGGCAGGTGGTATGTATTGGTATTGCATATAATTGCGTGTCATCAGCATACTAACAAGAGAAAATGGTGATGAATTATATGACCTTACAAGAGCACATAAACACTAAAGAGAAAAGGGCCTAAAACAGTCTCACGATGATGCCTTGAGTGAGAGGATTTTAATGTCTTGAAGGATACAGAATACTGATGGTCAATAAAATAAAATGTAAACCATGAAAGAGCAACAATACCTGAAAGTTTCAGCAGCATTTTGTGGTTTACACTGTCAAATGCCATGCTAAGATCGACGAGGAGAAGTACGCTGACAGCCCCAGAGGCGATATCCTCCAGTAGATCATTAGCCACCCCGGGCAGTGCTGCTTCAGTTCAGTGTAGGACTTTGAATCCTGATAAAAATGGTTCATACGGATTACATGCACTTACAGTGATCTTTAAGTTGAGCAGCAGGAACTCCAAAATCTTAGCCATAAACGGAAGATTTCAAATGTGTCTGTAAGATTTTAACTAAGTCTAAACCGGGATTTTTGACAATAGCAGCTTTCAGTTGAGGTGGAACAATATGGAAGAGAGCTAAAATAGTGTTAAGATACTCCTTGTTAACTGTAGAATGGGCAAAATGTAACTGACAAAAAATGAGTTTGATTTCAACAATAGTTCTACAATAGAAGCAAGACTGGTACCATATAATAGTATAATAAGTATATGTATAATATAATAATAATAGTTTCTGGCCATCTCATGATCACCTAATTGTTCCCAACCTACAGTATTGTGTCATGCACATAAACCTGTCTCTGGTCTGTTGTTATTCGTGTATATATGTGTCTTCTGTAGCCCTCCACCCACGATCTGTCATTGTAGCTGTTTGCATTATATGCAGTGAGTTAATGTTAGTCCAATCAGTACCCTGTGTGATGTAATCCCTTCGTCTTAGATAAGAACATAAGAACATAAGAACTATACAAACGAGAGGAGTCCATTCGGCCCATCAAGCTCGCTTGGGGAGAACTTAACTAATAG
>JABFDZ020000109.1:23618147-23629014 GCA_019775955.2 Pollimyrus isidori | reverse complement strand
TAAATGTGGCCCCCTTAAAAACACACTGGCCCCACCTCGGCCCCCCTGGTGATTTTGGTCTAGAACCGCCACTGTTTTCACTGATACCCAGCATTAAAACTTAATACTGACAATGGTTGTGCTAACAATCCACCCCATTGCCCTCATATTGTGGCATATCTCTATTCTTCCATGAACTACCCCGACTGCCTGCCCATCTATAATATAAGATATAGTATGTATATAGTATAATCTACAGCATATTGCAGGACCCCTCCTCCCTTACGCTCCTGTCTATTTCCTCTGGCCGGTAGGTCTGCTGCTGTACTTGTGGTGCCTTGACTTTGCTTGGTTCCCGCACTCTAGCTCCAAAACACTGGTAATTCCGGTGTTCTGTTTTTGCGTATTGTCATTTCAGCTGTTTGTGTACTTAAGGATTTATGACACCTTGAGGCTATATTTTATGGATGCATTGTTTTGGATTTGCATTAGGTTATACTGTGACGCGTCTGTCAGGACTGGTCCCCGCCTTCTCTCTTTGTCTGTCGTTTCCCTGTATGGCGAGTGGGTGTTTCTGATAATCTCATTTCTGTTCCCTCTTTTCCTCCAGGTTTACCCCAGTTTTAGTCCTCGCTCTTTTTCTTGTGCCCTGGCCTGTTGCTTGGCCAAATGGGCTGAGCGTATGTTTCCTAACCACGCGTCTCCAATTGCTCAGGCAATGAGGATTACGTTCAGTAGGCTCGTCAGCTATAAGTGCTTTAATTTAGCACTGAAAATTTGATTAATAGCTATAATGCTAAACAACGAACCATGGCATCTTGCACAAATTCAAGGTCATTCCAACAATAAAGTACTCTTTTAATTGTTACATAAATTGTTGGGGTAATTAATTCAGCTTAGCAACTGATAATGATTTCGAAAAAAATCAACAGTTTATTGTCAGATAATAATGATGGAATACATCTTAGGATATTTTGTAATTAGCCTTAAACCATGGCTCTATTGCAGACGAAAATGCCAAAACATGAAGAGTAGAAAAATATAAACTAGCATGTTCCTTCCAATCACTCAGTTATGTGCACCCATGCATGATTGCATGCACAGATACATATAAATAGTACATGAGTCTCTGTAGTAATGGAACAAAAAGTAAAACTCATGTATAACAGGTAACACTTAAAAGGCATGTACCTGTTGCTTGCAAATTTGATGGAAATTCTACAAATTAAGTCTTATGTTTGGATTAAGTGTCAATAGTTATTGCTCTATGTTGAATCCATAGCAGTTTTTTGTAAATGGCATATTGTCCATTTCAGTTTCAGTTCTGGGTATAATGTGTATGTCCATGGTAGTTACACAACTGGCCCACAGGCATGTGAGACCGGTTAGAATCCTAGTCTCTCAGGTGGTGTGAACAGGACCTCCAGCTGCTTAACATGCAGAAATGACATCAGGCCCAGTGATGATCCTTAACATCCTGATATAGGATAACAGTCCTGTATCACTGAGCCCTCTAATATACAGCTGCAGGAATCAGAAGCTCTGGTCCTCAGCTTCAGTGTTGGGAGATGAACAATTTCAATAGCTTTCTTGCTGTTGGTTTTTTGTTCTCTTACATGCTCTTAACCTCCTGAGGGCCATTCTGATTGACTTATGCACAGTAGAATAGATTCAAACAGCATATCAGATGAAACATCACGCTCCCCAGCAATGAGATCCACTGTATATACTGGAGACACACATGTGAGGACAAAATACCTTGCTGTGTGACCCAGAAATTCCTCCCAAGATGTAGGATTACCATCTGTATCAGCACCATTTTCATTTATGTAAATCTATTTCGGTGGAGGTTTGAGTACTGCCAGATCGTTGAACAGGCATATCATCTCACCCAGGAGAATCACGCTATGAACTTTTAGAGTATGAAGTATTTCATCACCTACTGGAGCTTTGATGAATGACAGTTGTGCTTGACTGGGGAGATGTGGTGGATGTTGTTACGTGCGGAGCCCGTAGCGGCGCTAGTTGTGCGGATGTGTATCTGTCTGCGTGCGCCGTGCGCTCGTTTTGTTAACAGGGGACGGTCCTTAATTGTCTGGCAGCCAATCATCTCCAGCTCAATTTTATCGACCAATCATCGCATCCATCTGATGACATTGCGCATCTCCATCGGCCAACCATCATGCTGGAGAGGAGGAGCTGCCGTTTTACATCAGGAGGGAACAGCTTTTTCCAGCTGGCTGCTGTGTGCAATGTGCCTGTTTGTCCCGGTTTCTGCTATGCTGGTAATTTGGGCCGGAGGGTTGGACAGGGTAGCAGGGGCGGGCCTATACGCTCATCGTGCCGGTTTGAGTCTGTGTTAAAACACCCTAGGTGAACCACCTGTATGTTATATTTTAAAGCTAGTGTTTAGACCAGTTTGGTGTTATTTTGCTTACTGTATTGAGTAAGACTTATTAAGGAAGCTGTCTGGGTTCGTTGTGTTCTTTCCTGTTGCGCCGTCCACAGTCCAGTGACATAAATGTCCTGTATTTACTCCCTGGCTGCAGAACTGAGTATGTGTGTTTGGACTCCCCGTTTGAGATGCTCCTCCTACTGCCCGCCACCTAAGGGTTATCGATGCCCCTCCATCCCTAGATGTTATCCTGAGGGCTCGTAACATTTACGATGATCAGTACATCCTCTTTAGAGTGCAGGCTAGACTGATTCAGTGTGTCCCTCAATGTCATTCAGTGGTCTGGCCATAGATTATCCAAGGGAAAGTTCTCAGGTCACTTCCAATTTGTCAGACATTATCAGGGACAGTCTCCTCTAAGAAAATAATGGATCTGATGAGCTGCTCATCCTTTTTAATTCAGTTGTTCTGCTTTGTAGCACATTATTGTTCATATTCAATTCTTCATCATGAGGATTCTGTCCATAGATAGAATCTTAAAATCCCTGTGCTTAGGACTGTGTACATCTCCCCTACAGTAATACCTCACTCAAGTACTCCTTCCTCTTGATAGTCTAATATATTATATTCTGAATGTCTCAAGGGTGCCAAATTTAACCTTAATTCACAGCTTTTTTTGGTACATCAGTGGTCCTGGTTCCCTCTCCCATACGTTTTCTTACTTGATGAATTCGCCTCAATTCCACTTATCTGGTCTTTGCAGCATATTTATCGTTTCTGAGATTGTTTCTTTGTTGTTTTGGAGTATTTACGGCTTCATATTCAGAATTCATATAATTTCCACTGATCTCCATGTTTTGGTTTAGTTTTTGAAGTAAAGAATGCTTTTTTCATGTAATCACACCTTTGTCTTCATTTTTCAAAAAACAAATGCCAATAAACAGTTAACATATCTGACAGTTTCTCATGAATCAGAGGATGACATCAAATGAGCTTCAAAGAAATGGGAAACATGAATTGAATTGCAGTTGTAAAAGGCACTGTCAGGACTGATTGTATCAAGCCTGTAGAAGCAGTACTGAATTCCCGTAAAGCAAGGAAGAAGCCCTCCATTTATGAGAAGCAGAGAAGCACCAGGCTGGAGTAAGAAAAATAAATAAATAATAAAGAAATGTATATATTTATATACACACAGAGGCACACACATAAATCTGTATATCAGACTTCTTTTTATTGCTCTATATTCTGCTCTTTAGCAGTATGTTTCCTTCCCTGTATTACAGTGTCAAACTGTGCGCTGGGTGGCAGTTAATAAGCTATTTCAGCTCTATTTTTATATCAAAGCGTTGGTTTACCTTTATATCATCTTAACCAACCAGCAACCTGGTGACCTTTTTACCTTTAAAAAGTCTTTTTTTTGAAAACCCCCAGTATAAGATACGCCATCTTCAACAGATTTCTGCCGAATCCTTGATGGAGTTCTGCTGTGTCATCAATGTAGCATCAACAGTCTTCTTCAGCTGATATATTCTCTGTCAAGTTCACTGATCAGTGTTCACTGTTATTAGGAATGACGGTGCTGCTTGAAGATATTCCGTTTTATCTCTCCAGAGTGGAAAAGTCTACTGCAAGTGTCAGCAAGTATGCCATCTGGAGCACCTCAGGAAATTTGTTTCTTCAGGCTATAGAACCAAAAAAGGTGATTGAAATTCACATTTTACTGTTTTATACAGTACCGTGTTTGTACCTTGCTATATAGACTATTCCATTGCATCTCATTATAAGACAAAGATCTTTAAAGCTATCCCTATTTCACAGTGTTTTGGCCTATATACCTGTCAGTATCTATGGATTAATTACTGCCAGAGATTTGTTTATCAGATGGGTATCTTGATGCTGCTATGCTTGTTACTTTTCTGTTTGACACTGTATGCCATACCAGTATATTATGGTTTTTGTCGGTATAGATATACTTGGTGTTCTCCTGTTTAATGTCCATTTCTGTATTTTAGATGACACCATGTGTTACAGGGGGGGCTTACAGAAGAGAAGGATGGCGTTCTCTGAGGAAGAGACAAAGAAGATCCGTCCACGCTGGACATTCCGACCAAAGGTGGATGCAGCAGAAGATCTCCCAACACTTACTGGCGCACCATCACTGAGGAGGTGCAAGACTGGGTTTGTGACACTTCGTCAGTGCTCCGTTACCCAAAGCAGTTTGAGAAGATAAAGTCTTTATTTCTAGTTAATAATACCAAAAAGTTTGTAATACTTTTCATTTAACATACAGTAATATAAAATTGTATATTTTCTACTACAGCTAACTGTGAGTCACTGGAAATTTGCGTCATTGATTGTGTGCCGTCATTCCTCATCTAGGTTAGAGTTTGCCTGCCTTGTCAAAGAGTGAAGGCAGAAGCATCAGAAATGAGCCCCTTCAAACTGGTATCCCCATGGTACACGGTCAGTAAGCCAGTATCAGTCTTTAAACTCTAAATGCTGGAGCTTTTAAATGCTATAGACAATTTATCTTTTTTTCTTCAATCTTTTTCTTGCTATGTTCCATTGACCATTCCATTACAAGGTGTGGACCTCATCAGATCATTCAAGGAATTGTTCAAGGGGAACCGGTATAGTCTGGCCGCCATAGACTTCTCCATGAAATAGGTGGAGGCCTGAGCCATCAGGGAGAAGCCTGCAGCTGATACCTCTCCGATGTATTTAGGCTGTTTATTCTGATATTGGGACACAGGTCATTCTAATACGCTAAAGTCATGAGTTATGGAACAAGGTAAAGGATAATTATAATAGTGCTCATAAAAGGGGTACCTTACAAGTTTCAGGTATGTGTAGCAGCTTGCTGTATTTCTCCTTAATTAGTTTAATAGCAGTTGGTTCCAGGGATGTACTGTGTACAAGGCAAGATTTAGGGATACACTTTTCAGGACATTTTCATTCACATTAAAAATGTTTGAGACGTTCTATCAGCTATGGGATGACAGCATTGCAACATATTTGTGTGTGAAAAGAAAGCTGGTCCTCCTCCTAGGGGTACAGGAATGAGAAGTTCTGTAGCATCTTCCTGATGGTAGCATGAAAACAGGTGGCAGCATGGGCAGAACGGATCCCCAGGTTAGTGGCCGTCTTTAAGCAATGGGTGTTGTAGGCGCCTGTAAGGTGGGTCGCTGGGTCCCAGTGATCTTTTGGGGAATGCTGATCATTTTCTGCAAAGCTTTCTTCTCGGTAGAGGGGCAGCTAGCACAACTGACATACAGTATGTTAGGACACTGTCCATGGAACAGTGATATAAGGTCTGCAGTTGCTGCTTCTGCAAACTGAATATTCTGTGTGATCTCAAGAAGTATACCTGCTATTGTTCTTTCTTCGACAGGGAAGTTAGCTGTCCAAGAGAGGTCCTCCTAGATTTGTACACCTAGAAATTTCTCAACCAGTTTACCATTAATTTAAATAGAAGCAGGCTCAAGTTGGGTGGACTCACATTCAGAGTGCATGTTGAATTATCAATGAATGCAAATCTAAAATCCATTAGGCAAATCCCAGAGAAAATTGGTACATTTGGTAACTTAGGGTATTTGGCATAAAAATTCGAAGTGTGTCCTGATTCTTGACTGAATATTCTAGTGAAATAAATATTGATTACAACAGCAAGCAATCTGTTCATCACTCAATGAGGACTCAGGTGTGTGTTTTGTCTAATGATGATTTGTTTGTTTCGAATGTTAGGCAAGAACATCTAAAACTTCAATAAATAGAAATGCATTGATCCATGCCTGGGTCCATGTCACGCCCAGATCCGTCCGATCCTCGTGTGTGCCACGCCCACCTCGTTACCTCGTGTTAATTTCTGATTGTCATCACCTGTTTCCTGTTCCTCTTGACTTGTCCTGTGTATTTAGTCCGCATCTGAAACAGTCTTGTTAGATCAGTCATTGATGTTAGTGGATGTTTGTCACTGTCAGCTCGTTCATTTGAATAAGTCCCGTTTTCTTCTCATAAAGTCAAACTGCACGTGCCTGCATGCCTGATCTCCTGCACGACACATGAGAGTCTATATGCTGCACGTAATTTACTTTGGTAAGTGAATACAAACGTTTATCTGAAACACAACCATTTCAGACAGATCCCTCTATTTCACATATATATATTTTTTACGTTTGAAAGTTTACCTAAATTAATATTTACTACTCTCTTGGATTGATGTAAAACCTGCAGAGACTGCTTAGAGAAATATATCTTATTATACCTTAACATCCTAACATCCCTTAACATAATATACATTAATAACAAACATTACATGATTATACAATTATAATGTTTGTTATTATATAATGTTTGTTATTAATGTATATTACAGCTGTTAAGGGATGTTAGGATGTTAAGATATGCATATGTGATGCTTATGAATGTTTTATCGATACTTAATGAATACATCATGAAGGTGTACTGAACGCTTTATGAATGTCATAGAAAAGCGTTATGGAGGTGCAGTTAATGTAAAGCATTACCATATATTTGAGTGTGTAAACTGCTGTACCCAATAATTTAATGCCCAACTTTAGCAGGCATTTTCTCTCTCACGAAGCAGTATGAGATTTAGATTTCAAATTGACATTAATGGGGATTGATAATATTGGATCACACACCCCCGCCATCCTCAGTGGGATATGCAGTGAGAATGACCATTTTTCTTAAACAAACTTATTCAATCTCTGTAATCTGATTTATTTCCTCAAAGAGTGAAAACAATTTGCTGCACCTAACTTTTGTGATTCACCCAAATTTGTCTGTGGAGATGATGGTCATACTGTACTGTGGAGAACAGTAACTGGTGTGGAAGGAAAACTGGACATTGGTAGGCCTGAGAGGGGAGGCATATTGGGTCTGTTATTGGACCTTGGAGACACTGACTGTGGAGCAAGGGGGGAGAAACCATCTGCAGGAAGAGACTCAATGCTGCCCCAACTGGTGCACCACAAGTTATAGCTTTATAAAATAGTCTATAAAATACTAATCATATGTTAACCATGTATTTTCAGTGATTCAATGACAATATGTCAATGTTTTAATAATTAACAAATGGAACATCCCAAACATTAAGTGATTCAATGTCATATAATCAATATCTATATACATATCTCAAGTAGAGTCTAAAAGTAGAGACAGATTTCAGTAAATTGAGCAAAATGGGTAGATTTTACCTTGCTACCAAAGGTAAAACAATAGAGCAGGAGAATTGTGTTCGTTATACGTTTGAGCTTAAGTTGTTGGTGTCTTGTGACCAATCAGGACTTAGTAGTGATTTATCAGCTGGTTGCTCTTTGTGCTCCGAGTGACTTGGTACTGAGTGCCAGAGTGTGACGAGAGAGCCTTGCTAGATTGCTCGCATAAAAAGATTACTTTGCTCATAAAACAGAGCAGTTGATTTATAATTTATCTACCACACTGGTTGAACATATTGCAAATAAATGGACGGTATTTGGTTTTTTTTTTCAGTTTAGTTACACTCGGGACTGATGCGAAATGGGAAACTACACTGCAGTTTTTCATCCATCCATATATGTCTCTTTCAGTTTATTCAGCACAGAGCGGCCTATCCCAGCAAACAAAGGGCATGCATGACACGTGGCCAAACAATCTCAAACTACAGGAAACTATAGGAAATTTAGCAACACCAGCTCACCAAGACCACATGTTTTTGGACTATGGGAGGAAACCTGGTATAATCAGAGGAAATTATGAGGACAGGAACAGCAGAAAGCATGTTGCTTTGAGAAAAATGCTTTACTACAGAAACAGGAAACAAAATCAGAGGCTGAGCTCCATCAGATAAATCAAATCAGCGGTCGTTACACGTTACACGTTACACGGGCGCTACGTATGTAAAGCTTACGGCACTGTGCTTCCCATGGGTCATGGCTGGCCGTCTCAGTCATGGCCCTTTACATAACATTGTCTTCAAGACTTCAAAGGAAGGAAACTGCAGCTGTAGAAGACAATTGATCTTGCGAAGACAGTAACTCTAAAAGCATTTTGATGTGAAAGCATTTTGAGAATATTTAATGCCGTTGTAATGTATCGCAACACGCCCATGTAAAGAGCCTTGGAGTGACTCTGTTGTGAAAGGTGTTATATAAAAATAAATTGAATTGAAGTGAGATTTTGCAGATCTTTTTCCAACTTTGTAGGTACATGTGGGGATGAGAAGCTGGAAGCTAACAAAATTTGAAACAAATTTATGGATCTTATTACCACTCTGTAAAAACAGTGTATGGATCAAAATCTGCACCTAAAATTGTAAACCTGATTAGATAAAAAAAAAATGCAACTGCAATGACAGAGGGCAGTAAACCTGGAACTGCAGGCAGAGGGCAGTAAACCTGGAACTGCAGGCAGAGGGCAGTAAACCTGGAACTGCAGGCAGAGGGCAGCTCAGAGCAAAAACAGAGTCTGCAACCACCATCTTGTGAACACAGCCATCTGCCATATAATTCCATGGATCATTTTGCAAACTTCACAGGAACATTGTACAGGTCAGTGATTCTGAAACTGTGGGGCATAAGATGATTTTATGAATATACTATTATGAAGTTAATACTAATTCTTGGTCACTAAACTCCCCATTTTTTTTTTTTAGCAGTCCAGCAGCCAGTCGGCGAAATGTGTTGTGGCAAATTTATTGTGGGAGAATTTTATTGTGGGAGAGAGTGTAAGGTAGGATCATAATAATATTCCTTTTTGACCTGCAACATTTACCAGGAAAAGTGCTCCAGGGTTGTCGGATAAATGGCATTACAGTGCAGTCGGGCTCCAGGCTTTGCTCTCCACCGTCTATATATACATGGATCAGCCATAACATTAAGGCCAACCACATAATCTCATGTTCGTCATGTGCCTCCAAAACAGCTCTGACAGCACGAGACATGGACTCCACAAGATCTCTGAAGGTGTCCTGTGGTATCTGGCGCTAAGACATTAGCATCAGATCCTTTAGGTCCTGTAAGTTGTGAGGTGGGGCCAACATCGATCGGACTCGTTTTTCCAGCATGTCCCACACAGCATCTGTAGATAAGCTTGAGATCTGGTTAATTTTGAGGCATTGAACTTTTTTTCATGTCTTTCAAACCATTCCTGAAGAATTTTTACAGTGTGCATTATCCTGCTGAAACAGCCACTGCCATCGGGGAATACTGTTGCCATGAAAGGGTGTATTTGATCTGTAACAATGTTTAAGTACTTTGTACATGTAAAAGTAACATCCGCATGAATGCCAGGACCTAAGGTTTCCAAGCAGAACATTGCCCAGACCATCACACTGGCTCCACTGGCTTGCCTTCTTCCTATAGTGCCATCTCTTTCCGCGGTAAACGGCATGCATGCACCCCGCCATCCACGTGATGCAACCAAGAATGTAACTGATCAGACCAGGCCACCTTCATCCATTGCTCCATGGTCCAGTTCTGATGCTCATATGACCTTTGTAGGTACTGTGGGCTGTGGCCAGGGGTCAGCATGGGCACTCTGACCGCTCTGCAGCCTAACACACAGCAAGCTGTGATGCACTGTGTGTTCTAACACCTTTCACCTCTAGAAAAATCTTTTTAGTGTTGCCGTGTGGATAAGTGAAGGGGACTTGCACATTGCAGACTCTGAAAGTTCCCTATTTGGTCCCTGATTTATCACATGGTACTACTTTGTGTTTTTGGTATTGATAAACACTCCTGTTCGCCCTATATGCAAGTAAACATTTTTTCAATATGGAGGAGCTGCTTTCGACAATGCTGATTCTACCAGGCACAGTAGCATGTTACTGAGTGTGACTGCTGCATACTTGCACAGAAAATAAACAATTTTGCAGCTGACTATGTCAATGCACGCATGTCCAGTGTAGGATAATAGGTATGTCAAATGTGTTTCTGCTTGTTTGTGTGGATTGAAATACTTCTGTAAACAATGTGAAAATACCTGTGTGGATTTAATTGTAAATACTGTTCTCAGTGATTGTAGCTGGGGCCGTGTATATACTGTAATTAAGAACAATCAATAAAACTTTATTATAGACACAATAACAAAAGAGGGTATTATTTGAACAGCATATAAATCAGTGACCTACAAGGAGATGATTATATCAATGTCTCCACAACTGGGATCAGCATCACGTGGAACTAATTCTTATGCTGGATAAGCCCAAGATGATTTAATTTACTGACTAATTATGCTGGCAAATTAATTCATACATAACAAAGTATTGACAGTATACATACCCACAGCCGCAAACACGACACATGCCCTACACCATCTAGCTCTCTGAAGTAATTTTCTCTTGGTATAATTGTATGTTACTAGAAGTCTCCACATACTTGGTTTTCTGTAATTTTACCACATGTGCATGGTATATGGCAGCGGTTCCCAACAGGGGGGTCCCGGCCCACAAGGGGGCCTCAGCGAGCTCTGTGGGGGGTCGCGTCATATTTT
>JABFDZ020000109.1:23597017-23609211 GCA_019775955.2 Pollimyrus isidori | reverse complement strand
GGCCAACATTTCTAAAGAATGCTTTCAGCACCTTGTTGAATCAATGCCACGTAGAATTAAGGCAGTTCTGAAGGCAATAGGGGGTCAAACACCGTATTAGTATGGTGTTCCTACCCAGCAAACATTGGTCCGACGGCGACGTTGTGTCCCTGGCCAAAAACAGTCGAGGTAAGACGGCATAAATCGGTAAAAATATGTGACACAGAACATTACCTAAAGATGCATTCAGATACATTTGTACATGTCTACAGTTGTCTGGGGTTGCATGTATAGGGTTAGGGTTAGAAAAGACGCCGAAAAGACGTCGATTACACGGCAAGTTGACGTCAAAGACGTAATTTTCATGACGGGACGTGTTGGAGAGACGTCATTTCAACGGTCATCAAACGTCCAAATGTTTGCTGGGTAATAATTCTTTAGGTGAGTGTACAGTACAGGCCAAAAGTTTGGACACACCTTCTCATTCAATGTGTTTTCTTTATTTTCATGACCATTGGTCGATTCTCACTGAAGGCATAAAAACTATGAATGAACACATGTGAAGTTTTGTACTTAACAAAAAAGGTGAAATAACTGAAAACATTTTATATTCTAATTTTTTCAAAATAGCCACCCTTTGCTCTGATTATTGCTTTGCACACTCTTGGCATTCTCTGGATGAGCTTCAAGAGGTAGTCACCTGAAATGGTTTTCCAACAGTCATGAAGGAGTTCCCAGAGGTGTTTAGGACTTCTTGTTGTTGTTGATTTTTTTCTGTCTGACACTTGGGAATATTGTCACAGCTCCATCCTACTCCGGAATGCTGATCTGTGAAGTGTACTTGATCGGAACCAATCCAGCATGGAAGTGATTGCATGAGCTCCAGACACTGGAAATAATTGCGTGATCAAAATATCAATCCTGCCTTAGCAAGTGAGATGAAGATGATATTTCCTTGTATTGATAAGGTTGAATACTACATAGTGAATAAGAAACACTTTACTTTGAGTATACCTGTGATAAACTGCTTAATTAACAGGAAAACCACAAGTTTTATGATAGTGAATTGAATAAGACTAATACCTACCAAGACAGCCATCTGTGACAAGACTATGTGGCTTGCTTTGGGTGGAGAAAACATTAACAAATGATATCGATCATTTCTTTTTTTTTGATGAATGAGTTAATACGTCCGTTTCAGAGGATATTACAGTGATGTATAATAGGGTCCTTTGAGGTACCCCTGTCACGATTTCATCCTACTGAAAAACCCATCACCATTTAAGCAGCATGTGTCTGTCGATTTCCGTCCCGGTTTGCTGATACAGCCTCAAAGAGACCCAGAATCCTGGTGTCACAAGGGAAGTACTGCATCCCCATATCTATCTAATTATGCCCGTGTCCACACTACTTCCCCAAAATCTACAGCTCTCTTGTCAGATTCACAAGGAGCTGAAGCTGTGAGAAGTTCCATTTTGGTTTTGGAAAAATGAAATGGGCAGCTCTGTCCTCAGAATAGGGCCCAGGCTTCAGGTTGTGAGGTCTGCTGATGTAATCGGTACCGAATACTACAGAACTTGGGAACTGTGCATTGGCCTACTTGGAAACACTGACGGCATTAAATATGAGTATGAAGTGAAGCTTGAACATTTACATTAGGTCAGCAGTGTAAATTACTGAATTGACTCAATGTCACTGATTCAGGCTTCCATATCTTAAGCTATTTGAATGGCTAGGATTCAAAATACATAAATGGGATAGACATGAATAAAAATCCTATCTATACTCATAATCAAATTAAAATAAAAGATTTTTTTCCACAAATATAAAGGCACATTGACAATGTGCATAATAATCAACATTTTGTTTGCTCGCTTGTCTTTTTAGAATGTTCCTTTGAATTTGCAAAAACTGGTTCCATTAAAACTTTAGAATTAACTATGATTCAACCATTTCCAAAGTCATGGATGGATTCCCAGGATATGAAGGCTGCTAAAATTCCTTCTAGCCAGAGCGTCAGCCTCGATTTAGTGAGCAGACTGCTGGATATATAATGAAGATAGAAACTGACAGCCCAAATTGCAGCAATAATAGCACAGTTCAGGGTTAGCTTAGACAGCAAATGTATTGTTTGTTTACGGAAATCAGTAACAAATACATGTCTAATTTTAATACCTCACAGCTAAGCTGGACGTACAGCTGAATTATTACACCATACACATTGCAGATGGTCCTATCAGAACAGACCTAAGATGTGACAGTGTAACGTACTTCGGACTAAATATACCCTTAATTTCATTAATCATATTATCTTTGCTATTGTTCTGATATATCTGTAATATTTGAAGGATTTACTGTCATGTCACCACATTGTCGGTCATTCGAAGCAATGCTACTTAATTAGTTTGTCGACCCTGCCACCGCATAGAAAAGACAGCTCGGTATCGTCAAAAAGTGCAAGGAAAACCATCTGCCTGGTTCACATCTAGGTCATATTTAACAGTTAAGGTCCTGGTTTCTGTCACCTGTACTGTACCAGTTACATAAAATGCTTGCTGGATCCAGCTAAACAGCAGTGTGGAGGCAGGTTTGAGATAACAAAATGTGTGAGTCTTTGAAAACCAATAACAGCACACAAGAATTCTTTGGCATACATAAGAAAACTGGCAAAGCTTCCAACGTGATCAGTTCTGACAGTGGAGTAGACTTAAGCAATGATTACAGCAACACCTGCATCATGGAGATTTGAACCTGAATCCCTGCTTCTTCCATATTATTATATAATGTGATACTGAGTATCCAGTTCATATGGACCTGCTCAGAGAACATGCAAAAATAACATATTCTACTGACAATTTGTTTTAAACAAATAAAAGCTGTTTCCTAGCAACCACATAACTTTACTCTGTTTCCCAGCCCAGGGAGACACAGGCTAAATTATTATGTCATTTCTTAGCCAGCATGTTCTATCCAAAGTAACTAACAGTCTTGCCAAATTCCATACCAGGGTATTTAATTAGTATATTGCACTTAAGTAGGGGAGACTGGGGTTGGTTGGTACAGCGATTAATTTCCAAGCCAGTACAAAGAACCGTCACAGAAATCTGACATTAGATGATGTGTTCGGTGTGTTCATGTGACCACATGTCCAGGATTGTACTGTTTTATTGCTGTTCTTATTAGTCTACTAAACAATGTTTAAACAGATTATATATTTTGAATGCGTTACAGATTCAGAAGCTTTATTTTACTGGCATTGGATGTTTGGTTTTACTTTGGATTAAAGCAAAATTCTGGGCATTTTTGTATGTTACTAGATTGTTAAAAAATTCCTAGAATATTAATGTTGTGCAAACCAAGCCCACAAAATGTGTCAAACAGCTCCGTCTTGAGGTAGCACAATATAGTTTTTATAATTGAACAAACTATACACTGTAATTGTTTTCTGTAATTGTTTTCTGTGATCAAGCGTCCGATTTTTATCTTAGACCTTAAGGATTCATTTACATGTAGTTAGGTTATCGTGATGTATTATGTCTCCCATACCATTCTCAGGCGTACAGCAACAGGGAAAGCATGCTTGAATCATTACTGACATGTTACAAATCTCTTTAAAAAGTAGGAAAAAGGTTGTTGCTGTATTGTCTGTATAAAACTAAGTTGCCAACAAAAAGAGAAATCTCCAATTTCTCTCCATGATACAAAATGCCAGTTTTTTGTAGATGTCTTGTATTGTTATTGCAGTTAGTAACTGTCTTCTTCTGTCTTGTGCCCTACCCTCCATGGTCTAGGCTCCGGGCCCTGTGGGCCCATGTACAAGATAAATGGGGGAAGGTGGATGGCTGGATGCAAGCCTTGTATTGATTTTGGGGTTATTTCATCTATTTAAATTTACCTTTCCACATTTTTTTTCTAACTTGCAGTGAGTACTTTCCTCTGTCACAAAATGTGGATGGATTGCTGAACAGATCCTTCGCAAACCGTCAGAGCTGCACTGCTACCTCCATGATAACGGGATTGTAAAAAGTCCATGTGACCTTGTGGCTGTCAGTCTTGACGAGGTTCTGCATAGACTGCGCAGCCAGGGACTTAGGGACCACCAGGCCAAAATCCTAGCATGACGGTTGGGACGGTTTGGTTTAAGGCATTCTTTGTTTGTACTCTGTCAGTAGTCGAGGGAAATAAAATGAGCTTTATTAAGTACCAGGGGAGTTCCTTGGGTTTCAAAACTGCAGTTCAGAATGGACTATGACTCCACTTGCAGGTACAAAATAACTAAACTAAAAATACCTTCTTAACAAACAAATGCAGAAACTACCATCCATTTAAAAAATCATACAATGAAAAATGTGTGTTTCATTCAGAAGCCAGTAGTATCACATACAGTATCAAAATAAAACAAAGGCACAAAAATATTTCTCTTTCCAAATATTGTCGTTGAGGTGATCATATTTTTCCAAGTTGATTAGATAATACTGTTATATAAACAAACTTTTCTGAGGTTTAATCTGCAGTATGCTGGATATACTGTATTATGGGTGAAATTCAGACTAAGTACCATATTGTCAAGTGTACTACAGATGGTCCTCCTGAGATTTGAACCTGTAACCTCTATCGTTATCCCTAATGGTTTTGCTTCCTGCTGCACTATAAAACGTGGCATTTTCTCATGTGCTGTACAATGCATATTTTGTTTCTGATGTCTGCTCCTGGTTCCCACTAAATCTGTAAAAAAAAGAGAAGAAAATGTTTGTCCACGGTGCTAATTTTCCTAAAACGTTGGATTCCAGGCCCTTATTTTGCTTTCAGAACTGATTTCCTGTATTTTTCACTGCTCCCCCCTCCCTCTATCTCCCTTCTCTCACTCTCACTCCTTCTCTCCCTTCTCTCTCCCTCGCTCCAGCGAAATCCCAATGGGCCGCTGAACGCTGCAGCATCATCGCTCGCCTCACCGTCTTCTTATACCGCAAACGTGAATGAACGGCGCTTATGGGGATCACTACTAACCGGGCGCTCGCTGCTCCCCTACGAGCCTTTGACGCACAAGGAGAAGGCGGACAACGAGCCTTTTTCCTAGAATAATATTGCCGAAGAAGCATCCGCGGATCACGACTCTTAATGGCACCGCTTAATGCCATTTAATATATTTTTACGTAATTCGTCGGGGTTTGCCGGTTTTCCGAAAATCTGATTTTACGGACGCAGCAGCAGTAGGACAGGATATCACGGCTGCCTCAGCTCCACAAACCCACACACATCTGACGGATAACAGGTAGGAATGTATTGATTATAAAATGCCAGTATTATGGAAGTTTCAGATCTATATTATGAAACGCATTTAAGACTGGCAGTATATGCTTTAGAAAACCGTAAATTCTCTTTATTCTACCTACCTGTTTTGCTTTAAATAACATTATTAATCTCTGTTTGCCGTATTGGATTTCAAAGGCATTAGAAGATCATTGATTTCACGTTTTGGAAAATTAAAATCGCGCTGAGAAACACAGTTTACGTCGCGTTTGCCAAGGATTTCCCATACTTTTATGTTGCATTGCTACAATTATGTATTGATTTTTCAAGACAGTGTGATTATTAATGGTAATGTGGTCGTTTAAAAAAATGGTGTGAAAACTGGTGTCGAGTGAAAGCTTTGCCTCTAAATCAAAGACAGTTTAATTACCAAACTGGTTTAAATGTTGCATGTTTTCTGGCCTTGGATGATGAACATTGAATGGTAAGGAAAGTAATGGATAACTAGAGTCCAGTTTCGATTTCCAAAGCTCGGGTTTTAGTTTGACGCAAGGATGTACTGTGGCATTTACCTTCCTGCACGTCTGTTTACACCATCACACAAGACATATGAGCAATCTGCAATAGGCAAGATCAAGTACCTTAAAAAGCCCAATAAAAGGTGAAAACCGATCGAAAACGTCACTCAGTGATGTAGTCTTGCATGACAGCATTAATGCAAAACGGCTGCTGTTACATATGAAAATGACGGCAACTACAGCAATACATAGACTAAATTTCTTCTTTCATTTAATGACTTGGCACTCTCCAAAGGTCGTTTTCTTCATTCTGTATCGCATAATTTGTTCTGCCAAGAGATGAGCAATAACTGGTGAAGGATAAGGAACTGTAGGTCACTGTAAGACAAGAAGTCACAGTAGAGACATATGTCATCTACCTGCACCAAACATAATTATCCAGTGGAAATTATGATGTGCAATAATCAAGAGAAAGGGGCTGAATGTAACTGATGAAAAAATGTCCTTCTACTCGTTACCATTGTTTTCCTGTGTACTTCTCTCCCTTGTTTGTCAAGACATATACAACACACACTTCATCCTGTTTTGTTTATTTCTTTTTACTTTGCGCAGCAAAGGTACCGTAACCATTGGAGATCTGCACAAACGAGTAACTGAGCAATGTACCAATGTGCTCTGTAATTATGTGAATGCACAGATGGACTGCTGATATCTAATGGATGTAAAATGTTTGCTTGGGTGATTTCACCCACACTGTTCTGTGTATGATCATTAAGTATGTGAGGACGTGTTTTATTTGTTGTTGTCGTTGTTGTTTTCTAAACACAGCATTTGGTCATTTTAAGAAGCAGTGCAAAATTTGATTGGTCTTAAGGTTTTTGCCAGTTGTTACCTTCCTGCTAAAAGTATATTTTGTTAGTTTACTCATGCACTGGTCTGTCCTATTCTGACCTCCCACTGCATTACAGGTGACCAGTGATACCTATTGTTGCACAGGAGTAAGTTCCTCTCCAATAAGTGACTTTGCTGAGTACCCCGATCTTGTTATGGATATGAATGCAATTTCTGAGCGTGGTGTGGGACTTTGCCACTGGTGGAGATGGACGGGGATTGTATTCGTGATAGAAAACAGAGTGACAGTATGAGAATTTATAATGCAGAGCTAAGGCTTACATGGCCGTTGTAGGCTAGGAATTAAACAATTAAAACTCCATTTCAGCAGTTGGGGATGTTTAATAATTCATGCTGGGCCCACAACAAGTCTTTTGAGAGACAAAGTGAAGAGCATTGTTGTGACAGCTCAGAGCTCTCTCGCAGGCCAGCTGAGAGAAGGAAAGAGACCCAAACTATGTTGTAACAAAAGGCTGCTAATCAAAGGAACATCGGTGGCATTTTGCAGTGTTATTTCATGCGCTTGGCCGAGGGCATTTTGCCGAACATGGCGTTGCAAGGTTAGATGCTGTCCTGTCTCCCGGCAGTCATGTGGATCCTCTGCTCCTCTGCTGAAGCCCGGTGCTTGTTTTCCAAATCGGTAACATCCTTTTCCCTTTTACTGGCTTCAGCTTTTGCCTGACGCCAAGAGTAAAAACATTACATGTTTTGAAGCAGCGCAGCGCCATCTGATCTCTGCCAGTTTGACAGTCACCTGTTTGACAGTCGCTTAAATGTACACAAATTAACGTGGGTTAATAATAATAATAATAATAATAATAATAATAGATTGCATTTGATTTTTTATTTTTAAAAGACAGGATGCTTCCTGATGTGTTATGGCGGCGAGTGGGGGGGGGCACATTGGGAGGGGTTGTGTCTAATGGCAGCAGGCAGGAATGATCCCCAGTAGCATTTTTTAGCACACCGTGGTGGAATGAGCCAGTGGCTAAATGAGCTCGAGGATAGCACCCTCTGACGCAGAAGGGCAGAATTGTTCATAATATTGATTAGTTTTGCGAACATCTTCTTCACTATTGCATCCATTGGGTCCATAGTCAGCCTTGTGGAGGAGAAGAATCACCAGGTCTCCTCTCTTTTTATGGGATTTCAGCAGAATTACATTTTCCCTTCACACGTTCTCATAACACACGAGACATAACATATGCGCGGCTCTTCTCTGAGTGCATTTATTGGCTGGCTGCGTAATTAGTATTCCTGACAGCGAGTGCACACAGTACCATCCACGTGCTCCAGTGAGTGCAGTGACTGTAAGCCTATGTCACTCTGAGCTTCAGTACATCTGCCAGGTGAATTTAGCACAATAGATATTAGATGAGTTTAATTTCCCTGTATTGGGCTGATTAAAGACAATGCTACGTCCGATGTTATCAATTCACATGTATTTTGATTTGCATGAAATTAACAGGTGCATTTATATAAGCGACATGCTTTCTTTTCCTATTGAGATATCAGGGTCAGCCAGTCCCTGAGCCAATTGGGGGATTAAGCATCTTCCTTAGGGACCTAACAGTGCAATCGCTCTGCCAACCCAGGGATTTGAACCGACGACCTGCCAATCGGAGACACAGCGTCCAAACCCACTGAGTCACCCACCGCCCCCATTTGTTCACTTCATTTCATCAAAATGTTTATTGTCTTTATAGTTTGGTGCATATAGTATTGCTGCCGTATAATACTGTGTAACAGCCATATGCATTATAACGGTACTGTAAGTATGCAAATAATATCCATTTTTATTTTGCTCCCTGTTTCTCACACTTTACTTAACATGTATGAGGAATCAGTAGCCTATGGATAGTAGAAAAGCGTACATTTTACACTCAATTGTTAACACTTTAAAATGTATTTTTTTGCTGCGACAATATTTGAGCATTGTTTTAAAGTGGGATTTCTAAAATGGGGATTTTAGTGGAATTCTTCAAATGAAAACACAGCGAGCAGGCAGTTCTGAGGAATGCTCTGGAGCCCACAGCACACTGTTTGCTATATTTTAATTGGTTTTATTATTTCCTGCTCAGTAGGATTTGTGCAAGTGTTAGAAAAGCATTTAGAACCAGACAGGAGGGGCGGCTTCCAATCCACCAACACTGTCTGGCTCAGTTTTTATAATGATGTAAGATGAGTAACCGACCAATGGAGGGATCTGTAGAATTAGTAAAATGTTAGGATGCCCAGATCCTGGCCAGTTTAGCTAGTATACAGGAAGTCTAAGGTGTGTAACCCCTCTGCTCTTTTCCAGTTAAACTCAATAAAAGTTTTGCCTCATTTATGGAAGTAAATTAATGTCAAAAGTTGTTGATGCAAAAACCACGTTGAATTACAGTTAATCGAACAAAAACACATTGCCTTTTATAATGCTTGAATAAAAATGCATTGCATTCAATTATGTTTGAACATTTGGAGGCTGCAATTTAGTGTGAATGTACATCTAAACATCAAATATTTCAACTGGAAATATTTCAGTTGTAATTTCATTGGTAAAATAATCGATGCAAAAATATTCAGCTTCCACAATTCAATGTAGAGTTTTTGTAAAGTTCATTTTTATAATTAAATCACCTGAATTTAATTAATTTACTTTCACCTCAAAGTACATTGACAGCAAATTCAGCTGGAAACACTCATTGCACTTTAATGCCATATTCAATTCAGTTCAGTTTATTTTTATATAGCGCCTTTCACAACAGAGTAGCCCCAAGTTTGGTAGTACCAAAAACTTCCAAGGAGAAAAAAAACCTCTGAGCATTCAAGGTCAACTGGCTTGGGAAGCAAAAGATCGACCTGCTGGACATATTTTCTTTATGTGCCATCCGTCACATATTTTCCATGATGGACGGCAGGTCTTATATTGTAAACAATGTTGTTTCCCGTCGTGAACCAACACTGGATGTGCTTTATCCAAATTTTTCTGGCACAGTTTATGATTGGGGACCTGAGAGGAAGACACATCCCTTATTTCTTGAGATGGGGACCAGCCCATGACAGCCAAACACCTCTTATTATGATTAGCTTCCCAGTTATTTACCGCAGCTCTAATGACACTTTAAACTCATTTATTCAATTTCCAGCAGAGAAACATTTAGCAGGTAAGCTTACAAACAACAAAGAATAGTATAAAAATCCTACAATGAGCCACATTATAATAGGAAATGACCATATCAGAAATAATTTACAAATACACTCTAATTAATGGGCCCGTGGTAAAATAAACTAAAGGTCCAAATATATCGCTTTATTCGGCTCTGTCGTTTGCAGGTCCCTTGCAACTACATTGCACAATCTTGAATCAGACCAGCCCAATGCATACTCTTCACAGGCAACCTATCGCAGATGCTTAAGGGGGAGACAGCAGGAGAGTACAAAAGAAACCAAACACACGGTCATTCATCACCATCGTCCCGTCATTCACTCAAATATAAATAAAGGCTTTCCTTTAGAAACAGATAGTAGGTTCAGCGGTTTCGCGATCCAATTGACAGCCTTGGGTCCCAGTGCGGGTCATCCTTTACTTGTTGGCCTCGGTCGCTGTGCGCGTCTCCGTCTGTCCCCTACAAAAAGGAGAAAAAGGAAACTCTACACAACCAACCTGAGAAAACTTCCCGCTTATCATCCCATGAAATAAATTAATAATCCGCTCGACAATGAGTTACAGGTGGAACTAAGTACAGTGGTACCTCGGTTCTCAAACTCTATAGAACTCAAATTTCTTGAAAGTCGAACAAACCAGTTTGACCTAGAACTCAATCTGAATATCAGAAGTCGAACCGTTAAAGCTGACCTAATATAATTGTGCACGCCAGGAAATGAGTCATACTACAATGCAATTCTTCCTTGAATGCCTTCTTCACAGGCTGGACGATTAACCAAATAAAGCAGCGCAACTTTACAGAGTTAATACAGAGGACTACTAATGGGGCAGCGTGTGGCTCAGTGGGCTCACAGGTTCAAACCCAGCCTTACCAAGTAATTTGTTTTCCATTATTTCGGATGGAAGTTCAAGAATTCATAACTCGAATTTCTTAAAAGTCAAAGCAACCAGTTCGAAAAAAAAATTACCTAGAGCTCAATCTTAATCTCAGAAGTCAAACCGTGACAAAATCAAAGACAACTTGCATGCGCAGGGAAATGAGTCATGCCGCACATCTCTCTGCAGAAATAAAGGGTAATGCTTTAGTCTCAGCCTCGCATTCACTGTGATAGGCGTGCATGACAAATTTACTTAGATGTGTTTAGTACAGTATATGCTATTCTTGTTTTATCCAGTTCATCTTGTGTTTAAATGTAAAAAAAAAACCTATTTCTGTGTATTTTTTTGGGGCTGGGAACCAATTAATTGGTTTTCCATTATATCTTATGGGGAATATTCGATCAGAACTCAAATTTTTTAGGATTCAATCTGGAGTTCTGAACGGATCAAGTTTGAGTTCTGAGGTACCACTATAGCAGAATTGATATGAAAGCATGGAGAACAAAAATCACATGGCCCACCACACCACAGCGCCCAAATTACACAACACAACCAAATCTTATTTCTCCACCTTCCCAACTGTCTACACATATCCCAGTCGAACAATTTGTTAACACTTAAACAATTTCCTAAGGGATTAATAAAGTATTATGATTCTGATTCCGATTGCATTGCATTGCATCAATGACTTTTCTCATTAATTTATTTCCATACCTCTATAGTACAGTTTTCACATACAGTATGTCAAATTTTAACTCAAAAGAAGTCAATGGTTTACTTGAAGCTGTCATCTACAATGCACTATCGATAGTTTTATATTGCATTACAGTAGTCAGTGTAAGAATTAAGGGTGCTTTGAACTGCATTATGAAGGTATCTATAGTGCATTATAGATGAGAGCTTCATAAAGCATTCATAACGCATAATAAACCTGGCTGTAGAGTGTTGTGTTTATAATGGTTTAAGAATGCATAATGTGGTATGAATGTGTTCTTGTATTATTATAGACATGGCATGGCATAGAAATTGTTGCCAACAAAACTATAGGAGTCATTGTTATTGCTTAGAGAAGTTCCAGGCTGCATTATAGATAACTGCTTAGCAGCTTTTCAAAACAATCAGGATTCATGGTACATATTTAACTTTCAATACTATAATGGCCAGCTAATGTTATTAAGTTGATTTTAAGGTATTGTCATGGTCTCTGTTCTTAAAAATCAATATGTTTTCAGTGTAGCTCAATGTTACATATTATGGAATGCCAGACAGAGAGAACAATACAGTAAATAATAATTTAGAAAGCATCAGCATCTTGTCCCCTGGTATAATGTGCTTAAGCAGGGGCTAATTTGTTATTCATGACCATTTCCTGTTTCAGAATCTCATGGTTTTTTCTCACTGTGTCACTGTGTTTGACTAACTGCAGATGCACACTTTCCTTGATCAAACTATGAATTCTCATTAAGTGGGGGGGGGGGGGGGGGGGGGTGATCATGTGTCCAGAAGCTATGAGAAAAATACAAACC
>JABFDZ020000109.1:23559035-23569853 GCA_019775955.2 Pollimyrus isidori | reverse complement strand
TGAAACAGACGCGAAAAATACTCTATGTCGTCGACGACATACTAGGCTCCAGAGGATTAATTAACGATTAATGTTCGTTTAACGAACGGCGGTTGTCGGTTAAGAAAATTAACCGAAATGAGCATCCCTAGAAGGAACACAGAGCGAGAATTAATGATGCCTCTCTTGGCTGTGATCCAGAGCCCTATCTGAAAGTCCAACACCATTTGGTTTTTATAATGAAAACATCAGTTGCACTACAGTACTTGCATAACAGAAGACACATAAATGACATGTACGTTGCAACTATTTTTGTTTTGATGATAAACGCTGTGACTGGTATGTGTTGGTGAGGTTAATGAGGACTTGGAAGCTTTCCAAAAGAAGAACATCGAGATCTTACTTCAGGAGGCACACAAGCATAATCATTCCCAGATAGTATTTGATCTACTTTGCAGATCAGTAAAGTAAAAACGGTTTAAAGGAGAAATGTTTTTAGATTCAGGAAAAACTGAATCGTTGTTCCAAAGGATCAGCTTGGAAAATAAAGGAATTTTATTTCCAACTTGTCAACATGGATTTTTTTTTAGCATCGAGGGAAATTGGCAAATTTGTATAATATGGAAAATGCCCTTTTGTGTTCTGTTCATTTTCACCAGCCACCTTTGAACATATTGTACAGATTTCTGGGCTTGCTTGGATACCCTCACAGCCATATGGCTCCATGTCTTTCTGTTGTATATTTGAGTATGTACTGTAATATCATTCATTAATTCATGCTGCAGCTCCATATGACTGTTGTTGAAAATGATGTGTGGAATTCAAATAGAAACAAGGACTGTATGAGAATCCAAACAGAGGATTCGTTCTCAAGAGGTTGACAGTGACGTAGAGACAAATCAGCTGTCAGTTATTCAAGATGCAAAATGAGTTACTACACCATTGAAGAGACCAGTTTCCCTTTAACCGGTCATCATGCTTCAAATATAGCTAGATTGCCAGAGATTGCCTTAAAGAAATTTAACATGATGGCGCATATGCACCACTAAGCTCTGCATCTCCCCAGGCTTTGCAAATTAGTAGTAATAAGGTCATTATTTTCCTTTATTTTCCCCCGATACAGTCGTGCAAACGTATTGTATGGCCAACTAGAACTTTTAAATATTGGCTTCCTTTGCAAAAATGCAGCATTGAGCAACACGCAGCTACCACCAGAGATAGCCGGACAAACAAAGGAAAGAGAAGCATGACTTTCGCAGAAACATTGTTAAATTACTGTATCCCAGACAACGCTATTAAGTTGTAGAGGCGCACTGTCTTCAGGGCCAAAACAACAATAGAGAACTCTGGTAAGACCGAAGGTGGAGGTCTGTGCATTTATGTGAACAGTACTGCAGACAGTGTGCAGACACCATCGTAACTGAAAGTCATTGCTCTGCTGATCTGGAATAGCTGATGATTAAATGTAGACCTTTTTACCTACCGCAGAAATACACATCTGTTGTTATCACTGCCGTGTACCACGTGCCACCGGATGCTAACACTAAGCTAGCAATGCAAGTACTGCATGCTGCTGTTGCAAGCAACGAACGGCACATCCAGGTGGGTCGTTCATTACTGTGGGCGATTTCAGTCATTCCAACCTTACAACTGTATTCCCCAAGTTTTGGGAAAACGTCTCCAGCCTCACCAGAGGAGGTAGAATCTTGGATTACATGTATACAAATACTGCTGAGGCCTACAAGGCCGTTTCGCTCCACCACCATGGATTATATCTCCCTCTTCCTGCTCCACAACTACACATCATTCGTCAGACATGTGAGACCTTCTGTGAGGATGGTGAAAGTCTGGCTTGAAGAGACAGACACTGTTCTAGGCTGGAGTTTACAGACTGCAGCATTTTTGCCTCCAATGCCACCCTGGTCTCTGCAGTGGACATTGAGAAGAGTACTTCTTCTGTTCTAGACTACATGAATACAAGCATTAATGAAGCCACAGCACACAAACAGATTAAGACCTTCCCCAACCAGAAACCTTGGATGACTAGGGAGGTTAGGCTCCTGCTGAAGGCATGCTGCACTGGTTTCAGATCTGGCAATGCTGCAGCACATCCAGGCCCAACCTGAAAATGGGCATCAGGAGAACCAAACAGGAATACACGCAACGATTTAGAGGATCATTTAAAGAGCTCCTACCCCTGTCGTATGTAGCAAGGCATCCAGATCATCACAGATAAGTGAATACAACCTCAGCAGCAAATAATGTCTTCGCTCCTGATGAGATAAACAACTTTTATGTTAGTTTTGATCGGTGCACTTGTGATTGAAAGGTTGCTGGTTCGAATCCCTGACCAGCAAAGTACCACTGTGGTACCTTTGGCAAGGTACTGCTCCCAAGCACTGCACCCTGGGTACTGAATTAGCTGTTGACTGCTATGTTACAGTGTCACATATGGGGTAAATCCACTGTGTCAACAATGACAGTTAATCACCTCACTGAACAAAGTGAATGCATGTTAGGCTGCTGGTCCTGATGGCAAGTCTGCCTGAGGTCTTCAGTAACATCTTCATCCTATCACTGGCTCAAGCTGTCATCCCCACATGCCTCAGATGCACAATAATAGTAGCGGTGCCTAAACTATCCTCTCCAGGGAGCCCGAATGACAACCAGTCCGTCGCACTCACCCCCTGTCATCACCAAGTGCTTTGCAATACTGGCTGTGGCCCACCTCAGATCTAGCCTACCTTCCAAAATAGATTGCCACCAGTTTGCCTATTGTCCAAATATGTTAACAGGGGATTCCATATCCTCAGGTCTTCACTCTGCCCTTATATACCTAGACAATAAGAACTCCTGTGTTAGGATGTTACAGTATTTGTTGAATTTAACATTGTTAAATTTAACATTGTTATCCCCTCCAATCTGGTAATTAAACTCAGCAACCTTTACATCAGCACCTCTCTTTGCAATTGGACAGTGGACTTTCTAACCAACAACCACACATCCTCTACCCTGCTCCTGAATACGGGTGTTCTGCAGGGCTATGTGCTTGGTCCACTCCTCTGCTCGCTCTTCACACCGTGACGGTGTCCCTTTATATGGCTCCAACTCCATCATAAGGTTCACAGACGACGCCAAGGACTGATCAGTGACAGCGACAATTCAGTCTACAGAGAGGGGTACCGAGCAACATGGTGTGTTGACAGCAACATCACAATCACCAGGAAGAACAAAGACCTCCTCGTGGATTACCAGACAACCGAGGGCAGCAGACATGTTCTTATGCATATAAATGGGGATAAGATGGAGTCCGTCTCCATCTTCAAACACCTGGGCACCCACATCGGTGTGGTATGGCAACTGCACCATAGCAAAGGGTGATGAAAACTGGCCAGCACATCATCGGCATCTCAGCAAACGCGGTGCCTGCAACAGCCTGGCAGCATCATCAGTGATGCCTGGCAGCATCATCAGTGACGCCTGGCAGCATCATCAATGACGCCTGGCAGCATCATCAGTGACGCCAGGCAGCATCATCAGTGACGCCTGGCAGCATCATCAGTGACGCCTGGCAGCATCATCAGTGACGCCTCGCAGCATCATCAGTGACGCCTCGCAGCATCATCAGTGACGCCTCGCAGCATCATCAGTAACGCCTCGCACCCCATGCGCTGTTTGCCCTCATCCTATCAAGGTGGTGCTACAGGAAACTTATGACCAACATCAGCAGCCTCAGTTTCTTTCAAACCTTACCACTCAATAACTGGCCTTTCTAAATATCATTCACTTTTGCCTGCAGTTTATGTATATTTCACCCGTTATATTTATCCTGTACATAATTTTATCTCATGTCTATATTTATTCATATATCATGTATCTCACATATCTATACAAACTAATCAGTAGTCATATACATATTCTCTCTCTTGTATATACTACTCTTGTAAATACTACCTGTAATTTCTGCTCTATTGCACATTTCGGTACTATTTGCACTTTCTGATTAGATGCTAAACTGCATGTCATTGCACCTGGACAATGACAATGAAGTTGTATCAAATCTAATCTAATCTAATCTAATCTAATCTAATCTAATCGTTATAATGTTTCCTTTTTAGAATAAAAGGAACTAAGATGCAACAATTTCAGTTACAGGTGGCTGCAAACCGCCCTGCTTTAATGGGAGTGCTCTTTATTATTCTTGCTACTAGAAAGTAATGTAACAATAACTACCGGTGTGAAAATATTTAAGTTCAGCTGCATTATTTCTGAAGGTAATTATTTGAAGTTACCTATTGTGCAGTTTGAAAATGTATCTACTACTATAGTGATAAATCCAGGAGATGAAAAGGCATGTTTGTATGTGTCCACTGACATGAGTTCCTGCTTGTTGATTGATTTGTGTGTTCTCTGGTCATTTATTGGAAGCCCCAAGTGATTCACTGATGGTGTGTAAATTTGAAAATATATTTTAATTGTTTGGAATAGTTGGTTCACGTGGTTTAATAGAATCACATTAAGCTTTCATCTCCAGAGCTGAAGATTTGATTTTTCTGTCCCTATCTCCAAGTGGGTGTAATCGGCGTGTTATCTGCACCCTACTTTGTCTGGGATTCTCTTTACCAGTCTGAAAACATGTAGCTATGGGAATTAGTGTCTATGTATTTAACTTAGTATATGGTAGTGGATGCATGGATTGCATCAATTTTGGCTCTTATATACCACCTGATTTGACATCATTGATTATGTAATCCCAATAGTAAGGTAGGGGGCTTGTGTCTCTATCCAGACATAATATGGTCCATGTATTTCGCCTTTTAGCAAAGTGCCCAGCAGTAGGTTAATACTGAGGGTCTATAGGCTTGAGTATGCACATTCACTTTTTAAAATTTTGTTGCATAAATACTTGGTATTCTTGGACAATGATTAACATATACAGTGCTAGATAAATATGTAAATGACCACCAAGATGCATTGTGAGTCAATATGCTCATTCAAACCACTCGCCGAGGTGATCATATGTTTTTTAGTGTAAACATTAATGCGTCCTGACGGACTTCACAATAACTGTGAGTGGGCCAGTAACAGAATCTGAACATAAGTGGTCAGCTGGTACCTTGGAGGTGCGTGACAGACACAGGGGTATCAGCTCTGTGTTTGGCTGGCAAATTGTGATCGATCACCAAAGATGCACCTTAACACCAAGCGTGAAACAGGGCCAGTGTGACTGCACAGAAAATAAACTAATTTACCAGTTACCGTGAGCTTGCACTGTGATGGTGGTGTGGTTCGAGTGGGTGTCTGGTTTGCGGGAGGCTGTTGCTGTCTGTCTCTGTTGCCTCTGGCACTTTCTTCCCACACCGTAGCTGGTTCACTGCAAACAACAGAGGCACTAACGTTAGAAGTTGTAGGTGTGGTGAGTGCACAACAGGCTTAGTCACTGGCTGTTGTTTTAATTAATTTTGTCAGTTTAGGCAAAATTCCCTTAAGCTGGGCTTCTTGCTTCTTCTTTCTCTTTTCAAATACACCTTGAAAAAGATTCATTTCTTCCCTTCATAAAGATAGTGACAGTCAAAGGCACCTCGATTTTATGTCATTTTATTCTGCGCAAATACAGCATGCTAAGGTGGTCAAGTTGGAGTGAAATGAGGGTGACAATAAATGTAGCTATTTGGCTAATTTGGATAGGCCCACATTTCCAAATTTATTTTTATCTATTACAGATTATCATTCATTTTTGAGTGACAAGACAAGAAAAGAAAAAATAAAGGAAACATACATTCACACGACTCTTTGGAGGATGAGGTCTCAAACAATTGCCTACCCACAGGGGTTGGACAATGAAGCTGAAACACTGGCCAAAATAGCATGTGCATTTCACACATATATATGCATAGCGTGCTGGCCAGTCTTCACCGACTGCACATTTCATCAGTAAAAGCAGGCTGTAAAGTTGAATTAGCAGAGCAATGACACAGCTGTACATAAAATGTTTCATTTCACGCAACATAATGGGAGACATCTGAGTTCAAAAGAGGACAAATGGGTAATGTCGGCATACCACCACGAAGGATGGACCACATCCAACTGTGGATGCGAGAAGAAGCTGTGTGAAAGGGGTGTCCAGAAGCCAACTTGGATTGAATCCAAAAAACATAAAACCACAGCTGGCCAACTCAGTGCAGAATTAACCTCAACTCTTTTCCACCAAATCTATGCTGGGAGCTCAGAGTCAATTACCTTGGTTGGGCTGCTATAGCCGAATATTTGGTCATTCAAGCCAGACATCCATACCAAACATCATTTTCAAAGGCTGTGGACAATGTGAAACATGTATTGTTCTCTGATGTGTACACCTTCTCTGTTTTTCCCGCACCCGGGAGAGTTTCTGCACTTTTCAAGTGTCTTGGTCTTGACCAAAAAATTGTGGAACATTCAATTCAGTTTATTTTTATATAGCGCCCTTCACAACGGAGTTGTCCCTGGGCGCTTCACATGCGTGTGCAAGAACACATTGATATACATATAAAATTAAATACATAGGACAAAAGAAGGACAGAATAGAAAAGAATGAAAAAGAAAAGAAAAAGGGCCAATTGACAACGGAGGAGAGGAACCAAAAACTCCCACGCAGGGAGAAAAGAAAAACCTCTGGGGGTCCAAGGTGAACTGGTTGCCCAACCCCCCTGGGCATGCTAACAATACAGGGAATTAAGAGTGAGCAGTGAGCATGCTTGGGAGCAGGCCAAAGTCCAACAGTGAATCCATCAGTCCTCCATAAATTTCATGCGAGTGATCAACTCCTCACTTTACTTCTTGTGTCTCGTTCCTCTCTCCATGCAAGGTTTGCAGGACCTTTTGAAGCTAAAGAAAAGGTTAGCCCCGCTAATTATGTCATCCTTATTCCAGAATGCAGATGTAAATCTTGCATATGCCATGTAAATATTTTAAAGCCTTACTACACTCAGTCTGTAGTTCACCCATCCATTAGTACCCTCTCCACCTCCACTGGTACCATTCTGAACACCGGTTTAGTCTCCTGAATATGATGACCTGACATAGTCCTCTTTGTATACATTTGCTAAATTCCAAATCCCTTGAAAGATCACAGGACAAGCCGGAATGTTTGTCCATTTCTACTCAGGAAGATATCGGATCTTTATCAGATCTTTAATTAGTCAATTTCCAATCCTGTTTTCAGATGTTCCCTTATACACCACTGTGATTCAGTACTACATTGAAGATGGAGAACATCCGTATCACGCGGACCCTAAGAAACATGCAGTTGTAAAGGAAGAGTCAGAATTTTTAGTGAGGAATACTTCTGCTGTTTTAATACCTGGAGTTCTTCATACCTGCTTATTCTGAACCCAATGGTACACACCAGTTGTTTTACTGATAATAGGAAAATACAAGTACAATCACCAAGACTGACTCTTTTCCTCTGCCTCATATGGAGGATTGTGTAGATCGGGTTGGTGCAACAATTAAAAAAAAAAAACTCCACATCTTGGAAGGTTGCTGGTTGCTCACAAGTTCCTTTCACCCCGCGTGCATCAAACACATAGGTTTCTCCAGTACACAATTATACTCTTTGGGTTATGTAACAAACCAGCTACTTGCCAGCATTTCATAGATGTTGTCTTTGGTGATGTGCCTAATTGTTCTGCTTATGGGCATGATGTGGTTATTTATTCGGATACTTGTGACAGTGATATGGATCTACTTCAATTACTGTAGTTTTCTCTCAATTATGTGGTTCTTGTTCTGAATTTGTAAAAATTTGAGAACTTGGAAAAGGGTACACCACAAGATGGTTAAGCCCTTGGATGTCAAAGTGGAGGTAATTAAATTCTGGCCCCTGAGTCCCACAAAGACCTCAGACATTTATTGAGCTTGATATGTTACCATCACCGCTTCTGTAAAAAGTTTTCAAATGTTATCTCACCCCTCACTGCCTGCTGTCCCAGGTTTCAAACCAAGTTTTCAACAGTTGTCTTAATCAGTGCCCTTTCATTCTGCCCCAGAGTATCCATTTGCTTTCAAAGCTGGTAAATGGCAGTTTTCCTGTACGCAAGATTTTAGCTGGAGGTGTAGGTGATACTGGCGCTGGGGCTGTGGTACTCCAGGGGGGGCACTGAGGGCATTGAGGGTACTGCGGGTACTGAGCATTCCATCAGTTATTTCTCCAAAATGTTTGTTAAACACTAGCTAATGTATAGCATAATTTGGACAAATTCATAGCCTTGTAATTGGTTTTACAAATTTTGAAGTCTATCTCTTCTTGTTTAGACTGACCACAACCCATTCATTTTTCTGAACCAGATGGCTAATTCAAACCAGCAGCGGTGTTATTTGTGCACCTTCCTATACAAGGTTGACTCATAGTGTGTTATATCCTGATTGCTGTCCTACCAGTTCTCCACTGAGCAAAGATTCCATTTTCTGTCTCCGCTCTGGAATTCCAACCCAAGTCCCATCTGCCGCTCCATTTCTGCCTATTATTTTAACTCTCGTTTGCTGGGCATAGTTTCTTCAACACATCCTAGCCACCGATTATCATCGTATGCAGCCACAACGTAACCTTTGATGCTTGCAAAGTCGAGTGATTCCCTAAGTGTGCACTTACACTGGAGCAATTTGCACATCTCACTCAAATCAGCCAAAAACCTCTACAGGTGTCTGCAATGACATCAGAGAAGCTTCCATTGTAGCATATTTGTTACCTTAATTAATGTTATTACTTACACTTGTGCTTGCTATACTGTTTCATGTCAGTTTGGTTGCCATTAAAAAGGCCCACTGGTGATATGAAACCAAGTGACGCTACCTTTAAGCCAAGATATCTCAGCAGCACCTTAAAAACCAAAGACCACATTTTCTGGAGATGTTAATGACATTATGATATAGCTTTAGTAAAAAATTGATCAATTTTGAAATATGGATTTTTATGTTATTGCATTTTTCATAATTTAATTGGTTATTACATAGTAATTATTCCTATGGGGATGGAATTTTATTTATTAGAATTTTATTTAGAGCTGGACAATAGCTTTAAAACAATATGAGGACTATTTCTGTGCATCTTATATTAAGGTAAATATAACAAGTCAAAGTCACAGCCTCCCCTCCCCCCAAAAAAAGTAAAAATTTTGTTTGCTTAAATCTCCCTCAATATTGATCCCAGATATGCCTAATTTCAGTTTCATGAGTTACTCATGTGACCAAATCAGCAAGCCAAGTTAAAGTTAAAATCCGTGACGATGAGGTCCGAAAGCGTGATGATCTGACAAGGAATGACCCCTCTTATTTCACCACCCAGAAGTGAATATAAACATAGTTAGAAACACACCAGGTCTTGCTCATTTTTTGCTTGTGTTCTATGGTTACTGTATTTACCTGTTTCTTCAGGATTTCACATTGGATTATTTAATAGACTACAATCATTGGTCCTAACGCTTAGGTTTTGATCAGCCATTCTGTTATCGGCTCTTTGGCTTTTGAATCTCGACTGTTTCACTAGAACGCGATTGCCGCTCTTGCCCATTTCATTTGGTAATGCATTTGTATGTATTTGCGATTGTGCACCAGTAGTAGGGATTGACTGCCACTTGTGTTTTATTTAAATGTCTTTGTCTAGAGAGGGAGGTGAGTTGTGTTTATTTATTTTCTTTCCTGAGTTAGTGGTGGGTGTTTGTTTTGGCACAGGCCCTTTCCAAAGCCAACACCATTGAACTGTAAATCCCCTAAAATACACTATTCTGTTTCTTTTCATATATATTTTCTTATATTTTGTGGTTTCAGTTTCCCCCCCTTACCCAGAATTGGCCCTGCTATACAGTATGTCCGCCTGGCAAGATGCATGAGGATGGAGTTTGCATTGAATTTATATGAATCCATACAGTACATCCATACAAGCCTGGAACATCTCGCCAGCAAGCCCGATGCCCAAAACACTCCAAATGGCTCCTTTCGATGTGGAGGAGCAGCAGCCCGACTTTGGGCCCCTCCTGAATGTCTGAGCTCCACACCCTGTCTCTAAGATTGAGCCACCCTGTGGAGGAAACTCATTTTGGCCACTTGTACCTATGCTCTCATTCTTTCAGTAACTACCCAGAGCTCATGATCATAAATGAGGGTGGGAACATAAATCGACCGGTAAATTGAGAGCTTTGCCTTCTGGCTCAGCTCCCTCTTGACCAATACAGAACAGTACAGCGTCCGCGTTACTGCCAATGCTGCACCGATCCACCTGTCAGTCTCCGGCTACCTTTTTCTGGTCCCTATTAGCTGTCACTTATTGCTGTTGTCGGCTCGTTCTGCTCATTTGAAAAGAGAGTAACATCATTAAGGGTACAGTTTCATAACCAAACATCACTTAAGTAAAAAATAACTGATCTACATGATGAAATTATTTTGTATCATGTGTAACTACAATCTTTGTTCAGTTTCGTCCTTATTCTCTGAATGCACAGCGAACTGGCTTCAGTAACATCTGGATTCATAATGAAAGATAAGAAGCATGCTGTTGATTACGTATTTATTTATTAATTGGGATGAGGTGGGGGGGTTCTGCCGATAGTGGGTTGGATGTATTCCCCTTATTTCCGACGCTCCTGGAATGCACACCTCTCTATATGTGCTATGTCACAGTTTATCAAAAATTTGGTTCATGAGGTTGATGGGTCGATGTAACGGCGGCCCGCAAACAGACGAACCCAGGTATGCGAGGCAAAGGCGCTTTAATGTAAAGCTTAAACAGTGAACGAAGTCCGTAGGGCAAGGCGAAAGAGTAGTCGTGTAACAGGCGAGAAGGTCAGGAAAGCCGGAGATCAAAAG
>JABFDZ020000109.1:23514262-23525306 GCA_019775955.2 Pollimyrus isidori | reverse complement strand
GCAGCTTCTCTTATCATGGCTCACTGTGCAAGGAGACGCAGCTTCTCTTATCATGGCTCACTGTGCAAGGAGACGCACAAGGAGAAGCTGCAGCTACTTTGTATCACCAATCTTCCAAATATTTGTTTACATTAAGTATTGAAATACTCACATCCCTTATTTTGAACAATAAATATTTAACACCCATTACATAATATTTATATAAGATTTAACTCAAAAATGGAAATTTATATGAACACAATCCATTTTCTATCCATGCTTCTTCTAGCTGCTTATCCAGTACATGCTCACAGGGAGCTTGAGCGCAAGGGGCAGGGGGTAGGGGATGCCCTGGATACTGGTCCATTGTAATACATGCCCAGGCACATTCACAATCACATGTAATGGGTAACTTAGATCAAATCAAATCAAAGTTTATTTATAAAGACATCAAATACCGAACATAAAACCAACTCATTCTAAATTAAAACTTAACGTACTGCAGCAGGAAGCTGGAGGGCCCAGACAAAACCCCTGCAACATGGGAAGAACATATAAATGGCACATACACACAGAATACCAGAGGGATTTAAATTCCCAGTGGCAGAGATGCACAGTAACAATGCCACTCACTCAGACACTGTGCCAGATCTCAGGCACCAACATCACTTAATGCAGTAAATAAACATAAAAACAAAAAATAAAGCCTTTATTGTGGGAGAAATAAAGTAAAACTGCAAATACCAAAATCTGGTAAAATATCACATTTTTTTAGCTTACAACGTTTGATGGTATTTTGGCTGCCTTAAATATAGTGGTCATGTCATCCTTCAGTGATGTATATAACAACCAGGTAAAACAGCAATGGAATTATTTTTCTTGACTATAAAATACATTCATCCACAAGGTAATGATCAGCCTTTTACAGTTAGGAGAACATGACATCTTCCTGTATAATTGGTCATTCTGCTTGAATATCCTGTTGAGTACTTATATTATAGGTATGTTTTGACTGTTGACTACTTTCACTGTTGACTACTGTGTTACCACAGAGTGCTTCCACAGCCATGGAAATCTATTTGGACAAGTTATTATATAAATGAAGGGGAAATAGCCAGAGATCATGTCCATTCACACCCGTATACTTCCGACATCTGATAAAGTAATGGCTTGCAGATATTTCTTTGAGCACCCTCACCAATGTCATCTACCTGACCAGCAAAGTTGTTCAGAATGCACACTGTATATAAATGGTCAAATTGTATTTCACAGTAGAACAACGTTCTTCAGTAAAAAGACAAACCCAAAGGTTTATACTTTCAGCTTTTCATATGCATATAATGATTGAAAACATGCAGATTTTCAGGTGTGTCAGGACTGTGTGCCTTGTCCCGATCAGTCAATTGTTTTCCTAAGTTCCTCGTTTGCCCAGTGGGGGTCCCTGGTAATCTTGTTCTACTCGCTGTGTTCCCCTAGATTTGCCCCCATTCAGTGTTCTCCCTCTTCCCTGGGCCGCTGCATGACTGAATGTGCTAAGCATGTGGGTGAGAATAATGTAGCCCAGGCCATTGTGAGCCTGAGGCTAGAACTTTGTTGTATTTGTGCCCCAGATCTCTGTTCTGGTTTACTTTGTGTATATATCATCTTTGTGTATATATCATGGTCCTTGTGTATATATCATGGTCCTTGTGTATATATCATGGTCCATGTGTATATATCATGGTCCTTGTGTTTCCACACTCAGGTTAGGTCTTAACCTTAATATCTTTGTTCTTGGTTTACCATGTCTGTACATTAGTTGAATATTTACATCTGTGCCTAGTGTGTATCCAAGTCCTGTTTTCCTGGTCTCTCTTAGTCCCTGGTGTTTGAGTATGCTAATGTCTCATACCTGTACGTAGTTTAGACCTCGCTACCCATGGTTACAAGTCCCTGCTTATTCCAGGTTCCCTTGTTGGCTATTGAGTGTGTTTGCATGTGTTGCTTTTGTATGTTCCCCACTGAGTTCTCTGTTCCAAGTCTGTATGTGCCCTCAGCATCTAGTTTAAATCTTTGTAAGATCCTGTGTTACTTCCTTTGCCTTTGTTTAGAACCCTCATGCACTTTTTGGTTTTTGGTTCCTTCGAGTTGTGCTTGAGAATAAAGTCCCCTCCGTCTGTACGCTGCATTGTGGACTGTGATCCCTGCTCTGACGTCAATGAGGGCCATCTTTGCTACTCAGAGCTACTCTGGCTAATGTGTCACTGTAATTAGTATCATCTTCACACAGGAGTGCAACAAAGAAACTTCACAAGCCACTTAGATTCACACCCACTGTCTAATCACGCATTCACCTCATCACCTCAGACAAGAAACATGGCAACGGGGTAACATGGCAATAAAAATTTCTTTTATGTTTGCTCAGTTGTTGAATAATTGATCCCAATATTTTGAGGAAGGATCATCGTGGAAATGGCAGCCATGATTATAATCCTGAACGTGTTCACGTGACACTGAGACTTGGAGCCATTATTTAAAAACGAGATAGCTAGGCTTGTTAAATTCATGGCTGCATCTATTCTCCACAGTAATCTTAGGCTAATCCAAGGAAATGTTAATCATCTGAATCCGTTGTATATTTTTCATTCACTGTTGTGATATGAAGTATTACTAGAAGTCATTGCAAAACAGCCAAAACCTTCAGATATACTCAATCATCATATAAAAAAAATGTACCAACTACTGAAACTGATTAAGGTAATTAAAAATTGGGTTAGAGCAGGAAACACACAAGCACTTTCATAAGCTGAGCTGCTTAATAAGAGCTCCTCATCAGAGCTGTACTCTCACTCAGAATGCATTATATGCTGCATAACTACATTACATTGTCAATCATTTATGAAAAGAATAATTGAATATGTAGTCTATTCACTTCCCAGAGATGTCCATTTGTTTCTTAGTCAAATTATGCTAAATTATGCAATTTTCCACACTGATATTCAGAAGTTCACATTTTGCATGTATAGCTAGGAAAAATATACCATGTGAATTGTAATTTGCTATGAGACATAAGACCTCAGTCTCCTATTATTACTGCAAAAGTGTGCCAACAAATGCTGTTCAAAATAATATCACTGACTTGCCATCTTTTGATTTTATAATAATAAGTATTAAGTTTACATGCAAAATCATAGCTCATAAGAAGTGCCAGTAATGAAAAAGATGATTAATCCTTATGTTATAGGTAAGGAGCATGCACTAAGGGCAACACGCTGCACTAAGGGCAACACGCTGCACTAAGGGCCACACGCTGCACACTAATGGCAACACGCTGCACTAAGGGCAACACACTGCACTAAGGGCAACATACTGCATATTATGTTATATGAGGGGACATACCGGTAATTAAGAGCAATGTATACAGAACCTGGGCTGCTTCTCTTCCTGATTATATTTTAAGCTTTCACATATTTAACAGATAAATGCACAATCATGGACAGATGAGTCATGTAGAAAAGACAAACCAGTACATTTGTTGTTCCTTTATAAAGGGGAGAAAAGTGGTTTATTGCATCCTTTGGTTGTTAATGTGGGTCATTCATTAAAGAAGCAATGACATTTACTCTGGTAAGTGCTGTTGCTGCTCTTAACTACTAGTTAACTTTATCTGTTTGGGAGGAACTGTGATTTTTATTAGTAATTTTTACACTTTGTTCTTTAAGCTCTTTTCGACCACAGATCCAGAGCGGGGTGTCAGACATCCAGTAATTATATTTTATCCTTTGGGTTGTGAGGACTAGCATTGGAATACGGCCAGAACCTAGGCAACAGGGGATGGCTTTGCAGTTTTTGGAACCATCTTTACATTATAGCGTTGTTTTAATAATATACCCCACACATTTCTTGCCTGGATAGGCTGTCAACACGGATGTCACTTTTCGTGAGCTGTTCCTCACTGATGTGTATTTCTGCTCAGCGTTTATTCAGTCACAAATGTCATTTCTATATCCGGAGAAGCGAGGTAGGCCGTCTGTGCTGTTATTCTGTATGCTGGGACCTCTTTTTTCTTCACTGGAGTGCTTCACAGCATTCCTGTGCACTTAGGAAAGCTATTTTTACTAAGACAAGCACTCTACATGCTGTTTGGGAGAGAGCTCCATGCTTCCTCATTCTGTCAAGTTTACCAAAAAATTAGCAGGGTGGGGGGGGGGGGAGGTTAGGATGGCAGTGTATACTGTAAAATGTTATTCCCAGGCCCCCAAAATCTGAATATCATCTGGTCAGCTCTCCTTCACAGGTAGAGCAAATTCTCTTTAAGGACTTATTAATGATTTCCATTCCTGTGAACAGGCATGATTCCTTTGAGCTTCAGTGAGACACCCATCGGCATTTAGACTCCCACATCTTCCACCATCCATGATGGTGCAGTTCCTCGTTTTTTTTCATAGTCTGCAACATTTCCTCCCTTTGACATATTTATGTATCCATACAGGGTCCAAATTTCTGAGATAATTACGAAGGTGGCTTTCAGTTAAGGTAGAAACTGCTCACTGTAGCCTTCATTTCAGCTGAAAGACTGGTTTGAGAATATTCTCGCTGATCATATAATTAGTTCCATCCCCGATGCAAAATTTAATCATATTACAGTTTTCTTCTTCACCACCAGCCGCATTCAGAGTATCTCTGCACTAGTATTTGCTACCAACAGAAGAAATATCTGAGCTTGAAAGCATTATGTACTCTTATAAATGAGCCAGACCTGCTCCCTTTCATCCCTGCTTATGTTAAACCCCAAAAGGACTGACTTCTTTAGACCAGATCGAAAATAACTATCATATCAGAATTTATGAATTGTGCCCCATTCTGCTCATGAACTGGAATTTGAATTGAAATGACCATACCTCACAAGTTGTTGATTTGGAATTAGAATTGGAGTGACAGGAAGAGGAATTTAATTAATTTAAATTAATTTCTAGATGGTACAGTATATAAATTGAGCATTTTTATGTAGGAGTAGGGACACTTTACTTTATATTTGCATGATTTTTAGTCTATTCTATCAATTTACAATTGGTTTTATGTTGGCCCTTTCCATGGGGACATGTAATGTTTTCGCATACTGAACTGCTTATGCGTATTACCTGGGTCATTCCATTTTAATTCAGCAAATGGCCTTTGCATCACCATTTCTAATTTTGATTAAATTTGGCAGAAATATGATTTTTTTTTTTTTATTTTCCATTTGAAATATAGTACCTTTTTACACTGCAGATAGCAATAAAAGATCTTTCTTTTTTACTATTACTGCTACTTGACTCAAGTGTAGTTTGTTGGAGAGCTAAAAAAGGAGTACTTTATAAAATAAATGAGTGAAACGAGAGCGAGATTAGGGTGGTTTCAGTATTTTTTGTAAGTTCAGAGCCTTGTGACTCATAGACTCCTTTCAATAAACATATTTACTTGTTGTTTGAAAGAAAGTACAATCACCCCATCTAATGTCTTTTTGATGCCGAAAAAGAACATTTTTCTTTTAAAAATCTTGTACAGTTTGGGGTACTCATCTCATGATGGAGACTAAGTGACAGGTCGATGCTTGAAAGAAACGTAGTGTACATCCATGTGTATTTCATTGTGACAAATCAACTTGCTACTCCAAGGTCTTCAGTGTTGCTTGAATAACCGAATGTAGTAAAAACAAAAATTGGTGAGATGCACTTTGACCTTGAAAAAAGAAACTTAGACTTATGCAAAAGTGTCATACCATTAAAAACTACCGGCACTCTTTTTGAACTTTCCAATGAGTTTTAGTTGACCCATGTAGGGTTAGTAGTTGAAAAAAAGTCATAGCTCATAAGAAGACACTTTGAATTACGATTTTTTAATACGACTGGTGACACAGTAGGTTTCTTTACATGACACATTATGCTATTATTTTATGACAGCTATGATGTCACAAGGCAATAGGAATTTTAAAGCTCAGTTAACTGATAAGCAAATGCTAAATGCTATTTTGCCTTTCTCCTTTTTTGTAAAAATGCAAATCCTCCTTGGATTTCTTTCGGTTAGTGAAAACAGGTGCTAATGTAGATCCTTCATAAAAGCAAAGTGGAGTAAAGTAATACCGTATGTGTGCTTTATCTCTAGTTGTTCCTATTTATTTCCTTATGTATAGAACAATAATTTTTATCTTTCGATCCAACTATAGTGCTATATAAAAAAGAAAAGCATCGTGGGAAATATATATGACTCATTTATTCGGCAAAAGATCTTCAAAGCCTGAAAAGACTGTAACATTCTGACCTGAAAATTCCTGATACACTGAAGGTTTCTCACTAGCTGCAGAGAAAGCTAATATAGCGAGGCATTTGCAGAAGAGCTTCACTAGCCCAGGAAAGCTGATCTGGTCACTGTTTCAGAAGGCGAGGGTGGGGCACCTGTTCCGTGGAGGGCTGGTATGGGTGCGGATTTTTGAGATGACCTCTCAGTCAGCCAATAATGAAACAGTGGTTCTCAACTCCAGTCCAGGAAACCCACTGTTATTGGCTGATTGAGAGGCCATCCCAAAAACCTGCACCCATACTGGCATGGAACAGGTTCCCCACCTATGCTGTAGGTCAAAGTGTTGTCATCCTCTGTAAAACATGGTTGACTCAGGTATACAGTACCATTGTCTGTAGCTTTGGTCACCGGTGAGGGACTGGTTTGATTTTCAATGTAAAAAACAGAAAGACTTTAACATATTTGTTCGCCAAATAAATACATTTGGTTGGGCGCTAGTCATTATAGGCAGCACTGATTTTTGGGAGGAGACACTCAACTTCTTCTATGAGAAGATCCACCATGTTACAAAAATTGACAGTTAAATTAGCTATAGATGACATTTCAAGTGTTGGTGTTCTTTCATTTTGAATAACATAACATTTTTATAACAATGGTACAGTATATGCTATATGTGTTGACATGTTTATTTGTAATTCATTTTGAAATAATTTGTTGGAATTCAACTCTATTTTAATGCAAATCTAGATCTTGTTTTGAACTGCAATTTAAATTGCACAGGAATTTCAAGGCCATTCTCAATTCAGTTTTGAATGGTGCACAACCCAGATTACAAATGTTAAATATTGACAGGAAGTGGCATTTGAGTTCCAGCCTGATACCCATAAAACTGATAGAGAGGCAAACTGCAGAAAGAGAGGCATGCGGCAGACAGAGAGGCATGCGGCAAACAGAGAGACATGGGGCAGACAGAGAGGCATGCGGCAGACAGAGAGACATAGGGCAAACAGAGAGGCATGGGGCAGACAGAGAGGCATGGGGCAGACAGAGAGGCATGCGGCAAACAGAGAGACATGGGACAGACAGAGAGGCATGGGGCAGACAGAGAGGCATGCGGCAAACAGAGAGACATGGGGCAGACAGAGAGGCATGGGGCACACAGAGAGGCATGGGGCAGACAGAGAGTCATGGGGCAGACAGACAGGCATGGGGCACACAGAGAGTCATGGGGCAGACAGACAGGCATGGGGCAGACAGAGAGGCATGGGGCAGACAGAGAAGCATGCGGCAGACAGAGAGACATGGGGCAGACAGAGAGACATAAGGCAAACATAGAGTTATAGGGCAAACAGAGAGTCATGGGGCAGACAGAGAGGCATGGGGCAGACAGAGAGGCATGGGGCAGACAGAGAGTCATGGGGCAGACAGAGAGGCATGGGGCAGACAGAGAGACATGGGGCAGACAGAGAGACATAAGGCAAACATAGAGTTATAGGGCAGACAGAGAGTCATGGGGCAGACAGAGAGGCATGGGGCAGACAGAGAGGCATGGGGCAGACAGACAGGCATGGGGCACACGGAGAGTCATGGGGCAGACAGACAGGCATGGGGCAGACAGAGAGGCATGGGGCAGACAGAGAGTCATGGGGCAGACAGAGAGTCATGGGGCAGACAGAGAGGCATGGGGCAGACAGAGAAGCATGCGGCAGACAGAGAGACATGGGGCAGACAGAGAGGCATGGGGCAGACAGAGAGGCATGGGGCAGACAGAGAAGCATGCGGCAGACAGAGAGGCATGGGGCAGACAGAGAGGCATGGGACAGACAGGCATGGGGCAGACAGACAGGCATGGGGCAGACAGAGAGACATAGGGCAGACAGAGAGGCATGGGGCAGACAGAGAGACATGGGGCAGACAGAGAGGCATGTGGCAGACAGAGAGACATGGGGCAGACAGACAGGCATGTGGCAGGCAGAGAGGCATGTGGCAGACAGAGAGTCATGGGGCAGACAGAGAGACATAAGGCAAACAGAGAGGCATGGGGCAGACAGAGAGACATAGGGCAGACAGAGAGGCATGGGGCAGACAGAGAGGCATGGGGCAGACAGAGAGGCATGGGGTGACTGCCACAAGAGCTTCCATTCAGACCACCATTCATGACAGCCTGCATTATGGTGCAAGAATCACGGCTCCTACTGCCCCTCCACATGGTGAAGCACTCTGAAGGCTACTCTGATCTTTCCCTTCTTCATCTTAGAATTTCTACATTGCACAAGGTCAGGACACAGACATCGCCCCTTCTCATGTAATTACTAGGGAATAATCACCATGTGAGAACAGAGGGCAAAGAAGCAGAGGGCAGTGGGGTGCCAGGATTAACACCGTGTTATCCTGACAGCTGGGCCCATTCGTTTGCTTAGTGCCTTGTTTGAAGAGAGATTGGCTCTGCATGAAAGTGGCCTTGCATGGATATGACTCCGAAGTTTAATCAAGTTACCTGAGGTGAGAGGAGAGATTATTTATTTTGTCAAACATGACCCATCACAGAGCCTTGAGGTAGCCAAAGAGGAGTTTCCAATCTGTGTAGTTGCATTTTGCTTTTTAACCCTGGGCACTATATCAACAACCATGTTCTATGTCTTTTTTTGAATTCCTCCCGATTGTACCCCATCTATATAGGCCAATCCCATAAACACACAATAGCCATGCCAACTAGGACAGGTGAGGGTGAGCATGCACATCTTCCGATGCATATTGGGTGAACCGGCCACAACATAAAGCGCTCAGAAGAAGGAGCAATTTCACCCAGAGTCCTGTAGTTGTCTTGCTGCATCACCTACCTTACAAAAACCAAAATCTATTCTCAAGGCCAATGCACAATAGAGTTGCCCCATGGTACCTACAGAGGATGCCCCTTACTTTGACGAGTATATGAAATGCAGCCTTACCTTTGTTTGCCTGCCAAAGTGGCTCTTAAACCCTTAAACACAAAAACATTCACATAGCATACTGAGCTTCCATTACATCAAATCACCATCTGTGTATTGAGTAATGTAAAGTCTATCTTGTCAAAATGCAATGCTGTGAAAGTCAATGACTGGTTTTCTTTTGGACCCTGTAAAATTCAGTGCTTGGGTAATTTTATTTTTCCTTTGTTTATAAATCCACTATTTTCTTACTATATTTATATAGCACACACAGCTCGTCATTAGCTTATGTAACCATTCCTGTAGGCAAGCACGCAGTTGTAGACGATTAGGCATTCTGCTGTTTGGGAGAGATTTTGGCATTCTGTGGTACTGGGAAGAGTCATGTGTTGCTTAAGGTGAAGAAGACTTTAAATGGTTTATTTGGCTGTTTATTACAGCATCATGGGATGCAAACACCGCTTGAAAAAAAAATGTTTTTACAAGGTGCTTTATAATAAACAATAATAATCTGCTGTATCTGAAGAGTTTAAATTATTGCTCATTTACTACCTGTGAACATTTTCTTAGTGTATCATTATTATAATTGATATTTTCATTTTCTATATGGGTAATGCTGGTCTGAGCCTTAATGAGCCTTAAGAGCCTGTCTGCTGCATTTGTCTTTTTCTATGCTAGCTTTAAAGTGGTGAACTGCATCGCCTGGTCTTTTGGGGGTAAATCTGATACAGATCAATCCGTCTGCCATGCCAATATTAGGAAGGGGATCTGTTGCAGAGAGACATAGCAAGCCTGACGTTTTATTAACAGCATTGTGGTACAATATTCCCACTTAATGAGAAGGTGCCACAATCATCAGATGACGGCACATTCTAAAGATAAAACTTCTCAACTCCAAACATGCTATGAGGTAGGATTCTGGCCTGCTGAATAGCAGTAAGGGTACCTGTTTATTAATCAGGACTCAACAGAATGTTTATGGTCCTGAAATCAATTTGCAGCACAGCTCAAGACCGTATATCTAAATTTGCAGTGATCCTCTTGAACAAGCTATTTTACTATAGGGCCCTCAACAACTTTGGGTCACCGGTGATTGCTTACTGTGCAAATAATTTTACAGTAATCCAGTGACCTCAGTTTTATTTATATAGTAGATGCTTTTATCCAGAGTGACACAATTGAGAAAGCAGGGCCAATCAGTCTCTGGAGCAATTGGGGGGGCTTGTTTGGGGCTCTAATCACTGGCACAACCCCCTAACCCACTGTATCTGCAGTTTAAGACAATGAGTCTGAATGGGCTGTGCACGAGGCCTAAATAGCTGCAGCAGCTGCAAAGAATTATAGCAAGAAAGCAGTTGTTGCATGTCAAGAACATACTGTAAGACCCACTATGAGACACTATAAGGAAGCTTTCAAGCCAAAAAAGGAAGCCTTCGAGGTAATATGTACACTAAGGGCTCCTGAAACAGTTGAAAGGTGCAAACAAGCCAGAAAGGTGATGGTAAAGACAAGGAGGGAGATTACTGAGTAGCCACAAACATGTTTTGGACAGGGTGAATGCAAGCCTGTGAAAGTATTGGTTTGCTCTAGGAATATTGTTGAGCAGTGGATGGAACAATTTTAGGAACTCCTTAACCCACTGCGAATGCCCTCTCACCAGGATGCAGTTCCTTTAAACAGTTAAATGTTGTGTCGAAGGTGAGTAAAATAACCATGTGAGGGTTTATGGGAATAAGCTGCTATACACTCACCTAAAGGATTATTAGGACCACCTGTTCAATTACTCATTAATGCAATTATTCTATTAACCAATCACATGGCAGTTGCTTCAATGCATTTAGGGGTGTGGTCCTGGTCAAGACAATCTCCTGAACTCCAAA
>JABFDZ020000109.1:23499964-23510189 GCA_019775955.2 Pollimyrus isidori | reverse complement strand
GCTGGCTATGGAACCTGAACCCGACAGTGATACAGCTGGTTAGGATGCTGGCTATGGAACCTGAACCAGACAGTGATGCAGCTGGTTTGGTTGCTGTCTGTGGTTACCATAACAGATGGTGATACAGTTGTTTAGGATTCTCTCTATGGTTCTCGTACCAGGCAGTGATGCAGCTGGTTAGGATGAACTCCGTGGTTCCCGTATCAGGTGGTCATACGGCTAGTTATGATGCTGTTTATGGTCCCAGAGGAGGTCATCTGGTGTGTGTACCGCAAAGAACTTGCCTTTCACCACTTCCACATTGCATGAGCAGGTTAACACCTGGGTTTGTCATTTATATTATACACATATAGTATTTTGTTTGGAATTAAATTCACAATTGAAAGTGCTTCCTCGATGCATTGAGATTCCTTTTTAAATTTGCAGCCTTTTTAGGGTCACAACCCTGGACTATTTTTAACTGAGCCCATAATCTCAGTTGGTTAATAGAGGACAGGTGGCAGTGATGAACAGTGTTTTCCCTTCTGGAAACCAGGGCTCACATTCATTAAGAACAACTGATTTGCTCAAAGCACCTGCAGGCGACATTATAGCCAGCGCCCCCCTCCCTCTCCCCTCCCAACAGATAGAGAACAGGGCAGAAATGCAGAGGGTTGGTGCAGTAATCTACAATCAGTGACTGCTTCCACTTAGTTAATGAGCCTTAATACAGCAACAACATCAAAATAATTTTATAAACAAAAGCCTCCTGATTTGCTCTCGCTTTTACTTATGTATGCTTATGCAGCGTATATGTATGCTTTATATATCATACTTTAGTCAGATGCTGAAGCTTTATCTTCTTTGTCCCATTGTGCTAAATGTCATCACCCTGTAAATCAGTCAGACTGATGTTAGCAGGTTGTAGAAAGAGAAATGGCAGCACATGGTGCATGTGCACCTGTTCCTTAAGGCAATCCCATGAATAATGTGAGCTGTACACCGTAATGAGTGCCTGCCTCCCAAAATACTTCCCCAGATGATGCAGCCGTTCCTTCGTTTTTGCGAATGCACTTGTGCAGATAAGGGCATGGTCTGAATGTGTCATTCTGCAGCTGATCTCAGAGATTTTCCACTGAGGGCTTACGGTAGATTTTTCCATGATAATTGAAGTTGATTTGTTTTCATGTTCTCTTCCATCCTGATCTGTGATTAGTTGAATTCATGATTCTATTGTATATTTAAAAACAAGACCCATAATCAGTTGATATAATTGTTAGTTCATATAAATTTCCCCTGGAAAGTATGGACATTGGTAAATAAAATTTCTGTAATCCACACCATGACTTAATTTAATCTGTTTTGACATGAAACGTATAATATGACATGTCACCCTGTTGATTTATATGTAAATTAGTGGATGTTGCACAATATTGAACTTTGGGCCCAAAATTAGTCTTGAATTTTAGTCGTGATCCGGAACGCAGGACGGATCTAGGCAGCCACCTGCTTGCCGTTGGTGCTGAACAAAACATAGAGAAGAAAACAAAACAGATGGCTGGTGTAGCAGAAATCCAGGCTGTGTAAACTTGACCACGTGTGATTGATGAGCTAATCAGCTCCTTCACCTCTGTAAACTCGTCCCATTAACATGAATGGACAATTTGGGGCAAAGTTTTACAATGAGTAACACAAAGAGAACACGATACCCATCGTGGATTTTTGTCAGAGTGTGTCATCTGAGTCCATTTGAGTCAGTTATCTTTTCTGTTTTTCTCCTTGCTTATAAAGCTAGTTGCATTTGGGGGGGCAGGGGGAGGGGATTTGGCATGAACTATCCAGCTATTATTTTCTCTTCCTGTCTCCTTTGCATAAATCCAAGATCTTGTGCCATTTTGGTTCTCTTCCTTGCCTGCCCCTGTTTTACCGTCAAAATAGGTTTTTTAATGTAACACAATGGATCCCTGCGAGGTGGCTGATGGGCACACAATCAGTCTGTCAAGCCCGCTGCACATTCAGACCTTGGGTAGTCACTTACACATCCGACAGAGTTAAAGTTTAAATCTTCTGAACCCTGGTGGGAACCAAGGTTGTCCTCACCGCAGACTGATGAATGGTCCATTATGTGTCATTCACAACCCAAAAAAGTGCCTTTTCCATTTCTAAGCCGTATTTGGTTAAAGGTTAAAGCAAGAAGCACCCCTTCCCATGGGCTATTCATTTAGCTGGGAGCTGCACCATAATACTCTGCCGTTCTGCTGATGGATGGTGAGAAGCAGAGAAGTTCCATTACAAAAATACATATGATATTACCCTCTGTTTTAGTTTGCTGTTAAACTGCTCAATATGCAACATTGTTCTGACCTTTCTTTGCTTAAATTAGTATGGCTCATTCTGCCTAATCTCATTCCTTCAGAAGCTGCGATGGATGTGGAAGCAGATGGAATGGAAACGGAATAGAACAGCTGAATCCCTCAATCAAAATTCTGCATCAGGTGTGTTTTTTCAGCCCTACATTTGTTTGATATTGTCATCAAGGGGCTTTGGAGGGAAATAAATCTATTGGAAGGAAGAAATAGACTAATAAAAAGGTGTCTGACAGTTTATTTACAAGACTACAAATGTATTATTGATCTCTCACATCTACTGTGGAAAACATAACTTAGTCACAACTTCCAGGTTTCTGTTAGCACACATGATTTTCAGTTCAGTAGACCTGCTAATTATAAGCCAAATACATTTAAAATAAGAAGGGTAAGAGTAACAAGAAATATTTGGTGCAATTCATGGTTTCATCTCTTGACATTAAATATACAACAGCATTTAATTTGAAAGCCATCCTGATTTTCTTCTCACAAAACTAAGTAGATTCTTTGCAGAGTTAGGTGGGTGGGCTGGCAGGAATTGCAGCATCTCGTATGTATCGACCTGTGGGGTTTCAGTTTGTTTCCCTTGTTGTCTTTTGCCAAATTGACATTTAATCCTATAAGCATTTAATTCCTTTTTTATGATGTCATTCTTAATTACCATTTTTTTGAAGGCAAAGCAATAGGGCTACCGGCAGGGCTGTTTTAAGAAACCCTCCCAAAGAAATGTATGCTAATTAGTTACATAGTTTCTTCTCATTAATTTTAATTAAAATCAGATCACCTTAGTAGAAGTTTAGCTGCCGGCTAGGGTTTAAGCATGTTGGGTAGTGCACAGCATAAAAATATGTTGAATTCAACTAAAATGCAGCACCAATTTCACTTTTGTGATAATGCCACAATGAATTTTTTCAGAGTGTGCAAGAATTTTTTCTTATAGTTTATATCTGAAGTAAGCTGAGAAACACTCTAGAGTGTCATTCATGTTGTCTCATTCATCCCTCTGTCCTCTAAGGATGAGGAATTGATTGCCAAGGAGGTTTCTTAATATCAAATATATGACTCAATTAGACCTCCAATATACTAATGACTCAGAGGTAATATTAGGAAAATTTCATTGCAGTGGGGATTTCTTCAATGTAATGTAATGAATATGAATGTTAGAGAATATTAGGTCTGATTCTTTTCAGCAAGGAAGACTGACTACATATTGAGAGACTGCTGATACAAATGAGGATTATAGCTGTGATACATGAGCTGTATTACTTTTTTAATACCTAGCTGTCATTTCCCTGACTGTTATTGGTAGTGACAGGTCAGATAACTAGGGTTATAACATAGTGATCAATCCAGGCAGTACAGGGCACAAGACGGTACATCACAGGGTACACACCAGTACCGTTATTGTAAATGAAAAATAAAAACAAGAGAAAATAATTTCATAAATTGAAAAAAAATAGGATACAAAAATTAAAAATGTACACCTAAATGAAAACTCTACATACAATACTTACAATACTAACTGATATGGACAGGGATGTAACGACACCAAAAACTCACAATACGATAATATCACGATAAAAGGTTCACAATACCATAATTATCACAATATTCAAAAGAAAAACTCTTTTAATAATTAATAATCAGCATCCATCCATCCATTTTCCAAACCGCTTATCCTTATTGGGTCGCGGGGGGTCCGGAGCCTATCCCGGAAGCAACGGGCGCGAGGCAGGGAACAACCCTGGATGGGGGGCCAGCCCATCGCAGATAATCAGCATGTTTATATCAAATTAATTCTTCCTATTAACATAAAGTGCTTCTGCTTTTCTTCATTGGTGAAATATCCAGCTATGACCTTAAGCCTTTGCCAGAACTTAGCAGTAATTGTCCTTTGCAATGAATGACTAAACAATGCATGTAATTATAAAACAAAAACAAGTAGTCGGTTCTTCCTTTATAAAATATTTATTATTACTGCAGCAGCTGGATCCTTTGATCAAAGCACAATCTACAATTCCGAAGTATTATTTTCTGCCATTTTTCCACTGGGTCTGTTTTCACCACGTGAAATATAGGCCACGCCGATACATACTAACATGCTAAATAATGTGTGATAATAGTGCACGTGTAACACTTATGAGCCTATTTTGGGTCCACTTAGTAGTGCTACTGGCCGGTTTTAGGGTTGATGGGAGTGGTGGGGGAAAGATAACGACACCTCAAAATTTAGAACAGCAATCTTTAGTAAATATTAATCATCAAACATGAATAATCATATTTAAATGGGAAAAATTAAATCTACCTCTTTATAACGTATGCATTTAAATATTGTTTGTTTTGGGTTCAGAGTCCAATGGTTAAATCAGTTATTCCTAGTTAATCTCTACATATACTACTTACAATACTAACTGAAATTAATAGGGATGTAAGGATACCAAAAACTCACAGTATGATAATATCGTGATAAAGGTTCACAATACGATAATTATCCAGTGGATGTTTAGCAGATTTAGAAAGGAAATTGCGGGTAAGTATCAATATTTAAATGTTTTTAAAGAGCAGTTCTTATGTTAGAATCCCAGCTACCACTTATTTTATTCAATTTACCCTTTTAATGTTTTAGCTTGATATTTGCTCCATTTTATGCTGGAAAGATTTAGTGAAGGTAGAGAAGTGGTTCTGGTATTGTCCTGTTGGGGTACCATGACCCAGAGCAGGTGATGATAGTCACCTAGATGCAGTGCTACAGCAAATATCCTCTGATCAAGGTTGGAGAATATGGGAGGCAGAATGGTTCTGATAACTGGACTAGCTCTGGCACCATGAGAAGGTAACTATTCGATTAACAGAAAATGAAAGAAAAATAATCATAGGTTACAGAATAATTTATTTGTGGTAACCAAGGACTGGGGCTGGCATTGGGCAGACATTGAGGAGACACCTTGGTATACACTGAGCTGACACCTAAGGAAGGGGAACCTATTAGAAACATGTATGTCGATTGGGGGTGTATTAAGAGTATGTTATATTATTCGCGGGCTAACCAATGAAATGTGATTTCCTGTTTAATCAAGGGATAATCAGGAAGCTATAAAGAGGAGTTGTGTAAATCATCTTCAGAAAGATGCTATTCTCAGGATCGGGATAGTCTCCTCCTTGGATCAATCAAAAGAAAGTAAGAGAAAACTGAAGATGCACTGGGGTGATTTTTTTTCCTTCCCCTGTCAGTGGTTTCTTGAAGCTCGGGGTGGTTGTTCAGCTTCCTCACATGGGGAGACTAGGTTGCAGAGGCTGTCTTTGCTTTGCTCCAGTCATACACACTCCTGATTGATGTCATCTCAAATGAGTTAGCATATTGGATGTGTTTCCAACAGCATTTCCATGTTCAGTGTAACCGAGCTGCCAGAGTCTTACCCTTATCAATGAATCTCTCTGCCCAGTGTTGATGCAATTTACTGGGAAACCAAAATCTTCCTAAAATTCCAGTTATGACTCACTGAAACCAGTTTTACCCATAACCAACTCACAGTCAGAATTTGCACAATGTTGTCCTTGTTTAATATCTACTTGTGCATTTAGGTTCTTCCCATGTCAATAAATGTACTTAAATGTAATTCTACAACTTTCAGTCTATCCCTAGAAATAAAATTTAACTCGAATTAATTTGAAACTCAATGGTCCAGCTGCACCTGCACGTCTTGGATCAGCTGAAGCAGTTTAAGCTATCACAGAAGTTGGTGGTTGAGACCTTCACAGCCATTATTGAATCAGTTATTACATCCTCCATTGCTGTCTGTTTTGCTTCTGCAACATCACATTCTATACAGAGACTACAGCAAATTGTGTGATGTGCTGAAAAGATCATTGGCTGTCAGCTGCCCCCACTTAAAGACCTGCACTCTGCGAAGATGAAGAACAGAGTTCAGACAATAATTTTTGGCCCCTCGTAAACTGGTCACTTCCTCTTCCAACATCTCCCCTCTCGGGGACAGCAGGGAGTAAGGGGCTAAGCATAAGGACCAACCCCTTCTTGAGCAAGACATTGCCCTGCTCAGGACATTGCCCTCCTAAACTGCATTTAAAATGAAAAATGAAAATAATATTAAAGTGAAAGCTAAATAAAGAAAGAAAACAAAACTGTAATAACACTGGCAGAGGCGATCCTAGAGACACCGGGGGCCTTAGGCAAAAAACTCCAGGGGGCCCCCCAACGCATACGCCCAACATGGTAAAATTTATGACCATTATTGTAGCGTGAAGTCTAAATTAATAATATCAACAAATAGAGCTTAATAAACACCATTCCTTTATTTTAACGTTACTTTGAAAAACACAATACAGAAATAGAGCAGATTTGTCATTGCAATGCAAATACCATGGGGGGGGAATTGCTTGCCTTTTCTGTCCTGTCCCTATGCCTGAACACTGGCACACACACACATTTTTACTCTATCCTGTTGAGTTTTTAGCTGAGATTAAGCATCTGTTTCCAAAATTGCAAATGCCAGCCTCAGTCAGACACCTTATCCACTGTACTACCTGCTACCTAAAGATCCTTTTTAAAGTAATATCATTACATTTCGTAGAAGTTTTCAAATGACTTTGAATAAACTGAAAAAAAAGAAGCATTACTTTGTTTGCATATCTAAAATTAAGTCTGCTAAATGGGACGATTTTTTTTTGTCTCGAAAGGCAATTATTCTTCTTCAGCTGTTCATCTGACGGTTCTTCAGCTCCTTGATTATGACATTCAGTTGCCACCATTAGCAATCAGGGCCTCAGTGAGAAAACCCGGGGGCGGTTTGGCTGGACTTATAGACATTTTTGTCAAAATAATTTTCTGGCATACTTCAGAAATGAATTTTTGGAAGAAACAGTGAAGACTGCTTTTGTCCCATCATTCAAAAATTGGGATATTTGACTTCTCCTTGTGTGTCCCTTGAAGTGTTTATCTTTCTTTAAGTCTCTTAACCTTAGCCATCTTGCCATGACATATCACTGGCCCCAGTGTATAATTTTAAATGCTATGAACTTGTGTTAGTCTTACTAAGTGTCCTACCTTAGGTTATCCAGCAAGCTAAATGCCTGATTCAATAAAAACCAAAGATGATGATTTGCTCTGGGACAATTCACTGAACGAGAATGTGAAAAACTATTGCAGATGACCACCTTTGAATAAAGGATGGCACTGATCAAAATAAGTGTGATGCGTTGGCTAGAGACCACAATGGTGATTCATGTCTTGTTAATGTCCTGCTTATAGGGTTGATCTTTGCAATACCATTAACCATCAGCAGATGTCTCTATTACCATAACCTCAATAGAGAACAGAACTATATTAGGCAAGGTAGCTGTTAGGTAATTAGTAACATAATAGACCCCCAGGACTAGTTAATCTCTCTCACATTCAAAGCATAGATCCTTCTGTCACAGGAAAAATGCAGGCTTGGGCAGGACTGGATATCAGCAAGTGAATTCACTGCATCCTGTCATTGTAGAGAGATTACAGTTAATGTGCAGAGATTACAGTTAATGGAGCCCCTCAGGCTTAGTAATGATTATTCTGATGATTAGCATTTATAATATTGTTCTCATCCAAGCTACAAATAAGCAATATGTGCCTTTCCTCAAAGAATTTCACTGACGAGCATCTGCCCACTTTGAAATATATGCAGTGCTTAGATAAGCAATAAGGCTTGAAACTCATAAAGTGCTGCAACATGCAGCTATAGCTATTAACACAGTTTATACTTCATTTGATTTAAGAAGTTAATCGCTCATGTTTATTCCCAGCCTAGCAGACATCCGCACCTAGCCGTGTCCTTATACTGCTGAAGGATATGGTGGCAGCAGTCTCTCTCATATACTGGTACACAGCTGCTGTGTTGCATAAACATCTAATTTATAAATTAGCTACAAGCGTGGCACCACATTAGGAGACTGGATTTAGAGATCGTAGTCAATACCACACTGAAGTTTGTGGCCTTGGTCATTGCACAAACCAGCACTGGTCCAGTTTCACTGAGAAAATACATTTCTGATAGGATAAGTTGCAATAGGCTATAATTATAGAACTGAAATCTCATTTATTTGCATTTAGCTATCAAACTTGAGTAACCCTCATTGGGAGAAACCTAGCAATCAATCACATTCCTGCATAATTCCAGCTCTGCTGGAGTAGGCAAAGACCTAACATGAGCAGTAATGCTGGACAAATTTGTGTTGTTTAATGAGGACAAATGCACCCATAGAGAAAAGTTCTCATGAAAGACTGTCTAATTCCCTATGTTCAGCCTCAGTCATGCCAATATGTAAACTACAGTTTGGCAGTTACATCTGGGATCTTGTGCTTTTAGAAGCCTCCATAATGATGAACAAATTCACTGCAAATTATTGAATCACTGCAGAGTCATTGAGGTCAAGGGCTGCAGTGGAACCTTGGAATTGCAGAAGCAACAAACCCACAAGGCTACACTGAAAGAGTACTTTTTGAGAGTATCTATGCTGAAGTATTTGAGAGTAAATACTTCTTCCATGTTTTTCATCTTAAAGCTGAAGCACAATGCCCTAAATTTGAATAATTTCAGGTGAAGTCATGAGTGCAGCAGCTTTCCTAACTTCAAGACTTGGTTTACACTGGAAAAATATATGCAAGCAGTTGTTAAGAAAATGCCCATCATTTTAAAATGGAACATTAGCTGAGGATATAACCATATACTATTAAGCACCAAAATACAGTACAGTACTTACTATTGTGACATGGGCATTGCTACACCCCATTGCTGAAAATAAGAAACCAAAAGTATGGTACTTGGTGCAATGAGAAAATGCCCCAATTCCACAACCAAGTGTGAAACTATAGCCAAAGCACTGACAGTTCAGTTCATCCAAAGCTAATGTCACCTACACCAGACACTGTAGGCCTAACTGTGAGTGACCGGTGAGCTAACGGTAGAACTAAAGTCCCTATAAAGTAGATTAATTTAGATTAATAGTTTGCAAACCCTACAGACTATTTTCAAGGCCATAAAACTGTTACATACATGTAAATGCATGTGTATGTGAGTGCAGATTTGTTTTAAATTGAAAATCGTACACCAGCCAGCTGGCTAAAGTTGTCACCTGTGTGAGTTGGCTCTTTGAATTTGTAAAACGTTGAGAAATGGACACAAACATCACTGCTGTGATACTTGTGCAGGGTATGCATTCACAGTGGATACACACTTGTGCGGAGAAGTATGAACCAGCCTTAAGCCTGAATCACCCACATGCACTGGGAGACTATTCGACACCTGCGGAGCTCTGTAAGAGAACGCTCTGTAGTCTGCTGTGGCCCTTTACGTTCTAACAGATATCCTGCACCTTGATATTGAAGCAGGCAAGTACGGTCGTAAGAGACCTATAGATCTCAAGAATATTCTGGTGCAGGGCCATTTCGTGATTTGTAAGTTCATAGCAATATTTTGTACTCAATCCGAGACTTTGGAAGCCAGTGAAGGGAGGATAAGACCGGTGTAATGTGATCATATTTTTATATGAGCTTTAAGGATCCAGATAGACAACCAGAAAGGAGGGCATTACAGTAGTCCGATCTGGAAGCAATAAAGGCATGGATTAGTTTTTCTGCATCATGTATGAAGAGCATCTTCCAAAGCTTGGCTGTGTTCCATAGATGGTAGTTCTAGTAATACTTCTTATGTGAGCACTGAAACATATACTCACCTAAAGGATTATTAGGAACACCATACTAATACGGTGTTTGACCCCATTTCGCCTTCAGAATTGCCTTTATTCTATGTAGCATTGATTCAACAAGGTGCTGAAAGCATTCTTTAGAAATGTTGGCCCATATTGATAGGATAGCATCTTGCAGTTCA
>JABFDZ020000109.1:23482657-23499864 GCA_019775955.2 Pollimyrus isidori | reverse complement strand
TCTTTTTCCTATTTGTAGTGGAGATGAGTGGTACCCGGTGGGGTCTTCTGCTGTTGTAGCCCATCCGTCTCAAGGTTATGCGTGTTGTGGCTTTACTGCATTCCTCGGTTGTAACGAGTGGTTATTTCAGTCAATGTTTCTATTCTATCAGCTTGAATCAGTCGGCCCATTCTCCTCTGACCTCTAGCATCAACGGGGCATTTTCGCCTACAGGACTGCCGCATACTGGATGTTTTTCCCTTTTCACACCACTCTTTGTAAACCCTAGAAATGGTTATGCGTGAAAATCCCAGTAACTGAGCAGATTATGAAATACTCAGACTGGCCTGTCTGGCACCAACAACCATGCCACGCTGAAAATTGCTTAAATCACCTTTCTTTCCCATTCTGACATTCGGTTTGGAGTTCAGGAGATTGTCTTGACCAGGAACACACCCCTAAATGCATTGAAGCATTTGCCATGTGATTGGTTGATTAGATAATTGCATTAATGAGAAATTGAACAGGTGTTCCTAATAATCCTTTTGGTGAGTGTATATCTGAATCAACCAAGGCCTTTAACCCCCAGTTGTTCCAGTGACTGTTGGACCCTGTATTATCAAAAAAAGTATGTTGCTTTGGATAAAAGTATCTGCTAAGTAAGATGAATGTGCTGTCTTTTCTTTGATTTCCTTTTCACTTCCGCATTTTCTCTTCGGTGGTTTCAGACTTACCGTCAGGCTTGTTTATATTGAATTTGGTGGTGGCCTCTTGCTGTGATTTTATATTACCTTTGTGTCCTTCTGCTTAGACGGGGCACTGCTCTTAAGCTGCAGTAATCGCAAGCCTCTGATCCATGGCAGAGGCACAGTGTTCTGTTGTAATAATCCCTAGTGGCTAATTGTGTAAATGGTAAGTTTTTAAGTGAACATACTGGATGCTTAAAAACTACTTATTCCACTGTTGAATTATAGTATTACTTACAGAAAATGCCAAACGACATTGTTCAAGGTTAAAGCCTGCAATATCATCCCCTGCACTTCCTCCATGGGTTATTAAAATGGATGGGCACCCTACAGTGCTGTTTACTCGCAATGATTTTTTTTTTATTGGTTGTTAAAAATAAAAGCAGACCGGAAAGAAACATTTTAGAGAAGGATATGAATCACCGATTAATGGTACAGAAAAGGACATGACTTTTGAGACAGAAGGGGAACGCATCAGGCTGTAATAAAGGCAACTGACCAACAGCAGTCAAACCTGGAACGTGCACGTACTTTTCAAGGCTCTTATTTTGAAGAGGGAGGCGAATTTCCAGATGATTGATAATTGTCCAGTACAAGTAGCGGTTGCCCCTGCGGTAGAGTTGATGGGCAGGGATGGTGACAATCCACAAGGAAAAACTAGCTGTCTGAAGCAGCAGCAACTGCAAAGAGTTTATTGCAATACAGTGTAAGAGGCCTTTTTGGGGGAAACAGTGTCTCTCCCACCACATTTGCAGTGTCTGAATCTTCCCAATCTGGCACCCTCCACTAACCGCTCCAGGGAGGGCAGCTGTCATATTCCTTCCAGCCCCGGTGCCCTTAGGTATGTGATTCTGTTCAGTGGCTCAGGAAACAGGCTGGTAGTCACTAAGCCTCTGGACAGCAATCAGTGATTCCCTGCCTACACCAGTAACGTCAGCAGGAAGCGAAACAGCAGACTGTCCGTCCGGTTACTGTAAGCCTCGCCATGGTTAACGCGCCGTGCTGGGCGGCTGGGTGCGTATGACTCGTCAGCTATGCTAATGGCCAGATTACACAACAGCGCCGCACTATCCAGGAGTGTGATCAGTGGTCGCATTAATTTAGGATATATTTAAGGTTCTTTTTGATCTCTAAGATGACCTTCAATAATGACAACAAACAAGCCCACCGCATTTAATTCCCAGTCTGAGGCACAATTGCTTCAGCTGAGCCCGCATGATGTCTAACCCCTCCCACTTCGGCCCAAGATGTGTGCCTAACAACAAAGGAGTATTGGGGGAGAAAGCACTGTTCTATGGCCCTAGGAGAGAGCCTCCCCCCTGGTCCTCGGGAACTCATAGAAGGTCCATGTTTTTGCTCTTTTCCCAGAAAAAACGTGCACTGTCTGCGGGCTCCCTAGGATCGGACTGGGAAACATTGCCTTAGCACAAGGTCAATGTCAGTTTGAGATTTAAAAACCACTTGCCTTTGGAAATGGAATAAGTTATCCATCGACTACTGCTGCAGTTATTCAATTTTGACAGTAGATAAATTTAAATTATGAAACATGTATGTGTGCATTGTTTTTAAGATGTAGTTTTATCATTTTTAACTGAGGCTGTGAATCATGGCAGCGTGCTTCAAAAAACTACCATTTTACAGGGAGGATTATGTATTGCAAGCAAATACAAGTTAAAATATAACTATGAATTGTGGATTATTGTTATGGATGGCATACAGCCATCTGGTATCCTCTTTTCATAATATAACCGGACCAGCATTAACCTTGTGTCTAGCGTGTATAGCAGACAATCAGTAATAAAATCAGGTGTCACCAATATAAATGAAAGTGATTACATTGACCAGGAGTCTGTAGAGAGATATGAAGTAATCTCTTTCTCTCTCTCTGGCACTACCAAATGCAAAGAATTTAATTCCATGTGTGAATCAAATAGCACAGAATATGTTGCAGAATGAAACCATGGATCTTAGATTTCACACATGTCCATTCTGGCATTTATCAGTGTGACAGGCAGCTCAGCACGCTGTCATGTTAACGTGGGTCACTGACATAATCACGTTTGGTGTGTCGCTGGCATGAGAGATCGAAACGAGCGGGTAGATACTGTATCCTGCGCAGGCTGTCGGAATGATTTTGCTGTGGTGGAAATCAGCCAGTGATTCTGCGTTTTTTTTTTGTTTTGGCTCGAGTGCTATTTAAGTAATGGAGTTTGGTCACAGTTATGACAGTTTGCTGACAGATTCTTTAGAGCCGTTACGGCCGAAGCCCCTCCGGTACTGAAAGACCGCTGAAGGATGGCTCCATGTGAGCAGAGGTGGCAGTTAAAATGCTAATCAGCTCCGGGGATGTACAGCATCTTTGGTCAGTTCAGGCTGCTGTTGAGGTTGAGGATCCGGTTTATTTTAGGCCGTCTAAGTGTAAATAGTTACGCGCAAACACTTAAGCAACAAGCGAAAGGAAAAACACAGTTTTGGATTTCAATGGGTAGACCCGAAGCGTGCCTGATGCTGACTGCAAATAATTGTCACGACATGCTGCATGCACACTGAGGAGCTGACAGAATGACAATGGGAAATAGCTCTAATTAATAACCTCCTGACATTCATAAAAATAAAAAGGAAAGGCTGCTCAACACTCACAGCAGGTGGCTTCCAGAAGGGAGGCAGCCAGAGCCTTTGGACTGGGGCAAAATGTTTTTGCGTTTGTCTGCTTTTGAGTAATTAGGATCGCAGCTGTGCAGCACGGCTCTTGCAGACTGACTCATGGCAATGCAGCCTTGCTGATATTACAGCTGCTGCAGAAACACCTGTAAATGAGATCCGGTTCTGAAACTGCTAGAACTGGCGAAGAGACGAGACCGCGGCTGCTTTCCTCCTAATCGTCCTGCTCCTTATTACAATGCATGATTTAGTCACTGAGCGTCTGTTTCTGTTCCAAGTAATGAGCACACAGTTTTTACAGTTTTCCCATTCGAACATCTGTGTATTCCATGAAACATTTCTTATACAATGTCTCTTTTCTCAGTTTCATAATGAATGGCAATTCCTACCTCAGATCTGAACATTGCCAAATCTAGAGAAGAACCGCACATCTTAAATAGCATGTAAATGTTACAATGGCTACAGTATTCCTCATACAGGCCCCTGTCAAAGCTTAGCTCTCCCACTGGGCAAGGGAATGAGATAGTTTTGTTCTAATCAGAGTTTATTTGAAGAGCGGATCCAGACACTACCGCCTGCTATGTCGTTTCCCCTGCTTTAGTACAGATTAACTGCCCTTATTCAGGTGTATGATCGAATCTGGTGTCAGTGCCCACCGGACCCCACTGCCCCCATGATGTCGGGCCCGCTAATGCTACCCACACTCCGTAGTATGCTTTTCAATACCACACCCTTTAGCTAATCTAGCGATGCAATGGCCTCAGTTCACTCCACTTCTGAATCTTTGAGGTCTCTTATTGCACCTTATGTGGCAAACGGCGAGCAGCTAGCTTTGTATGCATGTTAATCGGAAAAAAATTGTGCCAAAGCTGCTGCTATTCTGACTAATTTTATTTTCCCATACATATATCAATTTTCAGAAACATCACACTCTGATCAATAAATGGGGGGTTATTACTATAAATAGCTGAAATGTCGAAGTTTCATTTTTTATAATATGAATTTGCATAGTTTGTGGAGGGTAACAGCGTTTAAAACACATCATGCGGTTGGAGTTTCCTAAACCCACCTGCACTCCCAGGATCTCTAAGGGCCATGCAGATTTCCTCCAGAAGCTCCACTTTGATTGTGGGTGTGTGTGTATATGCCCCGTGGTGGGCTGGCATTTCATCACAGCTGTTCTCTAGCCTTGAGCGTTGTGCAACCCTGGTTCAGCTCTAGGCCTCCCAGCAACTTGACTAGGATAATTAGGTAGGGGGTGGGTGGACGGTCTGTTACGCACACCGGTCAGGCGATCGCCACGAGGACCCGGAAGTAGGCGATCACCCAGAAGATAAATAGAGGAACATCATTCACTCGCCACTCAGTCATTGCGAAATGACCCAAGCCTTTTCTACCTCCATTGCCGGTACTGTGAGTACTCCAGTCTTTGGTTATATCTCTCCGATTGTGTGTGTGTTTAGAACGCAGATTCCGGTGGGAATCTCTACTCTTTATTTAAAGAGCATTTTTCGAATAACCGCGCGGTTATCCTACTTTTTCGTGTAAACTCCGCGTCGGGGTCACCATCCAGGCTACATGGGCTATCCGCAGTTGCCAGTTTTTCTCCATGTTTTCCACTCGAAATCCTGACAGTTTCTTTCCTTCCCCCACAGGTTCCGTGACCTTTAGTCTCTCGATTTCAGGGCTCGCCAGCGATGTCGCTATATCTACTCTTCATTTTGTTTAGCAGTGAATTTGGGGTCTGTATGATCTTGATCGTGAGAGATCAGTACTGTAGATACCACAGGATACATTCGGTACATTGGCTACACAAATCTCATTGCCACTATATGACATTTTACGGCAATTAGGTGTTTGAGATGTCAATGTTTAATTAATTTGATGTTTACATTTTTTTATCCATCTACTTTATTTATTTTACTTAGTGATTCAGGTTATTTCTGCTTGACAGAGTGAGATTCTGTTGGTTGCATCCATGGTGAACAGAGGCAGATTAGCAAGGTCATCGGCCCCTGGGCTACATAAGCTGTCAGTTGTTGTTGCCAATCATAATAACATGCGGGGTGCAGGGTGGTCCTCGTTGATACAGGACAAATTGTGTCCCATGTTGGTTCAAAACATGACACAGCATTTTATTTTTCAATACGGGGCAATCCGATAAAATACGGGACAGTAATGTAAAATGTGAGACAAATAGCAACACTAAGATTAAAATTATATTACATAAGGTTAGTTGAAGAACCTGGGTTTCAGCCTGGGCCCGTACATTAATGAGCCCCTGTTGGTGAGTCACTTGCTTGGTAACTTGTACATTACTCGTCTAGAAGTGCCAGGTAAAGCCATTCCTGTGTGGTTCTCTGAAGATCCTTTAATAGAGATTGGTCACCAGTTCTTTGCTAGCTTTCTTAATTTTGGATTCTGCACCATTAGGGCACGGTCACATACAGATCAAAATGCATTTTCCACTGTTTGGGTAGAGAATACAACTAATGGCTAACCAGCTGGCTTATAACTAACAATTAATTCTGGCTCCTTTGTCAACAAAGATTACCTTCCATGCTTTACACAGGGACAGAGAGGGTCTCTGCGGCCATGCGGTCTATAATGAGAGAGTAGAGGGTGAGAGGGGCACAAACCAAGCATCTCATACTTGCTGAAGTCCCTGGGACTAGCTGTAGACGTTAATTACCCCTATACACCCCCTCCTCTTGCTAGCTGTGACATGCGCACTGGCCAAAAGAGGCAACTCCCCCAAGCGCGGCAGAAGCTGGCCTCGTCAGCCACCATTTTCTTGTTCCCTGGAAGCTCAGCTCCATCTCAGACGTCCCAGTGGGACTCTGTCCCTAATAATTGCCTGGGGAGGGGTGACATACAAAGACACTTTTCACATTCACTCTGGCAGCCCCAGGACAACAGTCTTGTCCTGGGATACAGCCGTCAGTGACTCTCAGTTTGAACACCAAGGAGGTTCTCCCTAGGCACCACATGTAACTATGAAGGGCAATGGTGATTTTTTTTTGTCATTGTGGAGCTCATAGAGGCTTTGCATTCCCAGAATAATCCTCTGAATAACTTCCTGTTTGAATTGTTGATTAATTGCCATTAAGCTATAATGAAAATACATCCATATTTCAGCAATTTGTTGTGGCTGGGATTTTTCCAGAATGTTTATTTCAAAATATAATTTTTTTATTTGCTTATTTGGCAAAAACCTTTATCCATGATGACATGCAACTTAGATAGCAGGGTCGGGCAGTCCCTGGAGCAAAGAGGATGAAGAGCCTCGCTGAAGGGCCCAACGGCAACATCACTCTGTCAACTACATGATTTGAACCAGTGACTTTCCATTCATGGCCATGATACGTTCATAACCCACAGATCCATTCACTAAAGAATTCCAATGAAACTATTAAAATAGCACAATCAAGTCTTACCATCTGGTGCCCTGTGGTGTAGCCCCTGTACCCTGTGGTGTAGGCCCTGTACCCTGTGGTGTAGGCCCTGTACCCTGTGGTGTAGGCCCTGTGCCATGTGGTGTAGGCCCTGTGGTGTAGGCCCTGTGCCCTGTGGTGTAGGCCCTGTGCCCTGTGGTGTAGGCTCTGTGCCCTGTGGTGTAGGCCCTGTGCCCTTTGCCCTGTGGTGAAGGCCCTGTGCCCTCTGGTGCAGGCCCCGTGCCCTGTACCCTGTGGTGTAGGCCCTGTGCCCTGTGGTGTAGGCCCTGTGCCATGTGGTGTAGGCCCTGTACCCTGTGGTGTAGGCTCTGTGCCCTGTGGTGTAGGCCCTGTGCCCTCTGGTGCAGGCCCTGTGCCCTGTACCCTGTGGTGTAGGCCAGGAGTTTGAGCTATTTGCTTCTATAAGCAGACCCTTGTGTTGCATTACCAGCTTCTTCTTTATCCCTTTTGGATCCAAGGAGCTTTGTACTAAACATTATATACGATAACATATCATGTTTGATAATAATGATCTTATGCACACTTAATTCAGAAAAAAGTACATTCCGTGAATGTGATTTCAGTTTTATCTACTTGAGTACTTGATTGATGCAATATTTGCACATTATTGAACATTGTTTGCGTATATCTTTATTGTTTTCTGTTACATAATTGCACATATTTTTGAACTACTCACAATGAAATTGCACATCTTTCTATCCATCTAACTTAAACTTTTTTGAAGATATTGCTATTATTTCAATATCTGTGTGGTTCAAAATGTCATATTGAATTGTAACACTTGCACATACCATTGAAACACTGCATGTAACAAATTTGCACATTTTCTTTGTCTACTTAGAATTTATATTTTTATCTATTTAGGTTTAGAGTTTATATTGTTATAGTGTATATTCGTATGAACACATGCAAATTCTATGTGCCTTTTGTTCTGTGTACTCCGTAAAACTGGAGCCACGTCGCCTCCTCTCTCTGCATACTTCTATAAAGCAGAGACGACAGTATAGTTGACTTTGACTTTGATAACCTGTTGAATTATCACCAAGACGTTAAGAGTATGAGGTTCTGTACAGATCACAAAGGCATAGCTGTGCTTTTATATTATTATTATTGCGTTCAGGTATTTGCCATTTAACTTTCCAATGCTAACATACCAGAATGACCCACATCAAGAGATGCATATCTGCAATTTAGAAAAACAAGTGTACGGTCTAGAAGTAAGTCGGACATAATTGCCTGGACTGGCGAACGTGTCGTGTATTTTTATGAACAAATTATCTGTGGCTCTATAATCCTAGACAAGAGCTGTATTTTAATACTAACTTAGTTCACCATTTGTACTGCTTCATATTCACAGGACAAATTTGTCAGAGACTATTGGATTCATACCTCATCTTTCAAGTGGCCATAAATATTCATCCTGTCACAGGCACAGACCATAAAGTCTACTGACGACATCTTGAAAAATACAGAATAACCCACCAAAGCCGCCATCATTCAGCTTTGTTAGTGCTAATCCTGTCTGCAAACCCATCGCCCATGATCCCTTAATTATTATTCCAGTGAAAGCAGCAGGGGGGTCTGCAGCATGTAAGTGTCTGGTGAACTCTCTGTAATCGTATTCTTATTCACATTGTTCACATTGTTAGACTGAACCTGGATTTCTGTGCTGAAAGCATGAGTAGGTCACGAAAATCCTTATTTTCTATCACCCACCATTACATTAACTGTGCATTACTATTACTGAGAGAGAAATCTCACATTGAAATTTACATGTCCTGGGTCATGGAGCACATTAAGAGAATGCTCATTCTGGTGCACCTGCAGGCTGACACTGTCCTTTCTCTTTTCAAATAATGTCACGGCTGCTGCACACAGAATCCCATATCTAGAAACCTTCTACAGATGTGGGTTCCCCATGTCAGGCCCCCATTCCTATTTACACTTAGCCCCTAATGTGTGCTCTGAAGGGGTGCTGGAGTAGACAGGTGTCTCCAAGCAGGACTATGCAGATGTTGTTTTAACTAGACAAAGATTCATTGAGCCGGTGCCAATGACGCCATTGTGCTTGTTCTCGTAGAGCGTCCTAAATTATGTCAAAGATGTATTTCAGGGGTGTTTTTGCTGTTGTGGTGGCTAGCCTTAACCACTGTGAGTCTCCTTTCATAATCAAGCGCATCCAGACTGTATCTACTATCCATTCAGTAACCTTATTAAGTCATGTGAGTTCAGTTTACGCCATACAAAGGTGTTGTATCTTACCAGTCTGTCGGGGACGAATTCTGCTCCATGGGTTGTCAGTATGATAGGAAGAGCAGACTCCATAGTGGCACTCTCTAGTAGGGGAGGGAGACAAAGATTTTACAATTATTATGAACTATGTGCTAACTGCCAGTATCTAGGGTATACGTGTAACATCTTGTTGCACTAATTGACTGAAATTGTTAGAATTGGATAATAATATAAGTTGTGGGCTCTCCTACAAACTCGATGTACCTTTTTAAATTATTCACTACGGACTGAGGCAGATTCATTAGGGAACACTTTATTGCTAAGTTCACAAAGGTACTTTCCACACGGCAACTAATGATTCCTGCTTCCTGTTATCCCCCCTTCATCCAGGCAAATCCTCTCAAAATTAGGTTGGTAAACTTATACATAAATGTTAAACAGCACTAACACTAACATTCAAGTGAGCAGACAATCAAGTCCATAAATCATAAACTCTCCTAAACTTGCAGTAAGACTCCAGTGTGGTTTCCCCTGCAATTCCAATTCCAGTATAACCATAAACCAAAGCTTGTTTTATCACACTCTTAGCAAAGGCATAGGTTTGTTTTCAGCATTAATAGGACCAAATCAGCCCCCGCCCCCTAAACACACACAATACTTAAACAATATTGGTAAGGACACATCCTTACAGTCCATACCCAAATATGCACCCTTGATTTTAAACAGACATTATCAGCAGCCATGGAAAATAGCATAACAAACATTTAAAGGACCAATTAACTTAAATGTAGAATGGCAGTATCATCCTTTTCAGATTTCAGTGTCATCCAATATAAATATTTTGATCTTGACTGAAAAGCAGTCAATCCTTCCTTTTGCTGTGAGAAACAATGAGTAATTTTTGTCATGATTGTGTGTATCTATTGGGAATAACATCGCTGAAAACAAGACATTGCATAGTCACAAAGCAGATTTCCAATGCAGGGGTTTATTTCATTATATATTATTGTTTTTAATTTAATTTTATTTAAAGGCCTCGGGACAAACAGACATTGTGTTGGAAAATTATGTGGTATGATTGTAAAAGCTATGAGACCTAATACTGCATCCCAGACCACTCAGAACTCAAAAATGTTCCACCTCCTACTTAAAAAAGTACTATGCAACAGCTGTGGAAGCTGCAGCTCTGACTGGAAAATTTGGGCTAATTTCACATACCCTAACTTCACAGAGAACCAGATGCTGTGACGTTCGACAATATGCAGCATACACAGGGTACACTGATCATCTGTCCTCTTTTTCTGGACTTGTCCTCTTTTTTTGTACCTAAAAATGCCTGAAATGTTCAGGGGTTTGCATTGTTTCATGTTTTCATTTACTTTCTGCAGTCAGAATTCGTTATTTGTCTTATGTTGACACCTCACTTTGCATCCTGCCGTGATGTGCAAAACAAAATATAGTCATCCTGCCACAGGGGCAATCACTGTGAATGATTGATAATCAATATAAGGCCATGATTCTTCCTGCTTTACATTGACATAAAACCAATTATGTATGTAGATTGATGTCAAAATGATTTGGAAATATAAACTTTAGCTATATGAGTAGCTGGTTCTGTCTTACTGAAATGAAACTTCAGTAACACATTTTTCATATGCTACCAATTGTGAAAACAGCTGAATGTGTAATTTTTAAACATTAATTCACTATATTATTATCAAAATATATTATGGTAGACAGCCATGTTGGTTATTTACATTTGTGATTCATGAAACGGCTCTAGGTCGAAACTTTGATTTTTTCAATCTTAGAAACTTCTACCTGCAACTCAACTGGAATAGGAATATCTGTACTATAGTTTCTCCTTTAATGTGTAAATAAATGTGATATTAGTGCTGGCTCATCAGATGTGTGTAAAAGCCCAGCAATAATTCTAGACTGAAAAATTTGCTCGTCATAATCTCTGATGGTAATCCAAGCACACATCTTGGCATTATGCCTATACTGTAAGTATCCTGATGCAGTTTCTGATTGCTTTGGGTGACCCCTGCTGGTCAACAGTGGCATCCACATATTAGACAATGCTTACCTGACGCAGCTGCGTTTTCAACTTCCATAAGGCTCCTGCCATGCCAGCTGCTGAGTGGATACATGCATCTGTTTCTACAACTGTTTATATCAAATACTTTTAAAATGTGTAGATTCATGTTCATTTTACCATGCTGTACCACATCAGGCTTAATAAAGCTATGGTGCACTGATTTCATGAGCCTGAATTAGTTTATTCACCCCTCTGGGACTTATGAATGAATGAAAGTTATATAGTGCTATTCAAGGCACCCAAAGCACTTTACAGAACCAATGGGGAGCCACTTCAACCACCAGCGTGTAGTACCCCCCTGGATAATGCGACTTGGGACCATAATGAGCCCCACCTGTAAATGCATGCAACCAGAGACCCAGGACCATACTACACTGCATCGCCCAAAAGCATTTCTATGTCCCGAATAGCCTGTTGCTCAACAAAGTCTTTCTTCAGCCAGAGCCTTAGAAAGTTTATGATTAGTTCTTTGCACTGTTAGCTCACTGGTTGTGCTATTTAAGTGTGCTGGTTCATTGCTTTAACATCCATAGTCATGAAGTGCCTGGAAGCATTAGTCATGTCACACATCACACTCAACATCCCCTCAGCACTGGACCTACTCCAGTTTGCATTCCGGTGTCAGTGATCCAGTGATGCCCTCTTGCTCACCCTGCTCATTGCGCTGACAGATATAGTAAAGGACACCTCAGTCAGGATGCTGTTCATTGGCTACAACTCAGCTTTTAACATCATTCTGCCAACTGGTGTTAAAACTGAGACCACAGTTTAAGCAGCTCCATGTTCTGCATTAGATTCTTTGTAGATACCTTAATATTTCTTTGATGTGGTATTTCGCAGACATTAGATACACATATCAAGTCAGCAGTTCTAACCATCACATTTCACATCAAGCCTCAAGTCATGCTTAATCAGGACCTTATTCAAGCAAATCAAGTCATGGTCAATCCTTAAGTAATTTCACCATCAGACCATTGAGAAATGTAACAGTGCCATCTATCCATTGTCTGAAACCACTTGTCCTATTCAGGGTCACATGGGGTGTGGAGCCTATGGGCATAGGGCAGGGAACAACTGTGAATAATAACGATAATAATATATTTTATTTGTATCGCACTTCACATTTAAGACAATCTCAAAGTGCCACAGAATAAAAGCAAAACTAACAAACATAAAACTAAAAAACATAAAATAATTAAATCAAGAAATAAACCTAGAAGATGGTAAAAACTACAAACCTGACATAAAACTTGCATCATAAGAACACAGATATAAAAGATGAAAAGCAGCTACTGAGGTCAATAATATGTTCTGCTAAATAGGAATGTTTTAAGTGCTTTTTTAAAGTGCTCAGTAGTCTGTGGTGCCCTCAGATGATCAGGGAGGGCATTCCATAGGCAAGGGGTAGCAGAACAGAAGGCCCGATCTCCCATGGTACTGAGCTTAGTCCTGGGTGGGAAAAGGTGGTTAGAGTTCATAGAGCGGAGAGATCGTGTTGAGGTTTGTGGGGTGAGCAGCTCTTTCAGGTATGTGGGAGCATTTCCATAAATGCACTGGTGAGTGAGGAGGCAGACCTTGTATTCAATGTTTCTGTGCTGTGATTGGAGTAGAAACCAGACAGAAATTTTTCAAAGAGGTTATTGTATTTAGGATGGTCCTGAAGTTGAGCAGCAACAACCTTTTCCATCACTTTGGAGAGAAATGGAAGATTAGAAATGTGCCTGTAATTTACCAAAACATCTGGATCCAGTGTGGGTTTTTTAAGAATTGGTTTAATTATTGAAGTTTTTAGAGCTTGTGGAATGTAGCCATGCTGGAGAGAAAGACTGACTACCATTGTGATCAACGGGCTTATAGCAGAAATGTTTGCTTTCACCGTCGTTGACTTGCGATGGTGCATACGGCCGTCAAGAAGGATGGAATGGTGCAACCAGTCCGGGAAAAGAATAACTTTCTTCCAGAGCCTCTGTGGATATAACGAGGGCGGCGAAGAAGTCCAAGTTGTTTAATAAGTGATATGCACGTTGGAACGGTGAAATTGTTGAACTTCATCAGCTGGTCGATGGAATATTTCAGCATCATGCCGATCAAGGAAAGTTCATTCTGTAATCTGATACTGGCCATGGAAGTATTGCACAGCGGAGAATCCAACGCAGAATGCGATCTACGTCGCTTCAGCTGTAGAACTGTTGGTTCAAAATCCTCAATGTGTCCGGGGTGAGCAGACACGACGACTCAGCAGAACGGAGGTACACAGACATTCACAGGCAAGTCCAAATCCACACAAAAATGAATAAAATCGAGCCGATTTAAAAATTAAAGCAGCAGTATATTGGACAAACTCTTTAAACTGTTGTAAACTGTTGTAAACCGTTAATAAAAAAGTCAGAAAGTTGTTTAAAAGCTCTAAGGAAAATGAGAAGCGGTGAACAGACCACGCCAGCGTCCTCTCCCCTCTTGGCCTATCCTAACTTAGCTCATATGCTGCAGTAGGATGTGAGCAAAAGCTTGTTGCCTGAGCACAGGGTCCGCCAACTGTGGCACCAACATATCACAGAGCGAAGTCACCCTGGCATACCGATGGGCAATTTGGCAACTCCAATTAGCCCCAGCATGTTTTTGAACTGTGGGGGGAAACTGGAGGACCTGGAGGAAACCCCACAGTGACACGGGGAGAACATGCACACTCCACACACATGGTGGAGACTGAAACCCAGGTTCCAGATATATGAGACAACAGTGCTAATCACTGCACCACCACCATGCTACCCCCGATGTAACAGTGATTCGTTTAATAATAGTTAAATACATTTAATAGCGATTCAATTTAAAAAGTGGTAAATTTGACACTAATTCATCTTGGAGCTGGCGCTAAAGTTGGCTGCCATATTTATTTGTGCCTTATGTGAGTGTTGTGTTATTGACCTGTTTTATTAAACTGCCTAGTCAGCTTGATGATCTCCTGGACTTTGGAGTGAGACCTGGCCTGATCCCTTGGATTTGCAGCTTTATGGCTGATCACTGTCAGGAAGTTTGCTAACCGGGTTATCTGTCTGACTGGGAATACCCCATGTCGGGGTTCACTCATACTCCCAGGCCAGGCACTCTGTATCCCATATCGGCATCTGTACACAGCGTGTATCTGCTTACTCTGTCCTGCAATTAGTGTGTTTGCTGCTTTTATTGTTTATATTTTTATATTATGTTATTTTATGTTTAAAAAACTGTCTCTTCCCCTCTGTCTCTCTATTTTGTAAAAATGACTCTGGGAGATACATACAACAATTCCAATGTACTTGTACTGAGCTGTACCTGTGCAAATGGCATTAAAGATATCTACTATCTACTAACTGTCTTGGGGCCTATGGTCTAGTCCTTCTAGCTATGATTAGCAGTGCCCTCCAGGACAGAATAGACCACTGGAGATTTGTGCATGACATGACTTTAGCCCAGACGTGGACACTCCAGCAACCCAGTACTCTCCAACATCCTGAATGTTCTTGATAATTTGGTAGAGGACCACAAAATGAAACTCAACGCAAAGAAATTGTACATTTCCCCCATATGAAACACCCACCTGTCTTGCCGACTTTCATCATGGATCAGAATACCCTGGATGTCTGTGACACAATGTCCTGGGAGTCACCATCCAGGTTAACTTGCGATGGAACAGTCATGGAGACCACATGATGTCCTCAAGTAATAGAAGGGTCTTTGCTCTGTGTCACTTGATAAAATTCTGTGTCCTGTATATACTATGTATGCCCAGTGCTAGGGTATGCATTCCCTGTCTGGCACAGCTCCCTGACTGTAGAACAGGCTGAAAGGCTGGAAAGCATGCAGAAACAGGCTTGTAAAATCATTTGAGGATCAAGCTGCCTGCCTGAATTTTGAGCGACCTGCCAGAATTCTGAGGAACTTTTACACCTCTACCATCAAAAGCATCCTGACAGGTTTGGGAATGGCACGCAGCAGGATCTGCAGAGGCTTGTGTGGTCAGCAGAACACGCAATCAGACAGGCACTCCCAAGCCTCCTAGACATCTACGCCAGATATTGCAGATCCAGGACCAGGAAAATCATCAAGAACCCCAGCCACCCCAACAGCTGCCTCTTCTCATTGCTGAGATCGGGGAAACACAACCACTGCCCAAAGACCAGCACTGAAAGGCTAAGGAAGAGCTTCTTCCCCCAGGCGAAATGGATCCTGAATGAGGACAATGTCTAAGATTGTTCATTTTCCATCAACATTACAACACTGCTTAAGTTAAGTAGCTAAGGCTCAATGCTCTCTCAGATTGTGCACTCTAACAGAAAGACGCACTCAATTGTCTTGGCTTTGATAGTAAACTGCTAAAGTCCAATTCCAGGGACTGACTGATTCCCCCTAGGGAGGAGCTCACAGATCCTCAGACAAGGAACTCAACTACATTGGCCATCCTAAGATGACGAAGTGAGAAATACAAGAGATCACCAATGCCCTATATGTACAGACTCTTAAATGATAGTGGATTCTAGTTTTGAGATCTGAGATATCAGAATTTTACCATAATTTTTTATTGATCTTTGAGCTTAATGATCTTTGGGAACCTGTAATAATGCTGAAAGGTAAAACTTCCATTATTTTCATGTCTATTAATATTTATATCTCCAATAGTAAAAAAAACTGAAAAAAGTAGAAATAAAATATTGAGATATTTTGTTTACTTTAAAATATGCATGTTTGCCATTGGATTTTAACAGTGTTCAGTAAATAACATCTAAAACACTTCTAATGAAAATACGGACATTGACTTGTAGAAGACTGAAAAATCTTTGAAATCTTTGTCTCACATACATAGTATTGGCTAAATGTTTGTTTGAACTATTGCTTAGCTGTAGCTGAATATTAACCTTAAGTATACTGTACTTCATATCTGTAAGTAGAACACTCACTTTAAACAGTATTGCAGGTACAGGTTGTATGTTTCATTAATGATATTGGTTTTAGTAAATCAGATTAACCTATAGAAGAGAATTTAAATACCTTATTTTATTACACGTTACACAGCCAGATGCTTGAATTTCATGAGTAGACGTTTTAACAAACTGAATTGTCTCTATATAATATCAGTTATTTTGCTATCAAAGATGCAATGAAGTCATTACTATTAAGTGTCACTGGAAGATGCAAGATTCGTTGTAGCATGTGACACAGCACCAAACAGGAATCTAGGATTGTTTTTGTTATTTTCTATCAGCCGGGAGAGATATGTGCACCTGACCATAGTCTACGCATGTCTGTGTTTTAAGGCCCTTGCTTTCCAGGCAGTCCGGAACACTTCTAACTTAATGATGTGCCACTTACATTTGAGCTCATGTGTGGCTTGCTAAGCTCCCGAAATTGGTCCATATAGCAAAAGTGTGTGTTTCTTGTCTGTAAGTTGTTTTCATTTTAATGGAGCAACTGGAAATGTATCAGTGAGAGCTGCAGCAGTGGAAGGGCTAGAGAAATACTTTAGGAGCTGACAATGCCATCGTCTTTGAATGTCAAATGTCACCAGTGCATGGTTGGAAGCTGATTTTAGTGGGAGAATTCCCACATGTTCTGCAGAAACTGAGAATCAAATCTAGAATATCATTAAACAGATGAGTAGGCCCTGAGACATTCTGTGTAAAACCAACAGAATCAAGTATAGAGATGAAGGCTTTCCTGAGAGGATCAGTATCATTTTCCATATGGATATTAAAATCCCCAACAATGATAACTTTATCTACATGAAAGATCGAGCTAGTTAAGAAATCAGTGAATTCCTTTATGAAGTGCCTGTAGAGGTCAGAAGGCTTATAAACAATGATCATAGTAACATTTATAGAAGGGTTGCTTGTCACATTACCATAAATTCAAACGTGAGTGAGTAAATTGTTTATGGAAATAAATAAACAATATTTTTACATAGTAATGTAAAACATGATCACTGTAACGATCCGGTGTTGAGGGAGACGAACACAAAGCAGGCCACTTCCAAATCCAAAAGAACAGGGGTTTATTCCA
>JABFDZ020000109.1:23455553-23480558 GCA_019775955.2 Pollimyrus isidori | reverse complement strand
GGAATCACAGGAGGTAACGAGGGGGGCGTGGCACACACAGGGCTGGAACCGGGACGGAGGACGCAGATCATGACAATCACCCTTGGTTGCTCTTTATGCTCTTACGTTCAACATGGTGGGTTAATGAAAATTTGTCTGGGGAAGTATTTTTTTTCACAGAACTGGCCCAGTTGGGGTGATAGATATGTGGATATATTTCTGTATGAGTTGCATTGTGTGAGTGTATCTCAGCCAGTGTGTCAGCTGGGAGTTTTGCAGGAAGGCTGACAGCATTTTGAATGACATCAGTCGAAACCGATTTTTAGTGCCCAACCGCCAATGAATCAAACACTGTAGATGATGTGTGTCGCTAATCCTTTATTTTTCAAGAATACATAAAGAGTTCGAAATAATGGGGACATTTTCTGACATTTTCTACAGTTGTTATTTTTCTTTTAATTTTCATTGTGATTTCTTACCTGTATCTTTTATCTTTTTAAAAATGTGTCAGTGTTGGGCCATTTTGCAGACAATAGTAAATCCTGTGATCTATGTCAAACTAATACTATTTTGTATGCACCTTACATATCTTCAAGAACAGCTTCCATAATCCTGCTTTATAAATTCCCCCAGTGTACCTACATGTATGGCAGAGAGGACACTGATCATTATTTTTTTCTTCCGGCCATCTTGAAATGACAACTTTTTTCTTGTCATCTCAACATAACCAAAGTTGTTATCTCAACACTGTGGCATATTTTTTCCCTGATCTGGTGATGTAGATGCCTGCCGCTCACTGTGTGTACCACAGTGTATGTACCACAGTGTATGTACCACAGTGTGTGTACCACAGTGTATGTACCACAGTGTGTGTACCACAGTGTATGTACCACAGTGTGTGTACCACAGTGTACTGTATGTACCACAGCAGCAGCATACATGACTGTGCTGTACAATAATCTTCCTTTGTGAACCCTATCAATGACATAAGAGATAGTTTGAGATTGGGGTAGCATACAATTTATAAATTTGAAAACAGAGGTCTGTTTACTAGGAGGATGAAGCCAAAATAAGCCAAATTCAATGTTGGAGGGGACACTTCGCCCCGCACTTGTATGCTCCTGAACCCTATAACAAAAGTTAATAATCAATCAAAATGTCTTGTCCATTACTTCCATTAATTATCCTGTGGAGGTCTAGTTAGAAGTAATCATTAGGCTACCTAGAATCTGTGATTGTGTGCTCTTGATTACAGATCTAATGTTGGAATTCTTTAACATCTCAGTATTATCTCATTGTAGTGCTCCCTTTTACTGGGAATTTAATTCAAAGTTGTGATTTAGTTGTTATTCACAAGAGGAATACTAACATAATTATTATCTAGCACTGACAGACATACTGCTACAAGGCTTGCTTTGTCCCCTCACGCTTTCAGGGTTTGGGTTAAAATCCCACATCTGGTCTGTGTGAGTGAATTTCACACGTGTTATGTGGGTTTTCTTACAGTGACCATAGATAATCCACGTGAGTGGTTCAGCTCAGTTTTTATTGTGTTTTGACTGGTTTGTTCCTTTGATTGAAAGACTCGTCCAGCAGTTTCACATTAACATTAGTGACACGTGCATGATTATAGGAGACTGACTAATCAGCACAGAGCAAGAACTCAGTGCTCAAGTGAAATACAGGCCGTTTTAATTGCAATGGTAATTCACAAATCCTGTCCTGGCTCAAATTGTCCTGCCTGACGTTAATTATCTAGTCACCACAATTCTCTCTCATAGTTTGAAGACATACAGTTACAATTTCCCATAGTATATATATACTTTGTGTGTGTGTGTGTGTGCGTGCCCTGCAATAGACTGGCATCTCATCAATCATAGTGGTTAGAAGATATAAAAATAGGCATTGACAAACATTAAACTGGCCATTACATTGGCAGCAGCTTACAATTTTGATTGCAATCACCTGCTAATATTAAAATTCAACTGAAGAACCTGCTGACTGAAGTTTACATATGGATACTAAGTTGCTTAATCCTCTCGTGGAATGAATACAAAGGAGACTGTCTTTCATTCACTGCTCTGGGACTTTCCAACTACAACTGACTGAATAATAAAATTATATGCTAGGTTTAATCATATCTGTACTCATAAATTGTACTTTTACTGTGTGAGCAACTCTAAAGCCCCAAGGATTGTTTTCTTCATGCGTTGAGATGGAGACAGTTGAAGAAAAGTTCACCCTTAAACATAATGTGTGAAGACATCATGTAATATAACATAATATGTGATGTGTATGCCCTGTGATGGGCTGGCCCCCCATCCAGGGTGGTTCCCTGCCTTGTGCCCGTTGCTTCCGGGATAGGCTCCGGACCCCCCGCGACCCAGTAGGATAAGCGGTTTGGGAAATGGATGGATGTGATGTGTATTTCATGGTGAATCCGACTGTGTGGTGTTGGGTATATTGGCTTGTAATTTTTTACTTATTTTTGAGGGCAAGGGCATTTTATGAATTTAGTACAAGAAAATAATCTGAACAGAGCTTGTTTGTATGCTTAAATGTCCATGTCTGAAAATGCCATTCGTAGTGTAGCGCCGGTGAGAAGGCTCTGCACAGTGGAGCCCACTAACAAAACAGAGCGTGTTGCGAGAGGTGTGCTTAGCCCCAAGTCTGTGTCATGTAAATAGCTGTACTGTGGACCCTATTGTCTCATGTGCCTTTACCTGTTTGTACTCAGTCCTTGCCTGATCCTCGCGTGTCACTTTGTAATGTCTAGTTGCTCACCGTGCGTGTGACCTACTGTGTACCACGGAACCTCCCTGCGTTTCACCGATACGTGTGTTGGAGTCCTGGTTGCCATTTATGTGCAGTTCTTTTAAGGACTATAATCAAAGAGCCGTCTCATTTAAAAACATCTTGCCTTGTCTCCTGTCTGCCATATCATTTATACGTTTCGCATGTTTAAAATAGAGCCCGACCAACGCAGGGTTTTCCGATTTGGCTATTTGAGGATTAAGATAAACAATAACGATAGAGGGAATTATTGTGTGCCTTCTGGGATGTAGGAGGCTACCTGATTCTCTCCCCTTTTTCTAACTCCTCCCCCCATGCAACAAATTCAAACACATTAGTTCCGCTCAGCATAACCATTTTCCCTTAACTAATAAAAGGAGCAGATAACACATCCCCCATTCCTATAGTTACAATAGTATAATACATGATTCATTTTGACAATGTCATTGACTGTGACTGATATTCTTTTGCTTTTAGGAAAGCTATACTATGTTATCACACAGATAACTGAAATCAATGAGTACTGATATGTATCATGATACTTAAAGTATTAAAGTATGTTGAAAAAGTATCGAATTAAAGCAATAATCGAAGGTTAATGGTATGATCCAAGAGATAACATCAAGGGTTTGGTGACATTTTTCCAAATTTCCACAAAAGAGTAATCTTGACAGACTGTTTTACTTTACCAATACTTTATACTTTATAATGACCAGAACTTTTTTCTATACTATTATGAGGACATTATACATATCTGTAATACTGGCTTAGGCCACTGTCTTAGTGCTAAGTCTCATCACATTACTAAACGGAATACTCCCAGTGGCTTGTTTGTAGGCCTTCTTAGCAGGAAGAGTAAGGGAAGGAGGACCTATGGGAGCTATTTAGCTTGGTGACATATACCAGTTAACTTCTCTTCGAACCAGTATGTTTATCTAATCACTCATATCTGTCTGCCATCACATCTGCACTGTTCATACCAAGTAGGATTCTTTGTGCACATTTGTGCTTGCCAATTAAATCTTGATTCAATTTCTGATCACTGGTTTTAAAGACCGCAAGGAAGAAAAGTGAGATTAATCTTGACAATAGTTAATAGTAAACATGTTATGGTAAAATATCCAAATGGTAATTTGAGGATAGATGTCTCGGAACCCAGTGGGTTAATCGTCTCCACATGTCAGTATAGACCAAGAAAAGCAGGGCGGCTACATGAGAAATTGGAGGGCTCCCCCCTGCAGAATGCCAAAGTGTTGATTTCTTTGTAATTTTTCTTGAAATATGAAGGATTTCTGCCACCAGTGGCTTCAAAGGTATTATTGGTGGGTGTCCTGGATAACAGGGACGCTTCCTGGATAGCAGGGAAGCTTCCTGGATAGCAGGGACGCTTCCTGGATAGCAGGGAAGCTTCCTGTATAGCAGGGACACTTCCTGTATAGCAGGGACACTTCCTGGATAGCAGGGACGCTTCCTGTATAGCAGGGACACTTCCTGGATAGCAGGGACACTTCCTCTACAGCAGGGACGCTTCCTGGATAGCAGGGACGCTTCCTGGATAGCAGGGATGCTTCCTAGATAGCAGGGACGCTTCCTAGATAGCAGGGACGCTTCCTGGATAGCAGGGATGCTTCCTGTATAGCAGGGACACTTCCTCTACAGCAGGGACACTTCCTGTATAGCAGGGACACTTCCTCTACAGCAGGGACACTTCCTGGATAGCAGGGACGCTTCCTAGATAGCAAGGACACTTTGCTGCTGCATGTGAGATATGCCTGACTGCACTGAAAATATTTAGATGAATTACTTACATTATTAGCCCTAATGTGAAGGAAAACAAAAGCCTAAATTTCAGCCTCGTTTGCTTTGCAGGGTAAATGTGTACATTTTAATTTGTACTTACTGCTTGGTCATACTGGAATTCACTAATTCTCTCTTCAAGTGCTACCCAGCTTGTTTCCAAGTGTAAGTTAGTGTTGGAGAAAGAGCTATACAATGTACAAGATCAGAAAGCTAGTAAATCAAAATGCCATGAGGATTAGGTTCCTATTACCTAGCCATCCATTTTCTGTAATGGCTTTTTTTATTCAGGGTTGTGGGGGATCTGGGCACAAAGCAGGGAACAATCCAGGCTGGGACACCAACCCTTCGTAGGGCGCACACCCATGCACCTACAGGCAATTTAGTAACCCAGAAGAGACCCTACAATGACACGAACATGCTACCTCCACACATATGCAAACCCGGAGGAGACTCCAACGCTGGTCCCAGCAGTGCCAGGTGACAGTGCCAACCACCGCGCCACTGTGCCACCCCAGATTCTTCTTAGTCAGGTGCAAAACATAAGTAAAGACTGTCTAGTGCTACCTAGAGAACTGGTCAAAGGACAGGTAAATTAGTTATAGTATTCTCAAAAATAAGGGTCTGGATGTGAATAGACCATGAACCATGCATGACAAACATCCATAGTTGGCAATATTTTCACATGATCCCCAGCTAACCCTGGCTCGATGTTTGTTTCATGATGTGACATGCATAGTAGCCACTGATATCGATATCTCTACCCCAAGCCACTTGGAACGATCTGCCTGATAGGTAACAGTGAAGCCATAAAACTCAATAAAACTCATTATTACACGGCTCTCTGGAATGCTTGATTCTGATTGGTCAGTTCAAACATTTGCAGGTTAGTTCTTTTCAAATAATAACCACTCCAAAGTAATGACGCATAGCCGGTACTACTTGTATGTTTAAAATCCCTAAATGTGGGACCACATTTACAATGTCACAGTTCACAATTAATGGAAATGTGCAATTTAATACTTATAAATAAATAAAATACATGCATTATTATATATTCATATGTAGATGTTATAAATTGTCTGACTAATGTTTGAATGTTAGTCACGTGGTACTATACCATTTCACGGAAGGATAAAAATGTTAATTTAAAACAAATATGCCAATAAAATGTTTTAAATTCATATTTATGTCAAGTTGTGGCAAGTAGCCATGTAATAAGCGGGATAATGTACAGGCAGCTGGTAGTTATCGCGAAATAAGCCCCTTCAGTGTGATACAAGACCCTCCGTTTCGCGTCGGGGCCTGATCACACTGTCAGGGCTTATTTCTGCGATAACTACCTACCGCCTGAACATTATTCCTTACTTATTCAGTGCAATTATGCTGACTTTCACTCTAATGAAAGTTATGGGACCTACATCTGGCCTGGTCTTTATTAAATGCTGGCATAGAAAATCTGAAGGACAAGGCAGAGGTCTGGTCAGGGACGGAGCAGGGAGGTCACATGTCGAGATGGTCAGTCGTACAGCAATGCGCCACGTAGGGAAGCGGGAGTCAAGGAAAGACGGGCAGGATGGCAGGGATAGGGAAAGGTTACACGCTCAGCAAGGCTCATCTGGGATGGAAACATTACTACAGCTTGCAGCTGTATTGCCACACCTACATGGGCATGGTCGTGGGTGCGGGCGTAACAAGTTTGTGCTTAGACTGAAATTATTTATTATTATGAACCTTATTAGGACACTCTGGGGGGGAGGGGGGGCTGATAAATTAGATTATCTTGTAAATGTGCGGACATGGCTGAGCCTGAGATCCTGCCCAATTGCCATCCACAAATAACCATAAATGGTCAATGCAAACAAACTACATGCTTTTGATTGATGAAAGCAACTTCATTAGCACTCATTTCATTGCCTGAATCTACTGACATATACTGTTCTGCTGTGCATCTGATAAATAAACTTTGATTTAAGGTGCACTTATTGCATTCTGAGTGTAGTCGATCATCCTGATTATATCAGTAAAACCAGACATTGTTGCAAATTTAGTTGTGATGCTTGCCTGCCAAGGAAATGGGGTGTAGCATCTGACCAGTGCTGTTATGACATCCAGTGTAGAAGAAATGAAGGAGCTGAAATCTTGGTGATACCAGTCCGCTCTGGTAGAATTGTATTCTTTTGACTATAGGCTATTTGTATATGTGAATACATGCATGTGAATGTTTGAAGCCTAATTCACACTTAGTGCAATTATCAATACGTTCATGGGAAGAGGTGACAAGACATAGTATTTCAATGAGTAACTTAAATTATTAAAGGCCAATACATAGTCTTTACCTTATACATATGGAAATCAATAAATCAAAATAATTTTTTGCATTTTTCATGTGGAAGCATGGGTTATTGATATGAATTGTCTGCATATGCATGGTAACTTGGTTCCCTGCTATATAATGGGTGTCGCCTTTTCCCAATTTCTCCAAAATTTGTCTCAATTTGTTGAATAAATCTGGGATTTTGTCTAAGAAGTTGTGTGGACGCATTGGGGGAAAGTTCTTGTGCCTACACTACTTTGATAATTGTGGTCCCCAGACTCTTGTGGGTAGGTCATGTTTTCTCTAGACTCCTTCACTATTGTGAAATGGGAAAACTCCTCACCAACCCCATTTAGCTCCTCATGATGTCCACCATTCATGATCTTTAATGAAATTAGCTTTCTGTAAGGAAAATATTTCAAATACCCTTTCCAAATAAAAACAAAGGGTTCCAGAACCATATTTAATAACAATTTTCAAATGAAAATAGTGTTACCCTTTTGTCTCCACACAAATGTGCAGATGAATATACAATACATCATATTACATTTAACTTATCACCACTTATCACAAACCTTAAAATGAAAATAATGTGCTAGGTCACGAACTCCTATTTTAACTTTATCAAAAGAAATCTTCAAATAGAAAATTTACTGTGGTTACTGAACCCCATGTGACTTTGTTTTTAAAATGTTTAAGTAAAAGTCATGTTTAAATGATCAAAAGTAACTCAAGTTTTCTAGCAATTAAGATGTTTCAACAAAGATGTTAGCCTATGCATGCATTCACATTGACAGTAATGGCAAATTCTTTTTCACAAAGAGAAACACTACTGCCTTGTCACCAGACATTTTGTTTCTGTTGTCATTTACCACATGTCCAGCCAAACTAAACAAGCGCTCATGATCAATGCTTGTGCGTGACACGGACTGGTAAGCTTGAGCATGCGTGGTCTTTATTGGTCTGCCAGTAGCCAGTGCTCGCTCCATACTTCTGATTGGTTACCCTGACATATAACTCTGTACCTGCAGAGTTGAAAGGTTTGGCCAGCAGTTGTTCTTCCTGAGAATTCTGCTTTATGTTTTCATCCTGCACTGAAGACTGTAGACTTGATGCCTGTTTACAACAGGTTCTCCTTTGATTATGCAATAATTGCATCCCGTGTCTGTAGCCATTTTCCTGGGGTCAGTGTCTGGTCCCATTTTCTCCCAGTATGTTCAGAAGTACCTTATCTTACATGACCCTTAATTTCAGCTGAGAAATATAGAGTCATATATCTTTTGGAGAGAGACAGTGTCTGTCTTGTCCCCATTTGGCTAACAGAGGTCGCTGGACATCTCATAATCACCTGGTTCTCAGGTCTCCAGTTTTTACCCTTCACACCTGTTTCTTGGCTGCAAATCTTGTTCTGAGTATATACAGTATGTACCCGCACTCACTGTGTTTCCCAGGTCAGTCATTGTCGTCACCTGTATCAGTCCCTCTGCTGTCCTCACCATGAGTGTCTTCCGTCTGTCTGTAGCAGTTCAGGGTTCCCCCTTAGATTTTGTCAGTTCTTTGGTTTCACCCCTCAATGTCCTTTATGTTCTGTTTTAAGTATGTTTTTGGTTAATAAAGTCAATTTTTAGTTTACCCTATATGGCTGCCCCAGAGTTGACCCTACCTCGACGTGACAGAGAGAAAAAGACAAGTAGGTTAAGAAAATAAATACTAATACATCAGTCTATAAATGTTACCATTAATAATATCTTTATTGAAACATTTTCAGTACTTTCAATACATGTGTGTTTTCTAAACATTTGAAATGGTTTCCTATTAAAAAAATAAACATTCCTATGAATATTAGTATAGTTGCCTACCTGGGATGAAGAACAATGGCCACAGTGTCTAGAGGTTACTCTTCAGTGGTGCCAAACTTCTTCTGAGCTGCTAAGGCAGCTTTTACTGCTCTACTTTTCCTCCAAAAGACGTTTCAGTGTGATGACGGATGGAATGGCGTTGTGCTAGTCGCTGCAGGGACTGATTTCCCTTGCAAGATCCTCGAAATTTTGAGTAGTGTCCTCGCATTCTTAGTGAGTCCTCACTGACGTATGTTTAGTGGAGCTGGCAGGTAATATTCTGTAGCGTTTACCCCCAGAGCACATTTCTGCTCCATCAGGCTTTGCAGCATGTATAATGTGATACTCCGTCTGATAGGAATATCTGGCTCCAACCTCTTCTTGGGTTGGCCTAACTGTCTGGATATCATAAAGTCATGAATATTCGAGGAGTCTTTAATGCTTTTCTGGGCATCCCTTCATTGACAACTAACTTCAAGGTATGCACCATGCATGGTAAATTCTGCAAGTTCTCCTGACATGTATTTTGCAAATTCATGCATAATAACATGAACTTTGTTTTTTTCAATGTGGCATGTTTGAAACTTTTTTTATCTTTGATCCTGACATCTCTTGTGAAATTAAATGCACTTTGTATGGTTTAAGATTTTCATCAACTCATTGTGTAGTCAAGTTTAACCTTGACATTAAGTTAACATCTGAGGTCCAGATATCACATGTAAAAATGATTGATTTGGCATTACCACTCAGAAGATTGTCTATATGCCCCAAAAGAATTTCGAACAATTCATGTAGAAAACATGTAAAAAACTTGCACTTAAAGATTTTAGGTTCATGTCAGTTAGTGAGTTTCAAATTGCATGTTTTTCACTAACTGAGAAAGGCTGGTCACCTAATGCTATAAATATCATTAACTTTTTTTGTTAAACCCTTTGCCTTTTCTTGTCCAAAGACCCAGGGTGGATCGCTGCATACCTTCAGACGATGCTCTTGCTCTTCTAGCCACTTTGCTAGTGTTTTGTTGAGACACATCTTTATATTCACCTGGGTGATGGTTCCACAAATGCTAAATTAAAGTTGGTGTTCCATTTGTCCTCGCGGTAGTTACTTCTCAGATCATTGTCTTAATATATTTTACCCCAGGTACATTTAATTGGGGGGGGGCGCTTGTTGAGATGTGGGGGGCACAACTTTGAAGGGAAACAAAGTTGGAACTAATAGAGATGTTAGTTGGTCAGCTACGTGATCGGCTCAGAAAATCGGCCATGTTTAGACTACTTACAACACCAATCAGGCTGAAAATCGCCCATTTCTGATCAGTGTATTTATATAAAAAACATTTCTAATTGTAGCCCTCTGTAACATTGAAATAATGTATTATTACCTTGTTAGCACCAGCCCTAATGTGCCAAGGAGAAATTTTTAGACCTGTAAGGCCCCAGTATCCTTGCTAAGAGTGAAGCTGAGTCTCACCCATCCCATAGCTGAGTCAAACCTATGTGCTGTGGGCACATTCTTACATTATGGGCCTTGTTAAGGAGACATCCTTAGGGGATGAATTTCACAAAATGGTTTTCTGCTCACATTTTTTTCCATTAATGATCAGTGTTGAATGGAATACTTTAGGAAAGAAAGAAGCAATTTATTCAATTTGATTCAATTCAATTTATTTTTATATAGCGTCTTTCACAACAGAGTCCTCCCAAAGCGCTTTACATGGATGTCTTGTGATACATTACACATCATTAGAGAGAACAGGAAAAAGTAAGGAAAGAAATTAAAGAAAGAAAGCCACCAGACAGCGAGGGAGAGGAAAGAAACCTCTTGGGATCCAAGGTCAACTAGCTGCCCGACCCCCCTGGGCATAGTGACATTACTGAGAACATAAAACATTGTAAGCTGTGATTTAGGATCAAGACAAAGTCCATCAATGAGTCTGTTCTCCACACTGGCCTATGTAGGGCGGCTCTGAGGGCTGCACCCATGATACAGTTCCTAGGTCACATTCGCAACGTCACCCCTCCACCATGGGAACATTCTCTGTCACTAATAAAAAATATTAACTACAAGTACTGGACGGATCAGCTGGAAATGTGAAAATGAATAACTGTATTCTTACCTGAAGGCTAGGAGTTCTCATTGCACTATGTAGGTATGGAAGTACACATGTTCATTTATTGCACATTCCACTCATATGGCAATTTACAGAATCTTTCGAATAATTCTTCACAAGCCGCAGGTTGAGAATCACTGACTGATACAACTGTCCCGGCTTGTACGTAGATCCAAGAAATGCTTTCAGATGGCGGACGGCCAAGTTCAGAAGATGCCAGCTGCAGGCTCCGTCTTCATCCCCGGCTGCCCTCTGTCTCGCAGTTCCAATTTTGAGCTGATTCTGAAGCGTCCATTGTCAGCTATAGAATATTATAATAACTAATATGCTGATCCAGTTCACGGAGATAAGCCTCTAGCCATCTCATCCTCCTCTTTGCTGCCATTAAGTGCTGTTGCTTCAATTTTATTGTGATTTGTTTCAAAATTTGAAGGGGTCTAGATCTTCACCCATAAAATGAGCCGGCATTGTTTGGAAAAGATTAGACAAAGATCGCACAATAATTTTTGAGGCATCGCACTCATAGTATCAAATGCCATAGTATCTCATAGTATGGAATGTCCAAGGACGTGCGGTGGCAGAAAGCTAGCGGCAGGTGCTAACAATCAGCACTTTTTGTAATGCAGGAGAGGCACCATCTGACATAATGAAAAACCTCCTATTTTGTACAGTTCCCAGCCTTTTTTGTAAATTTGTATTTTCGTGATCCCTGTAGAATGAGGCAAAGGCCGGAACAAAACCCTCTTAGAACCTCCTAATGCAGACAATAACACAGTAAGTAGGATAGCCGATGTGTTTGAGCTCAAGTACATGTTTTATAAAAATAGAAGATATGCTCCCCATAAAGATATAAATTATACATGGGCCTTTGTAAAAACTGCATTCATAAATATTCATCCATTCTGTTGAATTATATACAAGTTTTACAGAAAAATCCATGTATTTCAGAGCTCCCAGTTATCATTCACGAAGTTCATGGTGTTAGGAGCACTACACACTATACACATCTGCAAACACTTTGGGCAGCTGCTGTGTTCTCTATGTATAGATCTACTTGGGGTTTAGATAAATACTCACTACTTTATTCCTGCAAATTACCGGGTGCTAACCTTCATTCTGATAAACAAGCTTTGTTTGTAGAGGGCATTATGGGCAATCTGGTTTACCACCCCTCCAGCCTCTAACAACTTATCCTGGATGGTGTCACGAGGTCGTCCCAGGGAGCATGAGCAACGCAGCAGAGATACGGCCTGAATGGGATGTCAGTGCTTATGGACACACATTCAAACCCACAATGCTGAAGGCACAAAGCGATTGTGCAGCCCAGTTAACCACCATGTCCATCGCATTGTTGTGGTTATATTAAATTAAATTAAAATTCACAGTGGGGCCTGCTCTCCCTTCAGGTGCTTATGTCAAAAAAAGGACCTTAAAAGTTGCACGCTTTTGATTTGCATGTTTTCTCCACTCATCAGCACAGTCATGCCCACCGAGCGTAATCCAGAAGATGCTGTCCTGCCAGAAGTAGTTTATTAAGCGAGGCAATGGGGTTAAACCCTCAGTGATACTGGCAGCAAGCAAAACGTGGAATATGGACTGTTTCATTTATGCTGTGAGCCTGACTGAAGTCCACAAGAACCATTTTGTTTTGAAAATGAAAGCATAGCGATAGCCTAGTACACCGATATCCGGTCATTCCCAGGAGCACGAGAATCCTTTGACAGAAAGAAGCTTGTACGGTGCAGTGCAGAATTTGAAATTTGTGCATAGCAAGTCACAATACCTTATGAGGGAGCTGGTACAGTGCTGCAGTGGTCAGCACTGTCACCTCACACTGCTGGGTCTGGGATCCAAATCTCTACCCTGACTCCCGTGGGTGGAGCTTACATGATCTTTCCATGTCTCCATAGAGGGTTTCCTTTGGCTTTTTGTGTCCACCCATAGTTCAAATATATGCTGAGGTGTTTTGGAGTTACTGAATGAATGGTGTCAGTTCCTATACTGTGGTAAAAATCTGATATTTCGATTGTGCGGACCATGTTTTTGGGTGAACTGAAGTGCATGTTAACCCCAAACATAAGTCAACATGCTTAAGTCCAAAAGGTGGTTTGCAGCAACATGCTTTTTTGGCTTAAGTTAGTGGGAAAATTGACCCTGGAATATTCGCCATGATTTTTAAGTATTTCATGATTTGTGTTATGTGGTACAGTAGCAAGAAATAACGTGAAATAGCATAAAGAAAAATTTTAATGTAGGAATTATATCTGTAACATCGTAATAACTGCCAAACTAGTTCTGTTACATCAAAGGGACAGCATGGCTACCTACAAATTTTTCTGTATTTACTGGAGCAGGAATTCTTGACAGAATTCAAAATTACATAGTGAATGCAGGATAATTTACCCCTCTTTATTTTCTGCCTGACAGGAGTGTGGTCTCCATCCAGACCTCCTTTCAGGAAGAATGTGCCACCAACGTGAGTCACTCTACCATGGCTGAGCGCGTTCAAAGCGCAGCGTTGGCGTTGAGTTAACTGAAATGCTGAAATGGTATGGACATGCACCTGCTCTTTTAGCAATCAAGGAACATTATGTTAAATAATGCACTTCACCAACATGTATGGATAATGTCAAACACCAAAATGGACCATACACTACTTCCTATACCAAAACGGGCATACAGAACATAAAGACAAGTTCCACTGACTATCCCAATAGCATCCATCCTGTTGCCAAATTAAACCAAAATAAGTCTGTAATATCCATCAATGCATTAATGCATCTCCGTTTCTGTCCCTTCAGGAAGAAATATCAGTCAACGATACAGAAAGGTGTCTCCTTATAAAATTATAAAATTTGTATTCGAATGCCTTTTAAAGACTGAAGCCATTGAATTATGGCCAGAGACCTTTTGAAATTCAAGACCTTAGGCTAAGCATGAGAATTCAGTGCTATATTCTATCCACCTATGAGTACTCATCTATTCTGCTCAAGTCATTTATGCATTAACATAATAATACTTATGAGCCAAAATTAATGGAAAAACTACATAATACAAAAGGTATAATAAATGTGGTTTAGTTACCATTTCCATATTAACGGATCAGATAGCTATGAATTTGCAATTTATTTTAAAGTAATAACAATATATTTACAACTAACATTTATGCACTTAAAAACTCTGGGTCTATTCTCCCATTAGTCACATAAACAGGTGTGCCAAACTGGGGGGTGGGATTCCAAAGGCCCCTGTGTTGAACATAATATAATTAGTCTGGGTTGGGGGCCAAATGTGATATACTTTCACGGGGCCCAACATCTCTAACGACATCCCCGTGCATACGTCATAAAAGTGTATCAAAAAGTAATTTGCGTTTCCGTTAAGCGTATTCTTCCCTCATCATCATGCCCACCGTGCATAACCTGACAGAGAAGGCATGGCCAAGCAAGATGTCTAGTTAAATGAATCTGATTTTGGCAGCAAGCGAAACATGGAACAATGACACTTTAAGTTGCACTGTGAAATCCGCAGAAACTATTTCATTCTGAAAATGAAAGCATGTTGTTAGCCCACTATGCTTATCTTTGGTGATTCCTATCAAGATGAGAAGATGAGAATGTTTTTATTCCTTTGCTTCATAATATGATTATTCGATTAGTATCTGTTCAATATCTTCAAGTGCTCAGGAGTGGTACTGGTGAAGAATGGATCCCTCCTTCTCAGTAGGAAGATGTGCTACAGGGGTGAATGCCTTTAGCTATGTTAAAGGGGGGCGGGGGGGAGGGAAGTCTGTGAAGACCTAGAAATGAACCCAGTTTGCGTGCCTCAGTGTTGTGGGCCTACAGGCCTTGAGGGCAGTGCTGTAAATTGTCTTTCCCGGTAGTGTCTTCTGGTATCCTGTAGCCATGATCTTGAGACAGTGGGCCTCTTTCCTACCCTGTTTTGACTGGCCTTCCTCCCTTTTCCGTGAATCTGGAGGATCACCTTGGTATTAGGCTAGGTGCTATGTCAGGCCGAGGTCTATGGGAAAGTTCTGTCTATGAGAAAATTGTTTCTCTAGCATCTTAGAGATGATGTAATCCACTCCACTCAGGTGGCCTCATATCTGTTCTGAGCAAACTATTTACCTTTGCCCACAAAGTTTACTGCCTGGTTGATGTGTAGCCGGTTCGAACAGTTTGGGAAACTTACCTTGATACTGTACCTTGATTATTAGACCGATTGGGCAAGAAAATATTCTCTTCATATATAAATCAGGTTTCCAGCTGGAAATTCCTGCCACACTCGTTACTAAGCTGTAGATGCAGCGTGTGATACTTTCTACTGATGTTGGGCAATGGCAGCATCCACGCTTCCGGTCTCTGTAGCGATCAGGAGAGTAACCATCTCACAGAGTGTTTAACAGTGTATCGGACGGAGGTTTTTTTTCTGTGTTTAATCAAATTAGAATGTATTCATCTAGTTAAAGTAATTATTTATTTACTTGTTCAGTAATAGCCATTGTTTATTTACCTATTTCTTTATTATATATTCATATTCGACATGAAAAGCACCATCATTCAAAAAAATGGAATAACTGAAGTACTGGGGTTATGACCGATTTTTTACAATCCACATTACATTACTCATATTGTTAATACTTCACTGGTATACATGCAGAGAACATCTTTCCAGTGTTTTAGAGGGCATGAAAATCCTTTAAATGTATTGATCTATCCAGGGGCACGCGAATATGTCCCCATGGTATTTCAGCATTAAGCAGAGTAGCTGAAAGCATAGTCGGAGCTGTCACTTGTGACATGTTGATTTTGGCTCTCATTAGGGCCAGAAGCGGGTTGCAGATGTATTATGAAGGATCCACTGGGTATGAGAGGTGTGGGCGAGCAAGAAGCATACCTTAGGGGAAAGGGAAATCTGCGCCATTGAACTGCAGAGGAGCTAGTCATTTTATAAAAAGGTAGAAATCTTCAAACGCATTAAGGCTTAACGGTTTATGGCCAGCCATGGCATCTCTGGAATAAAAGATGCGGATCAGCTGACCCGGTTTTGCTTTGCAGGTAGCGATTACATGTACACCCTCGTTCTTTTTGCTCTCCTCCTAGCCGAGTGGAAGGCAGGTGGGAGGATCAAACGCGCTTAGAGTGCAGCCATGAAGCATACACCTTATCGAAATCACATCATGGAAAACAAAATTAATTATTTACACAAAAACAGTTGAGGGGAGGTTGAATGATTCATGGAAGCAATTTGGGTCCAAGCGAAGAAAGAAAAAAGAAAAAAACAAGTCTATTGAAGTTGCTTCCAGTAGCAGAGTGTTTCAGAACTGGGTTTCCAGTTAAATTTATTGTGCAGAACGTTGACATGGAACTGAAGCTGCTGTCTTTCAGAAGGTGCAGAACATGCCATGCTTGACAACAACATCGATTATGCAAAAATGAACAAGCACTGTAGGGTTTTATATTTTCCTATTTTACATCTTAGAGAACAGAGGCCAAAGAGTGGCTGACTTTATAGTTGGAACATAACTGCTACTTTCTTCTTCGAGGTTGATATTAGCAGCACTCCTGGTCTGGTTTTAATTAAGCTGTGAAACAGGTTAATATCTACACATTTAGCTGTTTAAGGTTATATAAGGAGCTCACTAAATGGCATATGTTCTGCTTTTTTGGTTTATCTTCACAGGAGATGACCTGCTGAACCAATGGTTTTGGTAGCTGAGATACATGGGTCAAAGGTTTAATGAACCCCAACAGAACATCTGCTTCATTAAAGATGGACCGCATGGACTTATTTCCCTTTTGAATGTTGGTAAGAACTAATTTATTCATGGAAGAATGAATCTTTTGTTTGCTAAGGCCAAAGATCCAAGTATGTGTAAGATGGTTAAGTAGTTTTTAAAGTTCTTATGAGGCCATGATAAAATTTTTTGACTTCCTTTAGGGCAGTGAGTCAGTCTGTTAGAATTACAGATGAGCAGAACATCAAAGGTTCCTTTTAGGTGATTTTTTTGGGGTTTCTTACAGTGTACTATTAATTAATGACCAAGATACTGGCAAGTTCATAATACAGAACTGCTATCAGTGATTTAAAGAGATCATTAAAAATGTCTGTCCTTTGATGTCTGAAACAATACCAGAGCTGGTGTGGTAAGTCTTACAATAATCTTACACTACATGAACACAAGTATTGGGACACCTGGCCATTACATCTACAGACACCTATCCCAAATCCATAGGCAGAAATATGGAGTTGGTACCTGTTTTACTACTATGACAGATGCCACTGTTTTGAGAAGGTTTTCCACAAGATTTTTGAAGAGCCAACCACTGATGTTGAACGTGAACATCTCTCTCCATTCTAGTTCATCCGAAACATATTTGATGGACTTCAGGTCAGGGCTCTGTACGGACCAATCAAGGTCTTCCACGTCACCGAACCATGTCTTTGTGGACCTTTTTGTGCGTTGTGACACAGTCATGCTGGAACGGAAAAGGGCCACAAAGTTGGAAACATAGTATTGTCCAATATATCTTGGTTTGCTGAAGCATTAAGAGTTCCTTTTGCTGGAAGTAATGGCCCTAGCCCAACCCCTAAGAAGCAACTCCGTATCATTATCCCTCCTCCACCGATCTTTACAGCTGGCACAGAGCAGTCGGCAGATAACGTTCTCCTAGCACCCATCAACCCAGGCTGGTCCATCAGACGGGCAGACAGAAAAACATACTTCGTCACTGCACAGAACATGTTTCCACTGCTCCAGAGTCTAGTGGCAGTGTACTTTACACCACTCTGTGGTGATGTGAGGCTTAGATGCAGCTGCTCGGCTGTGGAAACCCATTCCATGAAGCTCCCAGCGCACAATATTTGTGCTGGGGTTAATGCCAGAGGAAGACTGGAACTCTGCAGTCAACAGAGTGTTGGCAACTTTTATGCAGTATACGCCTTAGCCATTGACGACTCCCCGTTACTTTATGTGGTCTCCCACTTCATGACTGAATTTCTGTTGTTCCAAAATGCTTCCACTTTGCAATAATACTGCTTTAGGTCGACCAGGAAATACGTCACATAAGAAATTTCACAAACCACCTAATTGCAAAGGTATCATCCTAGGACAGCATCACCCTTCAATTTACTGAGCTGTTCAGAATGACCCATTCATTTAACCTTACTGCATGTCTTGGTGCTTGATTTTATACACCTGTGGCAATGGGTCTGAATGAAACACCTGAATTCAATGATTAAGAGGCGTGTCCAATACTTTCTATTAGCTTTAACTCAAGTCTTTCCCCGCTGTCCTCCCTGATTAACATGGTGTTTCCACCATACAGCTCCCGCTGACTGAAAGTGTTTGTCTATCACACCATTCTCTGTAAACTCCAGGCGCTGTAACCTATGAAAAGTTGTGCAGGAGGATGGCTGCGTCTGAGATACTTAGATCCTCATTTTATTCATATTTATGAATAACAATCACAACCAGCCACACTGTTACTGGACCTCTGGACCGTATGTGTCCTTTATGTACTCAGCTGCAATCATATAAATTGCTTTTTGGAGGAGCAGGTGTTTGCATTAACAAACATCACCTGTGGACATTGACTGTAAATGCGGCTGCTTGGTTCTTGTTACACACATATAATCTAAACCGCGTGCAACATCTCACAGTCCCATATTTCTCATATGCAGTCATCTTTATCTTAGGATGATGAGAGTTACTTAGCCCTGTTGTCCCTTTGACGTTGTCCCCATATAGCCCCCGTCGCATCTCATCGCCTGATCCTTTTTTGGCCTGCTCTTCTGTTTTAGCATAAGTTTTTGTAGATTTTAATTTTTTTTTAGACATACAAAAGGGCATTTATCCTCTTAGCAGAAGCTGCCGACGGATTAACGGTTCAGATTCATATGTATACAACTTCCAAATCCCTGTGCATAATTTTCTCATCTCTGCCAGTGGAGGGATCTAGCTCTGTGTAGCTCCAGTCCTGTAATACACCCAAGCTTCTCAGGTTCACACAGACCCAGGGCTCTCGTGCCATGTGACTGTGGGAGCAGTGAGTCCTGCGGGCTCCTGTGTTGGGGGTTTCCAGGTAAACGTTGGCCTAACAGTACACCTGCTGTACTCTCTGCAGGTTGTGGTGATGAGTAAGTAGCAGTTACTGCTATCTGTGTAATGCCTCCGGCTCACCACTGAGTTCTCAGCTATATTGTGCATTTCTGGGCCTACTTCATCCTCCCGTCACCCTTTTGGTTCTTATTCCAACACACAGCAGGGATCCATGGATTGCTGTTCTTTGCTAATCTACTTCCCTAGGGCTCCCTCCTGGCTGGTCAACCTTTTGCCCTTGCCTTTTTAGCCAGGAGACCCCCTATTCCTAAGCCAGCTGTAACTTAATGCAGAAAAGCAGACATACACACAGCACTGTCAAATGGGCCTCAAAAGAGACTGAAAGGAAGAATCTGGTCACCAGAGTGGGTGCTTGTGCGATGTAGGGACTTCGTGGTAACAGTAGAGTAGTGCAGTGAATTTCAGTGCCAAAACCATCAAAAGATAACTTGGAAAACCTCATCAGGAGAATCCAACGAATAGACAAGTAATTGTCCATCAAATGGTTTCCATTCTGTGTTCATTCTGATAGTGTATTGTGTTTCTGATAGTGTATAGATAAATACATAGAAACAAACACTGGGACAGGATTTTCTCTATTCCAATGCCTTCAGAGACTCAGTGTGTCAGACTGGAGTGTGAATGCAGTCATGTGGGCAGAGGCTATATGGGAGAGCTGTTTTCAGTGCTCAGGAAGTGGATACCACTAATGCACTGAGTGGGCGGGCACTTTTCTCTGTGCTTCTTTACCCCGAATCTGCAGCAGCTCTTATGTTGCACAAATAGATCTAGTGCATCACACAACATTGTAACAGATCCCCAGGTCAAAATGTATGTCTGCCTTTATTTAGGAGGGTGGTGGGCATATATGCCACTGACACATGTGCTAGGTGTATGTATGTGGGGGTTCATAGGTATGAGTGAGTTATCATTTTAGTCAATTGTTTTATTCAGAGTAACTCAAGGTTTCTGCTATTGATACTTTTGATTTTTTTCCCATATAAAATGTGATCTGGCAACAATAGTTGAAAAGTATTTGATGGATATTTCCCCTTTTTCACAGAAATATTATATGAGTGAATATCTTAACTTGATTTCATTTTTGAGACAAATCACACTAAAATGTAAGCATCAGTACTAGGTGGAGGCAAAGAAGGGAAAGGATGACTGTAGAAGACTGTAGTAATTCTGAAAGTATTTAATGGATCTTTTTCAAATTTCCCAGGAACATTGTATAGATTGTGATCTGAGACCTGATTCATTTCGCACCAATATTGAACTGCTGACCTTTAGTGGTGACATATGAATGGGCAACCATTACATTGAGACAAGTCACATAAAGTTGGGCTTTTCATAAAGATTTTGCACAGATTGTGGGGGGAGGGTAGAGACCCTGGAGAAACCCCCACATGGAGAACATGCATATTCCATGCACATGAAGCCGTGGTGGAAACTCCAACCCCAGAGGGAACGCTGCTAACGACCATATCACCATGCCACCCCCCTATAAATGTTCTCAAATTTTTTTAATTAGTCTGAAGACAAGGCCCTCATCATGTCTGCCATGGCAGCAAATATCTAATTTGTGTACATCTGGCATAAGGAGTTTTTTTAATGTAGCGATTGCTATGCAGCTAGCTAGCCAATCTTATAATAATAATTAATGCTGTATTTTATTAATCCCCATGTCCAAAATTAGAATTTGAGGCATAGTCAGTCAGTGTTCAGCTTCCCCGGAATAATTATGTTTAACTATGAGTACAATTGGTGATCACGGTCAGTTTAGGCTTGGGCAGGGTCTAATTTTACATACAGTTGCACCATCTAAATATTACACCATGGTATACTGCAGTTTAAATGTTCCTGATAAAATTTTCAGACTGGAGGATCCTAGGCCGATTGTTGAAGGGACTTCTTAGTTTCAACACACTTAAGCCACAAGAAAACAGGGGCTTTAAATGGGACATGTTTAAGGCATAAACCTGCTCATAGCATTGCATTAATGGAAAAAAATGCACCAATCATATCATCGAAACATCACACCAATAGTAAGATTAAAAGCACTGATAGGGGAAGTGAATAACGTTGATTGTCTTGTTACAATGGCACCTGTCAACCACATGCCATCATATATTAGGTAAGTGAACAGTCAGTTTTTGAAGTGGATGTGTTGGAAACAGGACAAATGGGCGAGCATAAAGATCTGAGCAATTTTGACAAGGGCCAAATTGTGATGGTTAGATGACTGGGACAGAACATCCCCCAAAACGGCAGGTCTTGTGGAATGTTCCCAGTATGCGGTGGTCAGTACCTACCAAAAGTGGTGCGAGGAAGGCCAACCAGTAAACTGGCGACGAGGTCAGGGGAGCACAAGGTCATTGATGCGCGAGGGCAGCAAATGCTAGACCATCTGGTCCAATCCTGCAGGAGAGCTACCGTACCGCAAACTGCTGAGAATGTTAATGCTGGCTATGATAGAAAGGTGTCAGAACACAGAGTGCATCACAGCTTACTGGGTGTGGGGCTGTGTAGCTGCAGACCAGTCTGAATGTCTGTGCAGACCCTGTTCTATTGCCAAAAGTGCCTACAATGGGCATCAGAACTGGACCACCAGAAAGCTGGCCTGGTCTGATGAGTCACCTTTTCTGTTACATGGACTGCCAGGTGCATGTGTGTTGTTTAACGGGAGAAGGATGCATTGTAGGAAGACAGCCAACTGAAGCAGAAGCAGCGTGATGCTCTGGGAAATGTTCTGTTGGGAAGCCCTGGGTCCTGGCACTCATTTGGATGTTACTTTGACATGTACAACCTCCCTAAACATTGCTGCAGACCAAGTACAGCCCTTCCTGGCAATAATATTTCCCAGTGGGGGTGGCCTCTTTCAGCAGGGTAATGTACCCTGCCACACTGCAAAAGTTATTCAGGAACTGCTCAGGAAGCATTCATTTTGGGTTCACAGTACAGTACAATTTCAGCACAGCAGGGAAAACAGAATTTGTTTTGAGATTATTTATTATTAAAACTGCAAACACAATCACTATTAGGGGCATTTGTGAACCAAAGGCAATGTGTCCGTCAATGTGTCTGTGAACAAAACCTAAGAGACACTCATTTGAAAAATGAACTAAGTAAGTAAATTCAAAATTGGGTGGCGCAGTGGCACAGTGGTTGACACTGTTGTCTAACAGCTCTGGCACCAGGGTGCAGGTCTTCACCGTGGCTACACATCGGTGCAGTTTTCATGTTCTCCCTGCATCAGTATGGGGTTTCCTCTGGTGTCTCCACATTGGAGTTTCCAAATTGGGGTTCCCATATAGGTAACTAGGTGTGCTTGTGAGTGTGCCTTGCTATGGGTTGGTGCCCCATCCTAGGTTGTTCTCTACCTTGTGGCCATATCTTCTAGCATAGGCTCTGGGCCCTGTGTGCTACTAAACAATACAAGCAGGCTCAGAAAATGGATAGAAATTTAAAAATATAATAATCATGATGTTCTCTGCCACCAAGTATGGTTGCTGTAATGATAAACATCCCAATAGCTGTAGTTATTTTTAGTCCCATCTGAATATCCTGGAATAAAGACCATGAATGCCACAGAGAGACAAACTTGCAGTGGTGTTTCTGCCTTACTCTGGTCATGCATGCACTTGCATGATTTCGTCTCACGTAAATTAGCACGTTGTAGCACAAGTTAGCACGTATCAGAGTTCGGAATAACAGAGCCGACATACAGTTTTGGTCTTATCATTGAATCTCTCTCTCTGCTGGTATAATTTATAGGGAATGGAAAATGTACCCAAACCACCAATTTTGACTGATTGTAGCCAGCATTAGCTGTAACCAACTGCCAAAAAATTTATTCATTAGTTTTGTTGTGGGTACCGAACTGAAAATGATGAACAGAATCATACATGAGTATGTGTACCATAACAGTCTTATTGCATAGGTTTGTGTGGACTTTAGCTATATTATGTGAATGTTTAATGAATAGTTTGTTTAAAAAAAGGGATGGGGTTGATGTGTGTTTGTGTTACATTTGTGTTTCCCGGAATCAGTTGTAAATAGGTATCTGTTTAGTGTACAATATGCGGTATTTGAATTTATAGTGTAGAATTGAATTTGTGTTTCCCGGAATCAAAGTGGAACTTGATATGCAGCTCCAGTAATAAACTCAGTCAATTTAGAAATCAAAATGGGTCTTGGTGCTCAGCATGCCTGACTTTTTGACACAGAGCATCAAGGCTGTGTTCAAAATCAGAGGTCACAATCGTAAGGTAGATGCTCACTTCTCATCACTGTGGAACTAAGGACCTAAACTGGCAGAGAGAATTTAATGCTGGACAGATTATACCACGATCTGAATCTGACCCTTGAGCTGTTTATATAGATCACATTTAAAGCTCCACTATTGATTTTGGAATGATAGTAGATGAACATGTGTTTGCAGATTAATAATAGTGGAGTAACGTCAGCCAGCTGCATCTTGATAAGCTTAGATTGATGTACTGAGCAAATGATTCTCTCTACTGCACTGCTGACAGGTTCTTTAAAGAATTAAGTTTTAATTCCATCTGGACCTGAAACATCATGAATCTTAATGGAAAATCGAAATTATAAGAATGGATGAAAGACTTGACAGTGCTCAGATATTTTCCTCTAATGTGAAGATGTCCTCCAGCACATCTCCCTTGATGGATATTTCATTTTGTTTCCAAGCTGCGTAGATTCACCCATTTTTTTTGCTTTTGGAATTGGCCACACAGCTGCATTAAACTGATGCAAGCAGCTAAAATGCATTTAATCACTTATTACAAAACAGCAGCGGCCCAATTGCTCCAGCGCAGTGTTTCCCAATCCGGTCCTCAGGGACCAGCTGGTATCACTGAGCCACACAGAGAACCACCCTAGAACTGAATGGATCGAGCTAAAGGTTGAACACAGAGCCATCGACACTTCAAAGTAATTACTAACCAAATGAGTCCAGCTCTCTCTGAAAAACTTTGTGGATGTAAGGATATACATTTGTTGAATGCTGAAAGGCTCTCGGTCTGCCCAGCTAACAGTGAACATTCCCATAATTTTAGCCAGCGTTGGCTGTAGGTCTTCTCAAAGTTGGCCGAGAATGTTCTTACTGTAACACAGACGGAACGTTATTTCCACATTTTCAATTTTATCAAAGGTTCTGTCAATGTCAGCACAATAAGATTACTTGAACATCCTTTTAATACAATTCATAAAATATTTTATAATAAATGTTATTTTATGTAAGTGCTGTATGTGCATACAGTGAACACACCACCTAATCTTCAATCCATTACATTTAAGATGCAAAGCAACAGCGGCCCCCACTGCCCCACCATGCCCTGTTTGCCTCTGTATTATTATTCTTAGTTGTAGTAATAGTTGTGGTAGAAGAATAATGTTCTGAGAACATCAGGAAAACTGGACACTAACATTCCCATAGCTTAATTGTAACGTTTATTAAACATTCCTATGGTGGCTGTTCACGTGATGTTTTGAAAGACTTTGCTTCTTTTCACCTGAAGATTTGCCTTGATGTTATACGTACAACCAGCTGAGAGTGAGTGATTATAAAGTAGTGCGATACACAGTGGCATGCTGGGACTGGCAGCTGTCCTGCCAGCAGGCAGCTTGAGAAAATCGTGTGGGACTAGATCTCTAACACAGTAGTCTGCTCATAGTTCCACATTGGGACTCCACCAGTTAGTGTTGCTTTCCTCCAGTGAGCAGAGGGCTTTTAAGCTCACATCAAAACTGCTCAAATCCCTAAAGCCAATTGGCCAAAACAGTAGAGCCATCTGTGAGGATACCTGCTCATAGTTAAGACTGGTAGCGCTCCTGGCCACTGGGTAATTAATTGGGTAAGTAATTATCCCTTTGCACTTGCCAGAATGGCAGATCATATTAAGAAACACATTCAGGGTTCTGTTTTCCGGACCCTCTTTAGCATTCCTTATAATAATCACTTATAATTACCGTGGGGGGGGGGGGGGGGGGGGGGGGGGGGGGGGGGGGGGGGGGGGGGGGGGGGGGGGGGGGGGGGGGGGGG
>JABFDZ020000109.1:23430770-23445874 GCA_019775955.2 Pollimyrus isidori | reverse complement strand
CTGCAGAACAGCCCTCCTACCCTTGCCTATGTTGTTGGTGCCAACATGCACCACGACAACTGGATCCACCCCAGCTGAGGCCAAAATCTTGTCCACACGATCTGGAAGGTCTCCTACCTGGGCACCAGGCAGGCAAGACAACGTGTGAGATCCTCTATCACGCGTGCACACATAACTGTCTACCTTCCTTAATAATTGAATCCCCCCACTTCCATAACCTCTCTCTTCCTGGAGGGAGGGAGCTCCTCAGTGCCCAAGGGCCCACCTGCCTCCTCCAGCTCTAAAGCTGGAAGCACCTGAAATCTGATTGACAGCAGGGAGGAGTAGCGATTGTAGGGATTGGGGGGTGTGAGGAGTATGGAGTAGATGGAGGGATGGGTGACGTGGCCATCCAGGGGAGACATTTTTGCTGCTCATAAAGTATTTATTTTTTACTGTGCTTTCAAAGTCCTTCAAAAAATGATTTTACTGGTGTTTGCATTATGGGTCCCATTGCTGAAGAAGACCATGGTAGTGTATTGCTTTCTGTTGTTAGGCCCAAAAAAAGACACTGGTCACATGGATCTATCAGCCATCCTAACCAAAGCAAGTCATAAAAGATGATGTATGTAATATGGTTTCTGTGGGAATAGCATGCCCATCCCATACCTCAGAGTGTTTGTGTTTGAATACTCTTTGGGGGGGGGGGGGGTTCCCACAGGTATAGTGATAGTTGATAGTCACTGTGATGGTTGAATATCGAGGCTGCATTGCCTTTAGTATGACTATGTGAATAGCAGCCTGGCCTGCATGCTAGTAATCACTGAAAACGAACAGAAGCTGAAAGCAACCAAAAAGCACGTAGAACTTGTGCTCTGATGATTCTACTCTGTGCAGTGACTCACCGTTAGTCATTTCTGGCTCCCTTTTCTAACTCTCTCACATATGTGCACACATACTGTACACATTTTGGATGACTGCTGTTGTGCCTTTGGGAACGACCGGTGAGGAGAAACTGGAAATGGAGGAGAATAACCATGAGTGGAACACTTACATGCTGAGTTTAGAAGTCAAACCAGAAGCAAAAAATTCTGACTATGACTGAATTCTGACCTCAGAGGAAAGGGGGTAAGTGGACAGAGTCACAGAAATGCTTTGCATCAGTGGCTTTTCCTGTTTATGTGAAGAGAAGAGTTATGTTGTTATGGCATTTTATTCTGTCAGTGGTACATGCATATTTTGGATTTTTATTATTTTCAGTGCATAGTATTTAATACTTCAATTTTCCAGATAAGATGTAAGCATTAATATATATAAAAATAATGGATTTGTTTGCTATTATCAGGTTGTAATTTGATTGCCATAGTTACATAACTCACGTGCAGATAATGTGAGGTGCATAAACCATTAGCGCCTAATTTAATACTGCACAAGATTTTGGCACAGTGAAATGCAAAGCCAGGCAGCAGCATGGAAAATGTGGTTATTTTTTAATGTAATACTTAATAGTACAGATCTTTGAGTTTATTAACCTCAAAAACACCAAAGTAAAATACCCATTTGAACTGAATATGAAACACCTTATCTTGACCACATCAAAAGTGTCTGTTAGTCACCACAAACTCTGCAGTAAGCAACTTTACTACGACTGGTTGTGTGCATCTAAGTTCTACTGTGGCCCAGAAGTCTGGCCACCAATAGAAGCAATGTATTATCAAAAGTGTACGTGCAAATTCATCCTCCTTTGTGCAGATAACTGATGGTTATTTGCCGACTTTTAAAAACTAGTGATATACCGGTAAGGACATTTCTGCCTGATACCAATAACATGAGACCATGAAAAATATACCTCATACATGAGGAGGCCATACGGCCCGTCAAGCTCGTTTGGGGAGATGGCCCATTATTTTGAAAACTGACACCGATAGCAATTGTTTTGGAGATCCTGCTTAAATAACTTTTAAGGGACGCTCCACCAAAATAACTTTTAAAATACATTCATTACATTCCAAAGATATGAAAAAGTACTTATTTTCTACTAAAAAAATGTGCCACAACAGTCCCAGTGCATTCTATTTTTATGACTGTACATATGTGATGTATAACAGAGAAGGGCTGATCATCAGTTATCATTATCAATAAACTCCATAATTTCCCAAGTAAGATCTTATCATTTTGCACTGTCTGCACTGATTTTTATTTTGCTATCAAATGCTTGTGTTTCTGGCAGACTTGCATCTTTTAGCAGCATTGTACTCTTCCCTATTGGAAATGTGTTTCTCAGAAACCTTTCATACATTTCACTGTATCCCCTATTAAGGTGAGCCATCAGGTTTGTTTGCGTCATAATGTTTATTGGTAGATCCTCCTGATGACATTTTAGCAGAGCGATGTTTGCAAAATGCATTTCTAATAATTCCATATAGCAGACATTTTTCTAACTGTTTGCGGTGTGCAAAGCACTAGAGGTCACCATTTTATAGGGAATCATTGGGGATAAATATTGTCTCATTTTTAGCCATCGACCAATGGCCGATTGTTGTTGTACCAGCTGATATCGCCAATACAATCGGTGCATCTTCATTAAAAACCAATATGCTGGAATGACAACCACGTCATCCACCATCTCCCCTATCTAATCCCTACTCCTTTCACACCATCAACCTCTTCAATCTCTGCCCCCCCTCCAAACTTTCCCCACTTCTCCAAAAAAATCTTCAATCTTCTATCAAAATCCCAACTCTCTAGCTGTCCCTGTATGTGCCACCATTTAATGACACTGCTTCAATTTTGGTATGGACTGGTCTCAAACAGTTATACAGTGTACCCGGGAAGTTCAAAAAAGGCGAATAAAATACTTACTGTATAGAGTAATAAAGAATAAGAGCCAAGTGTCTTCCGCAGCCACCCTTTCCTTCCTTTGCTGCCACCTAGAATTATGGTTTCAATTTTTGTGCAATCTTTCTCAAAATGAAATCAGGTGTCCATTACCCATGTAATGTTGTTGTGAAGTAGCAATAATGTCCATCAAATAGATCTGAATTATAACATTTACAAGGTCAAGTGTCTTCTGCAGTCATGCTTAAGTTTGCTTCCACTAAGCAGGGTTACTTAGATTTAGGTGCAATTTAAAATACTCAAATACTTTTTGAGTTATTGTGCTAATAAGATCAAATGGCTGAGATGGCCCTTTACTTTGCTATCACTATGCAGCACTGCTTCAGTTTGGTGTGATAATTGTAGTTATGCCTGTCTTTTTCCATATTCACCAGACAGGAAATACATATGTTTTTGGGACTGGTCTGCCTCTGCAGTTACTTATTTCATTAGTGCGATAACATAATTTTTGAGAAATGTTTTTCAACCTTGTGCATTGTAACAGTGAAGGTGTGAAGCTAATCAAATGTTGAGAAATTAAAGCAGAGCTGACAGTGTTTGGGGGGGGGTTGGTGTAATGTATTCCACAATGGTCACACATGCAATAGTCATGTACATTGTGAAAGGGTATGATGTAAGACTAACTCTGTTCATGTGCATAACTTTCGTCCTCAGTTCTGCATGCGTGCTGATTGGCCGTAATAATGCATGGATTCATAATGAAATAACTAACACACTTTTAATTAGTCTGTCCTGCTCAATCTGTATCATTGCACAAACACGTAAAATTGGAAAATATTAATATTTATTTGTATATTTGTATATATTTGTATATTGATATTATTGATATAATTAGTTTATTTGCTTTATTTGCAATTTATCATTGGATCTTCTTATCAATTCACAAAAATAGTATGTATGTTATTATACAGTATGTGGATGAAAATCTACACCTTACAATCTGCACTGGCTACTGCTGAAACACATCACCTCAATATTGAAACAGTAGTGATAAGTGGCAGCAGATGACGGAAACTGCAGCGATGGGGGCAGCGAAAGGCAGAACAGGAGGCCGTGGCGGCCCTCTTGTGAACATCAGCCATTTGCAGCCCAGGGGCCGGTTTCACAAAGCAGGATTACTTGCTTAACCAGATAACTTGCTAGATATAAGGTAGTCTGAGGTAAATGTAAGTTGATGAAAATAAGGTCTATTTAGCCCAGACTACCTTAAATCTGGCAAGTTATCTGGTTAAGCAAGTAATCCTGCTTTTTGAAACAGGCCCCAGATGAATTCCATGGATCTGTTTGCAAACTTTCCTGGAACATTGTACAAGGCAGTGATTGTAAAACGGTGGGATACGAGATGATTTCCTGTTTATTATAAAATAATGCTTATCATTTTTTTTCATTGCCAGCCTCCTCTCGACAGATTTTATCAGCAGTCATCCAGGAGCGGGTTGATGAAATTTATTATGGGGGAATTTAATTAAAGGTGGGCCTTAAGGATTTTCTGGTGTATGGTAGCCTTGGGCGAGGTTATGGTAATATTTTGGTTGTACTGTGATATTTTCGCTCAGAGAAATTTATTGTGGTACTGGGTATCACCCCCCTCCCCCCTCAGCTAGGCAAAATTTATCTTGGGGGAAATGTAATTGTGTCACTTAGCCCTAGTCCTAGTCATTTGTAGCACATAAAAGAACAGGTGCAGATCTAGTGAACCTGATTACATTACAACTGGTCACCACAATCAAGTGGCCCTGAGGTGCAGGGTGATAGGCCAGACCGTGCACTCGGACCCCAGCGGGGGGTGGGTGGGGTTGCTGTGACACTTGGTGAGCTTGCCGGTGCAGATTAGCAGAATGAAATTACATTGTTTTTTTATACCGTGGAAAACAAAACAGTAACCCACAGACCTGATTTAATTAGAAATTATTAAAATGGCACAGGCCATCAAAATGGTTTGTCATCCACAAAGTTGTCAGCCATGATTTACATTTAAATGGTAAGTGTTTTTGGTATTAAATTGTTAGTTTTTTTGATGGAGTAATACATTCTTTATTAACTTATTCATTAAATTAATCTTCATACAGGTATTAGTCAACTGATCTAGTGGGCAGTGGTGTCTTAATAGTCAGGGAAGCACACCTGTAATTGAAAGACTGCTGGTTTGAATCAAGGTTTTCAGCAAGGTACCGCCCCCAAACCCTGCTCTCTGGGTGCTGAATTATCTGCCCCCTGCTATATCACAGTGTTACATATGGGTTAGATGAAGAGGATACCAAATTCTAAATTCGAAAAAAAAATATCACCAAATTAATCAACACAAAAATAATTGTTAGGTGCAGCCTTTGATTTCATAAATAGTGCCAATGGGTCAATTTGTTTTGTCAACTAATTGGTGGGGAAATACCGTGCAAACTGGCATGCCAGTGCAATAGATATAGCATCAGAGTTGTGGAAAGAGTGCAGTCCTGAGGATGGGTGGGAAGATGAGGTAACGGGCTGTTGTCGTTCTGTTAAGGTAGTAACAACATGCTGTCACAATGGAACAATTTTTAACTGTAGAGAAATGCATTGCGCTTTAAGCTAGAGCAACGGTTCCCAAACATCCAGGCCTCAGCAAGAAAGTTTTTGTGGTCAATGTAAAGCTGCCCTTATCTACTGTAGATATACTAAAAATATATAGCATTTGTAACTGGATCTGTACACATTATGTCAAATGTGTCATATTATCCCTTTCATGCGTGATAAAATAAAGCATCAACAAGAACGAACAAACCAATGATAATAACAACAACAATAATGAAGATGATAATGATAATCGCGATGACGATAATGAGAAATTTACCAGGGTATTTAGTTACAAAAGATATTTTAATTCATGCAAATTAACATCAGAATTTGTGACTATAAAGCACATAATTAATTAGCATATAGATGACTAGAAATTGGATTTGTCATCTTCTCCCTCTTTTTTGCGTGAATACATGTCACGTGTTCCTGCAATATTTGTCTTTTTGCGGAAACAAAAGCGCTAGTAGCGAATCAAAACCGCGATGCCCACGTTGTGTTATGGGCGGAGTCATCTTGGTGGGCGGTGCATATATGCAGTAGCGGGAAATAATGACATTAGAGGTATCCAATAGACTATGTAATCTGTAAGCAGCTGCCCAATCGTATGAAGCGTGGGCTAGTTTCGATGGAGGCGTTTCTTACGCAGGTTGGGAGGGGCGGCGGGATGATGGAGAATACATATAAAACGATTTACGTGTTATCTGAATGGACGGCGGCCGCCGTTAAGGTGGATTTTCACAGACTCGCGCTCCAATCCTGTGCGGGGGCGGTGTCCATCTCCCCCTGGTCTTCTTTTCACGACGTGGACCTGCGAGATGGATGCTGCATGACTTTACTGAGGCTAAAATTTGCGCTTTCGTGTAGAAAAACGGGATAGCAGTCGTGGTTCCTTTGATTTGCGTTAGCTGTGTCATGGACCTGTGATAACGAAGTTCCAGGTTTGACTGCCCATCAAACAAGGAGGAAGAGGTGTGACGCTGAATTCGGTAACTGCTCTCGTCGCATGGCTGCACAGCTTAGTCTATACTGAAATATTCAGGCAGCTTCTATATTGTCACCATGCTGCAGTATGTACTGCCAGATTTACCCCATCTTGTCGTGGTTTTAAAACATGTTTAAGCTCTGTTACTCTGAAGGTTATGTTGAAACTCACAAGTTTAATAATAAATAGTAAATTCGTTGCGTTTAGTTGTTACGGCTATTAAACCAAGGGTCCTACATCATACAGGATGATTTAATAACCTGGGGTAACCCCTTAATTAAGTAGTTTAGCAGTATCTATCCATTCATCTGCTACGAAGCACGTTATAAGGGTGCTAAGGTGGGAATACCCTAGACAGAATTCCAGCAAATCGCTATTGAGGGAGTAGGAAATTATAACGGTATTATACGGGTACAGTGTTTTGAAATTGCGGTGTCTCATTACAAAAGAGTAAACCCGTTTTAAAAATACTACTGATTTACGGTTGTCAGCCTGTGTCCGGTATTTTCGTTTTATTCCACTGACTTGCAGGGAGCTTCAATGATAATGCCCCCGCATCCAGGGATAAGTTCATGCTGATTTTAACGGCTGCATCGTTTGCTGGGTTACTGAACAAGTTTTGCGCCGCGTTACTGTAGTTTGAAGCTGCTTTTTTAAGGCTTGGTTATTCATTGGTACGTGTAGGGTACGATCCTGTGTTATGGGACATTCTGTGCATGGACAGCATACTGGGTTCCATGGAGGCCCCAGCGATGAACACGTGTTAATATCCCGATTTTGATCGATAGCCTAGCCCGTCAAGCAAGCCTGTTGCTTAGGTGGCTTCTCGGCCGCAGTGTGGCGCTCTGCTGCTGGCAGCCGCGCCGCTTTCCTGCCCGAAGCGCCTGAAAGGGGCCGTTTCCGAGACGCTGGGAGATTCGGCGCCGGCCCTGTCCGGCTCTGTTGGGCCGAGCTACGGTCTTTGTTCATGCGTTTTGTCTGGAAGAACGCCTAAAAGCGCAGCTCCACTCTTTATTCCTCATTTGTACAGTAGCGTGTATTTTCAGTCTTTATGCCGGTAATTGCGGAAAGAAACTCTGCGAGCAGGTTGGTTTTTAACAAATACTTTACAAATATACCAGTGTTTGTTTCTAGCAGCTTTAAATGCTTTTTGTGTTTATGTGAGGTTTAGGGAAAAAGTGTTTTGTCGTTCATAGTGATTGCTGTGTTTATGGAAAAATAAATATATCAGCGTTACATAGCTGTATGGCTAAGGATTTTGAATGCCTGTGTAAGAACAGTTGACAGATGTTGGACAAGGAGTATATTTCATGCTTGTCGCACTTTTCTTTTAAATCAATTATTACTGCAAAATAAGATGTATTATTGCCTCACAATCATTTAGTACCTGCATGACCCATATATTATTTAGCTTAATGCATGAAAGAATATCCTGTTAGTATTACATGTTCAGGGCAGTGTTATACCAGTCCTGAACAACTGCTACCTAACTTGTGCACATTTTCAGAGTACAATTTAACATAACCTTCGTTTTTATCTATTTGGTCATATACACAAAGGGTAGAAACAACATTTCCTCCATTGTCATGTGAAATAATAATAATGATAATGGGCAAAACTACCGATTTTACCTTGGCGGTGTTTATCTATGGAGGTATAAAATCGAAATGCACTAAATTTTTACAGAGTACTGGGAAAAGTTGTTTAATCTGTACTATGTAAGGCTGCAGCATTCAGATATGTTAATATTTGATTGTTCTGTATGATTTTTGATCATTTAGAATATTCTGAAAATATTAAGCCAGCTGGGTTCACTAAAAAAGTAAACATAAAGGAACTTCGTTGTCCATTTGGAAAGTGTTGTCAAAGAAAAGCTGCTTTTATGTACAAAACAATAACACTGAAAATTGGATGCGTATTGTGCTAAATGTAACGAATGAGCTATATTTCAATCTAGCATGGCTAACATAACTTTTTTTCCATGCTGTTCCTTACAAATCCTTCTGTTGTGCCATGCAAAATTCTATGCATATTTCTCACTGCATATAATCATTCTCCAATTGTGTTGGGGGGGGTGGGAGACTTCAGACCTCTTATTGTTTTCATTTTTTTGTTTTTTCCTGCTTTGCCTCTGGCAGTTCAACCCCCCCCCCCCCCCTCCCCGTGGTTTTAATGGACTGGCCACTAGGTGTCGCTATTGCCGCTCCTCGTTAAGAATACCAGAAGTGTTCACTGAACGTCTCTCTTGCAATTTTCTCAACTTTCTTTGCCTGCTTGTCCTATGTGGCGTCCGGAGCCCCATCTTATTGCATTAAACATACCTGTGCTCTTTTCAGTGGAATAATACTGGAGAAGACGGGCTGGTGGCTACTGAGCTGCTTGTGAATTGCTCTAGATTACCGTAAGATTGTGGGTATGGGGACTGGGTCCCTGCATCCAGCAGAAACCTGCCAGTAACACCAGCCCATGTGCACACTGGAATAGAGACCTGTGTAAAGTCATAAAAGGGTGTCTTAGTCATTGTGGAAGCCTTTGTACCAACAGCCCATGTGCACACTGGAATAGAGACCTGTGTAAAGTCATAAAGGGACATCTTAGTCATCGAGGAAGGCTTTGTACCAACAGCCCATGTGCACACTGGAATAGAGACCTGTGTAAAGTCATAAAAGGGTGTCTTAGTCATCGAGGAAGGCTTTGTACCAACAGCCCATGTGCACACTGGAATAGAGACCTGTGTAAAGTCATAAAAGGGTGTCTTAGTCATCGAGGAAGGCTTTGTGCTTCATTTGTAGTTTCTCTGTCAACCCTGTGTCCCTCATGGTTGGTATCTGGCCAGAAGTATGGTACTTCAAGGTGTTAGTCTTCTACTGGCATATAACTGGTACCAGGCTGAATGACATTACATGAGGTGAGGTGTTGTATTGAATTCGAAAAATGGTTGTAGTGTATTATAGAGATGGAGGATGTGCGATATTAATACAGACATTGTGTGTTATGCACAAGTAGTCCTATCTTGATCGAAATCGCACTTTTCCCATACTTTCATATTGTACGAACATTACAGCGCAGTGGGTTTAAGTTTCACTGAAACATTTTCACTTTGGCATGTAAAAATAACCAGCTTTCAGTTTTATTTTCAAGATTATCTAGAATATGTTTTAAAAAATCAGTTTCAAAGTTTACCTCTGCTACTTTTGCATATGTTCTTCGACAATCATAATCTACATCCTTGCTGTTTAAATCACTCCTGAGAAATTTGGTAAACTCATATTTTAACATTTTCCAATGCCACTCTGCCCTGGTATATCGTGCAAAATACTTTTTCTTGTCATGCCGTCTTGTTCTAGTATTTGTTCTTCCAACCAGTTACAGCTTGGATCGCATCATTTGTCCATGTATCTGTCATTTACTTTATCATTGTTTTCCGAGTTTGTAACGTTTTTCAAAACGGCGATTTATATTGCGTTTCAGAGACTGGTTATTGGTTAATAACCAATTGACAAAGAAAGGGTTTGCGAGGTCCCACCTCAAAGTACCAAAAAAGTCTCAGCTGGTTTTGTACTTTAGTTACTGGAAGTTTTGGTATTGGCACTCGACCAGAAGACAACTGAAAAGTATTGTACCGAAGAAAAGGGAAAGTATTGTACCGAAATTTCAGTTCCTGTTGCAGTGGAAATGCATCCTAAATCGGTAATTGAGCCACTGTTAAACGCTCTTTCGTTTACTTGCTGTTGATAATGAGACGGGTGAGGCACTTGCCCTGTTTTTACTGTCACATTCCATCTGCATACATAATCAGAACCCATCTACAGCTTATACATATATAATAAACTGCTATCAAGTTTATATGATCCATCCGTTAATCATAGTCGCAGTGGTCCTTGAGTCTGCTCTTATGACCATTGACTTTAAGACAGTTTTTAGGTCCTGGCATGCTTTTTTATGGCTCTTAATATCAAACAGCATAAATGTTAAATAATAAACTGTATGTTAAGTCAGTGGTCCAAAAAGTGGTAGCTAGTATATATTCTTGCCTAAGGAGCATCTCCTTCAAAGGCTCTCATAACAAAGCCCTATGTTTAGTTCCCCTATGCTGTTATTGCCTGTGAATATAAAATATAATAGTTCTTTTTTTGTACAATTCAGTGGCTTTCTCTCACAGCCCAGTATGAACATAGCATCAGAACGAAGGCTCCTCTGCCCCATGGTCTATTCTCGACTGGATCTGAGCTAAGGACCACCTTAGAAGCTTATCTCTCTGCTTTAGACTGCAGCTGCCCCAGTTCTGTTCTCCAATCGGCTCTCAGTATCCCTGTCTGAGAGTCATTCTGGAAGCTCAGTTTGAGAATCGGGGATGATTAAAATTCCGTGGGTAGTAATGTTGCAGTTTACTTGTAGCCACATGATGGACTTGTTTTGCTGGGCTGTGAGCATTTTCAGCCTTGGTGAGACGCTCTTGTGTGGCTGACTGTGACGATCAGACATAGCTTGGGTGGGAAGAAATGATTCAGCCTCATACTGGAAGGGTGTTGCACAGCTCTGTACAGCCAAGTTTCTTTTTTTAGTAATTTCTCTGTCTAGACTACATTCATACAATCAAGAGACTCCGTAGAACAGAAACAGGAATCCAAGGTGAGCTTTTGTTATACCTTAAACTAATTAGGTGACAATGCTTGGTGTTGTGTGTTTGACCAGTATGCACCTTTAAGTTGTTATCATGACCATAAAGCAAGAGGTATTTTGAACAGGAACAAAGCTGCAGGTTCAGTTGTAAAGCTTTTATCGTAAAGCTTATCCCAATCTAAATGAGAGCCTAGATTAAAAGGTCTACCTTTGCATCAAACAACTAAAATAGTTACTTGTGGTTAAAGTTAGGGCTGGGTGGAGGTTGTCATAGTACACATTGTACTGTGCAAAAGTCTTAGGCAGCCATAGAAAAAGATGTGAATGATCTTTATGTGGGTAAAAAGCATGCCATTATGCAAAGTGTGGCACCATCAAATACACTATATGGACGAAAGTATTACGACACACCTCTTAATTATTGAATTCAGGTGCTTTGTTTGTGTACCTCTAACGATATTTCTCTTGGTGCCATTGGTAACAGAAAGCTATGATGCAAGACAAGTGCAGTTCACTTTTGAGTGGTCCCTGAAATGGTACATGGTTACTATGGTGATCGTGTCCATAGCAACCATGTGGCAAAGTTACTATTGCACGCTTGAATCTTTCTTCTGAGAAACGACTAAGATTACCATCGTATCCAAGAGATCTCCTTACTTGCTACTTGGGCCAGTTTGAAAGTGGACGTCTTGGTTGTCAGCTTTTCTGCTTCAGTGGGGTCATTTCAGTCACAGCACTTATTGTAGTATTGTGTTAATACTACGGTAAAATGTACTCGCAGTGTACTGTATACATTGTGTTTTTGTCCTGCACACTGCTTTTGTGGGGCAGTGGTGTGGGTATGTGGATTGGGACACAATGGTTATGATCAGTTCAACTCTTGTGGATGACGGTGCAAGTTAACCGTTGGGCCCTTGTGCAAGATCCTTAACCCCCAATTGCTCCAGAGACTGTCTGGCCCTGCTTTCTGAATTGTACTTCATTTTGGATAAAATAGTCTGCGTAATAAAATACATGTAAATGTCCTTGAGCTTGATTGAGAGATTTGAAATGGGTCAGTTATGTTGAAACACACAGAGCTGGAAGGCAGCCGGAGTGAGCAGTTGATTGTATGTTCCTATGTCCCTCTGTGAGGACTGCCACTGGCCAGCCATTAGTCAGCTTGCTTGAGTAACACCCCATGCATTAGGCATTTCTCTGTCCCAAGGTCTGTGTGTGAGGCTTTTGGATTTCTAAAACAACTCATGTTACCATATGTTTCCATTGTGAAGTAAATCAGGGTATATACTTTTTCCTAAGTGGTAATGTAATTGTAATAGCTAAATAGCAGTCTTTGTTTTCTACATCAAATTATCAGTGGATTAGAAATGTATGCCTCTAATTGAATGTCTCTTCTAAACAGGGAAATTCCAGAAATGATGAGGTAATTGTTACCTTGATTATGAGTTAATTGGGAGCAGCACTGGTTCCTCTTTAAGATCAACATCCAAATAACTTACGGTACCCCAGGCATCTTCACCAATAATTGTAGGTAAATGTAAATATCTAGGAACCACGCAGACACTGCATTATTGAGGAATGAGGCACATATTTCTGTGAGAGCACAAAAATACTTTTCTCCATATAAGTGAATGGTATAAAGGAGCATTTCACCCCTCTTTCTCTGACCCAGTAAGACGTCGGATCCTGGCAAACTTAGAGACCAGATTATGTTTACAGCACAAAGCCCCGTGTGGACAGGATTTGGGCATGTCAACCCTTCGTCAGCTGTACTCTATTAATCTTGCCTTCTCTAGACCCCAGGGTCTAATGGGGAAGATTACAAGGCACCAGGCTTTAAGCGTGACGTGGGAGATTGTGGCAGCTGGTCCCGGATGCCCTCCGGCGATGGCCCTGTCACCCGGCACCTGTCATGATGATTGACGTGCGCCACACCTCCCTGGCACAGATTGAACGCTCTTTCCTGAGCCTGTCTTTTGGCCGCAGTGTTGTGGAGAAGGCTGTTGTTTTTGTGTCTCGGGCTCCTGCATCCTGTACCGTACGCAGCCTGGTCACAGGTGAAGCCCCGGAACAGGCTGCCCAGAGTAGCCGTACTTCTCGCCTCTGCTACCCACCTCTGTACTCCAAGCTACAGCTGTCACATCACCCCACATCTGTTGCTCCTCTTTAGGAAGGAGTCGGCATTGTTGAATGTGTGTAAAATAAAAAAAATACATGAGGCAATTTGAAGTATTTGAGGTTTATTCATTCCGAAGTTCAAAGTTTGAGCTTGATTTAAGTGGTTAGTTGATCATTAAAAAGAAAATCAGAATTCTAACTTCACTGAACAAAATCACAAATATTACCATGCACACTTAATTACACACTATTAATGGAATACAAACGAAGTACTATCTCGGCATTAATTCTTATTGTTATTAAACACCGAGAACATGACAGTGTAAACCACCTTAATAATCGTTACATCAGTATATATCTGCATCTTTACACCCTTTTAGTTTTAAGGTAGCCTTTTGCAGCAACAACTGTTTCATTTTGTAACAGGCCTACATGATGTGCAATGTTGACATAGCATGTTATGCACATGCAGTTGTCATATCAGAAGGGCTACTTTAGTCAGCTGAGTTAACACCATCAGTATGTCATGCTACATTTGTTTTTGTTTTTTTGTCGTAGGAAAGAAAATACAAGCTTTGCAATCCCTTTTCAGCATTATGTAATATAGGTGGTGATTCATAGAGGGGTAATTTAATGTTTAAATTTTATTTATTCAAGCTACTTTTAATGTTTTATGTCCTGTTATTAGAGCGTAATGACTGGGGAAATTCAACTAGTAATTCTGCTTGATGTGCCCATCTGTACTACTCTTCATCTTGTGTCATTTATGCACTGGAAAGTCAGAATCATACGTCTCTCTCTCTCTCTTTCTCTCTCTAGCTATCTATCATTCTGACTTTAGGGTGCAAATGACATAAGGTTGAAAAGTAGTGCAATTTTAATATGATATATAAAATACATCGTGTGTGTTGCCTGCCTGGCCTGCATACAGCTAGTCGCATATGGGTTGATTTGGGGTGCCCAACCTCCATAGGAAGGCTGTTTTTTTTTGTAGGCATGTGTGCACTTTCACGTTGTGCAGGCATGAGCTGACAGTGACTCACTGTATGGGAGGAAGCACTCTGCAGTTACTGGGACTGAATCTCCGGATGACTAAACTTGGAGGCCGGCATTCTGGTTGGAAGCCGGTCCCTCCGTCCTGTGATGAATGGAGCTGCACTGCAGGGTCAGAAATGTTCGTTAGCAGGTGGTTTCAGGCTCAAGTCAGAAAATAGGGGTAGCTGCCGTGCTGCTGAAAAGCCCTATATTGGCACTGTTGAATTTTGGCTTTTTAATAGAGAATTTATTCAGGCCTTGTATGTTCCTATTGCTGTTCAGTTTGGTGTAAGTAATCTGCCACTTGTGGGTTGTTGTTTGATTTGACCCATTTAGGTATAGATCTTGACAAAGAAAGTGTTCTACATGGTCATGGGTGACATGAGATCGTGTCATATAAAGCTTATTGTCAGCTATAGGGCTGTCGCGGTTATGAAATTTCCCTTGCGATTTTTATGGGTGGCTCAATAGTGCGGTATTACCGCCGTTTAAAAATAAATAATCTTGATTTTACTGCTTACAAAGTTCTATTGCTGAGTTCTGTAGCATATATTGTTGCTTTTTAACTGACAGACAAAACATTTTGTTATTTTTTTAAATGCCAAACAGCAATAAGAAGATGCCTTTTCCAATTCAAAAAATGAAATCAAATCATTCTAAAGTAGTAACAACAAACAAACAATAAGAAATTATTTTTTCCAATTTGAAAAACGAAAAAATTCTAAAGTGTTATATGAAGACAAAGTGTTGGCCTAAGTGAAAATACAGAGAATAAATAAAAAATTAAGCGTACTTGAGCTTTAACGAATGTGATTTAGACCTTCGTTGTCATATCCTTCTTTCGCGCTAGGAAAACCAACATATTAACCTTATGTGGTTTCAGGGAGGATCGCATGGGGGTAACAATATTCCTGGC
>JABFDZ020000109.1:23414849-23430670 GCA_019775955.2 Pollimyrus isidori | reverse complement strand
CTCCACTCCCACCATCTCTTCGATGAGTTTGGATTTTGTCTCCGTATCATTGATATAATCACCAAACTGGCGACGTGGCATTAGGTTTTGGGACGAGAGCGCCTGCCATCGCTTCAGTATTCGAAATCAACGAAACCCTGGATGTTAACAGTTCGCGGGAAAATGACACTCGTAACACTCTGGTATCATTAATTTACCATTCAATACAGGTGATGAATTGTAAAACAATAAGGCCACAGCCTCATGAAGAAGAAGAGAAAAAATTAACCCTGTCCCTGCGGTTTCTGCGGTTGCTTTCCTTACTTTGCGGTTGGCTTGTCAATAGCGCAGTATTACAATATTGCGGTTATCGCGACAGCCCTAGTCAGCGATCCGTTTCTGAATGATCACACTTGTGGCAAAGAAATTTACTGTGTATGGTGAATATTTAAAAGGGCTGTGCGATATAAATCAACTTGCAGTCATGTAAACTTTGAGAGAATGAGAAACTTACCATTGATAAGGCTCATAGCTTACTAGCGCATCACATTACAGAAATGAATACAGTTCCAGCCAATCATATGTTAGTCTTGTAAGTGTGGGCAATCCAAGCCCAGCCAATGCACTGCAAGGTTCTTTGAGCTAGCAGAGCACGCCGCATGCTACAGTTTTGGTAACATCATGGAAGAGATGAGCCCACCCTCAGAGGAAACTTCTTGTCTGTGAAGAAAGTGACAGTTCTGTAGTCACAATGTAATTTTAAAATGCAGGTATTGTAGATAATCAAGGTAAAACGGCATCAGTGGTGTGGTGACAGTTTAGCAGATTAAAGTCCAACACGCAACAGACTGGTCAGTGTCGTAAGCTGCCAAAAAAACCCTGAAGATACTGGAAATCTATTTCACCATTCAGAGCATTGGCGTCCAGTAAAAACATACAGAATGCAGGTGCTTACAGTCAGACATGGGCAATATGGGATGGATGGATGGATGATTTATTTATTGTGTTCCCCAGACACTGACACGTACGTAAGTTTTTGGGACTGGTCCACCGTCGCAAACACTTTGCTTGTTAAAACAATAACTCAAACTTATTTGATGGAACCTTTTCAAACTTTGCAGAGGCATTGTGTGGATGACAAACTAGAGATGATTCAGTTGAGACGAATCGCCCCTAAAAACATTCAACATCGCTTTGTATTAGACGTCAGAACTATAGAATAACGTACATGGAGTTATGCACTGACCATTAAACTTTTTTTTTTTTTTTTTTGGCGGGGTGGAGGGCCTGTGACTCAGATGGTTGTCGGTTGAAATCCCCAGGTCCGCAGCGTGATCCCATCTTTTGGGCCCTAAAAACCCAATTGTTCCAGGGACGGGCTGACCATACTGTCCCCACTATGGCAATTTCAATGAGATGACCTCCTGGAGTGTAGCTGTCTTAAAGGAGTTCCCATATAGGCTGAGCACTCAGGCTGCTTGGTGAAACCGCTTCAAAATCATCTCTACTGTGTTGAGGTCAGGTGTGGGCAGTGCCAATCAGCAAGCATGATCGGATCAGACTGGAACCCAACAAACTAATGTTGTTTCTCGTTGTTCGTTGTAATTTCACCTGCACTCCGCTTCTCTGCAGATCTGCCTTGTCTGTGCTTGAGTTCGGTGCTGGGTCTGGTTGCCCGGGGCAACGGCAGCCCCACCAATCATGGGCCATTATGTAATAACAGTTACTCTGTTAGAATTGCAGTAATTGCCTCAAGTGTCTGTCAGGTGATGTATCCCGTGTTTTTCGGAGCCCTGGGAATGACTCATGCATCCATTCAGAGTCCCTCTTGGAGGGTCTCCATGGCTCTTAGGGGCAGTACATACATAATTATTTATCTCCCCCATGAGACAAAGTTATATAACCCAGCCAGTGGCGTTTTAAAGGTTCTTTTTCAGTTTTATTTTTTGCCGTGCTGCAGCGACTCCCTTCTATCCTGAACAGGCTTGATCTCAGTAATTCCGCATGCGCGACTGTGATCTCATTTCCAACATGCGCGGCTTCTCTGCAGCCCCATCTGAACGCTGCAGGCTCGCCGCCCTGGCGCTCTCGGTCAGAACCTTGGGACTGGAGCTCATGAAGTATAAATTAAAAAAAACAATACGAGGCTGCTTGTGAAAATCTCCACCCCGTCTGTGTCAGACTTGGTGCTCGATTCCCCGAACGTTGCCTTGTCTGATCAGCCCCAGCTCATATGCCTCCATATGCTCCACTCTGATTGCACCTGATGTTCCTGCTGTCGCACCCCCACATGCGCTTCCCTTTGCGTCCTTTGTGTCTGTGCTGTGGTTTATTCCAGTCAGCTTTCCCCGCTGTACGTGGCTGTTTGTGAGCATGTCATGACCCTCTTCCTGGGGCTCCTTGATGGGAGAAACTGGAGAAGCTCTAGCTTTACTAGATAAAAAGATTAATATATAAAGTATAACTATATATTTATTATATTAAATTAAAAAGAGCTCTTGTATCAGACTTAGTGGCGGTATCAGCAGCTGTGTATCGGATCAGAACTGAGAAAATATGAAATGATCCATTCCAAATTATAAACAACACTATAATGCTTTATAACTATCAATAGAACATGCTGTAATGCTTCATTAATTGTTTTATGGACCATTGTATTACATTATGAGGGTATCAGTAATGTACTATAGGTGACCACTTTAAATGTATATATTTCTTAATACTTATTTAAACTACTGCACTGCGTGCTTTATCAGTTTAGTGTCTGGCAGAACCTGCAGTAACACCACCAGCATCCCTCATTTAATGTGCACATGAGTATCTGGATTGGTGTCGCGCTACCAAACGATATCTGTGAGGTTGAATCAGATTTTAAAAATTAATAATAATTAAAAATCAGTGGCTGTTCATCCCTACCAGGAACTACAAAAGTTTCTATGTGAGACAGCTCAGGCACTCCAGCTGGGGAAACGTCTTCTGTGGTAGCATGTGAGAGGGCAATGACAAATGCAGATCTGGGGAACCTAATCGCACTGGGACAAGTCACACAAAGTCGATACTGTAGAGATTTGGCGAAATGGGAAGCGTGTCGGTGCGCTGGAGATTGTAGAGTTTTTGGATATGGGAGGAGGAGGGGTGACAACACTTCCTGGGGACTACATTGGTGGCTTTTTATTTATTCATTTTTAAATGTCATCCTCCTCAACATGGTTGCCTCAATGTGCTTGACACGGATTCTCCAGCAGAATTGTAACTTTTGAAGTAAACTAATTAACGACAGACTACAGTAGATGGGAGAAGGCTATGAAGGGGGAGGGAATGCTGAAGTGGATCTTTAAAAGGAGCTGTAGCATCAGCAGCTTGGAGGGATCAGCGGGCCGACCTGTGGGTGCTGCTCGAGGCTCCGCATGGACAGGCCTCTCAGACCCACCCCCACGCGTTTCCGGAACGCCTGGAATTTTCCGTGTGGACAAGGCATAATGTTTCTCTTTGTCCTCTGCTGGGAGACTTCCGGGGGGGGGGGGCAGTGGCTGAAAAGGAGAGGGTCTGATTTTTCACAGCTTGAGACACTGCTACTGTATGGACCCCCGGTCTGGTCTGATCAGGTTTTTTTGGTTGTGGGGGTGTCATGTCTTGTTCAGATGTGAACTGAAGAGTTTTATAATGCATTACTTAGGATTTAACATCAGTAGCAGGTAAAACAAAACGTTTTCTTCTGGTTCTGTAATCCCGGGGGGGGGGGGGGGATGTGCCATGAGGATGAGCCGTGTGAGGGGTGTCATTTTAATGTGGCCAACATTCCTGTGCGTCCTCTCTCCTACTGTCACCCTAACCCCCTGCCCCACCAGAGGTGATGTCACTGTACTGGGATTCCTCTTCCCAAGAACCATTATTGATGGTGTTGGTCTGTGTGTCCTCTCCATGATATAGCCCTTCTGTCTCCTCTATATTGCTCTCTTTATCTACATCTCTATGCATGCATTACTCTTGTGGGTTGTGTCAGACTGTGGTCAGCCTACTTTCCTGGAATTTTGTTTGTGCTCTGAGTGAGGGCCGAGGACCCGGGTGCGATCTGGTGCAGAGGGCCCCCCACCCCCTGGCAAGCCTGAGCAGCCGGAGAAGCCAGCAGTGGAATCTGTGGGTGATGGAATCAGCCTTGTTTCCTTTATCCAGAACACTGGATTAAAGGTGGCTACACACTTCAAATGACTTCCGGACAAAACGAACACTTCAACGAGAACAGTCTGTTGCATATTTAAAACGACAGTGCTGGTATTGTTCATTCTGTGTCACTCCACCGCCCAAGAGGGCGCAGAATGTTTCCAATGCAGCAGACCCACACACAAAGAGCGCCATTAAATGTACTGCTGCAAGTGCTTTACTCATTTTAATAAAGGAGCGCTTTTAAAATAAGTTTTTTTTTATTTTATTTTATTAACAGCCACTATTTGTTTAATACAGTGGTACCTTGGTTCTCGAACTTAATCCGTTCCTGACTCCGGATCGAATCCTAAAAAGTTCGAGTTCTGATTTGAATTTTTCATATAAGAAATAATGGAAAACCAATTAATTAGTTCCCGGCCCCCCAAAATTACACCTATGTTTTTGTTAGCATTTCAACACAAATTTAGAACAGGATAAAATGAGAGCATTTTTTCTTAATGGCTTCCAAAACAAAGATCTTACCCCAACATTGCCCCTGTCCTGCCCTGATAGTCTGCATCTTCCGTGTCCCTCGCCCCCTAGTTAACCTCGTGTGGGATCCCCATTTGATCAGCTGTTTCTGGTTGTCATTAGTCCTCTGCAATAAGTCCGCATTTCAGCTTGTTTTCCCAGTCTGGTCATTGGGTGCGTTTGACTTGCTTACAGCACTGGCAACGCATTCTGATCCTGACACAATGCATTATGGTTGGACGCATTGCGACCTCTCACCCGGCTGCACAAACTGGAACCGCCTCCGTGGAGACGCACCTTTGCCCTTATTGGCTGAAGAGTTTAGTTACATGCATGATGTTTGTATCCCAGGCAGTTCCGAATTCCGATGCGTAATCTGCTATTTCTCCCGAATATCATGTAAAGCAGTGAGAACTGGTTTTCAGTTAATTTATCTGGTTGAATAATGTTTAAATGACATAAATGCTCTAATAGTACACGTAGGTTAGTGGTTTATTTAATATTAGTTACTGTAATGTTGCGCTGCTTTATTTGGTTAATTGTCCAGTCTGTGAAGAAGGCATTCAAGTAAGAATTGCATTGTAGTATGACTTATTTCCTGATCCGTACAATTTATTAGGTCAGCGTTCATGGTTCAACTTATGATATTCTGATTGAGTACTAGCTCAAATTGGTTTGTTTGACTTTCAAGAAATTCGAGTTCTAGTGGGTTCGAGAACTGAGGTACCACTGTACTTGCAGAGGCATGGGGAGGGAACACAATTTAAATTACATCATTACTCTCTGATGAAACACACCAATTGTATGGCAAACATTATATGGTTACGGCACTTACTAGCAACATTAATATACAAATACATATTAATTTGCACTTAAAGTAACTGCATAATTAATCCTGCTGACCAACCCCAACCATTATGTCAACCAATTGAGGGCAATGGGTGGGGTCAGAATTAAAAAATGGGAGTTTTACTTGCACAAAAAACTCTGAGGGTTGAACAAAAAAATGATTGGTCCAGAGTGATAACCAATGAGATTGTAGAGGAGGTCGGCCCAAGCAATTAATGGAAGTGGGATCAACCAATCAGATCTTGGTCCTGCCTCCTCTAGTTGTTTGGACGCACCTTCTCTGCGATCTGATTGGTTATCTTTCTGAAACTAGTCATTTTTCATTCTGCCCTCAGGACATTTTTGTGCAAGTAAAACTCCCGTGAGCAAAAAGCCCACCTCAGGGACCCTACAGGCCATATTGCTAAAATGATTTTGATTGCATTTGATACTGATGAACACCTGTTAAGGTGGCCACATACTTCGGTTCTCTGGGTGTCTTCGGTACAGAAAGAAAAGCTGCATTCAAAGCCTTGACAGCATCAATAAATACCCTTCCTATCAAATGACTCTGTTGTATATTATAATGTTGAATGAAAGTGACTACAGAGGAGGCTTGGGAAACGTTTTTACATGTTGCAAATGGTCAAAGGCTTCATGGCCCAACATTCCTTGGTCTCGTTTTGGATCTAGATGGCTTTTGTCTGCATCTAGAAGCCCAGCTACAAGCGTGGTCATAAATCTTCTACAGCTGGCAAGGCAGTGGAAGAACTGCAAGATGAAGATGCCTAGCTTTTAAAATTCTGGTGTTTTTGTGATCGATATAGTTTATGGGAACTACTTGTGAAGTCGCTGAAAAACACATACTCTAGACATTCTCTTTCAGCCTCAAGCAAAGGAGATTAAAGGGGGACATGATCCAGGTATATTAGATTCTAACAGGTCTGGATGCTGTTCAGCCAAATGGCTACTTCAATATTATGTTAAATACTCGAACGTGGCCGTGAGTGGAAATTAGAGGGAGAACATTTTAAAATGGATTTGAGAAAAGCACTTCTTTACTTATGGAATAGTCTTCCTATTAGTGTAGCGCAAGCTAAAGCCTTGGGTTCCATTAAATCAGAGCTAGATAAGGTTTTAACAACTTTGAGCTATTAATTAAGTTCTCCACAAACGAGCTTGATGGACGCTTCGCGTTTTGTAAGTTTCTTATGTTCAAATGTATACATGTGAACCTACGTTGATTGAGCTTATATGCTCTGCCACTGTTGACACCTGGTCGGTCTCTCTTTTAGAGCTGCTGCTTTATGCCTTCAGCCTATTCGTTGGTTTCCCTTTAGTGAGGCTCACAGAGGAGGTTACTTCAGTGCATCGTCAGTGCTCCCTGGGCAGGGCAGGGCAGGCCCGCACTTGTCGGCCGTACCCTGTGCTTATTTATGTTGCGAGTAATGGAAATGGCTCCCTGGACGGGGCTACTTAAAGAGAGACTACTTTAATGGGATGGCTGTCTGCATAGGGATGTCTGTGTATGTCATTCGGGGGCACTGTGCGTGCGAGTGCGCCCTCTAGCTGCAGCTTCTAGAACCGTGCCTGTCTGCCATCCCCTGCAGCCTCCACGTGCATAACCACCTGTAAGAGGACGCCGCCCCCTGTGCCGCCTCGCATCGCCGCCAAGCCCTTCATCTCCGTCACGGTGCAGAGCAGCACAGAGTCGGCCCACGACACCTACCTGGAGAACCAGGAGCGCAGGACTGAGGCTCCCCCCTCTGCCAGCCGGCCTGTGCCCAGCTACCCTCCCGACGGCCCGGAGCGGGTCGAGGCCGCCCAGCCTTCGCCCTGCATCCCCCAGCAGGAGCCCCCAGCCCCCGGCAGCCCCCCCAACCCCAAGGAGAACCAGCATGACACGGCGCAGAGCCCCGCAGACACCCTGACCCCTGAGGAGCCCCAAGCTGAGCCCGGACCCAAAAGGAAGCTCTCGTCCATCGGGATCCAGGTGGGCACCCCTGCAGGGCTCCGAGCGGAGCACTAGGTTCTGGGTCCTTCGTTGAGATGTAACAGGATTGCAATTCACAGTGCTGTAGATGAATTTGTCTTGTGTTTCTTTTATTACTAGTAAGCTGTGCTCCTCTCCAAGAGTAAATTGTTATGGAGAACTGGCTTTATTTTTCCCAATAATGTGATTGATGTCTAGGTGGACTGCCTTCTGCCAGTCCAGAAAGAGGAAGCGCCCCCCCTGACCAGATTCCAGTCAATCGGCGTCCAGGTGGAAGACAGCTGGCAGTAAGTGCAGGGGGGGGGGGGGGCTGGACCCTCGCTTTTCACGGGTTCTGAATTCCTCACCCACTCTCCTGCTCTGGCCTTCCTGGATGTTTTATTTTAATTTTACCCATAACGCCTACCTTTTGCTTTTAGCATGTATGTATAAAACATACACCCCCTGAGACAGATTTAAATTAGGCTCCACATGAAAGAGCAAATAACGCAGAACCTCCTGTGGCCCTACTCCCCTTTGCCACTCCAGGGTTCGAAAATTTCCTCAAACCGTTGGTGCGAGTTTTGTGTCTCACAGTCGAATCAGGGGCCACTGAAGTTCTTTATTTCTCATCGCACACCCCCAAGAGGAATATGACGTCCAGGGGCCCCAGGGTACAGACATCAGCTCACGCTCATGTTTTCACAAATGCCACCCATCTGGCACAGCTGGTTAAGATGTTGCAGCTCTTACGGCTGTGCTCTTCGGGTTGTGTTCTTCCTCTACTCAAGCTGGCAGCCTTCAGTCTGCATGCTTGACTGCCATGCTGCTATCCCATAATGATGCCCTTTCATCGTAAATGTTTTCGTTCTCGTGGCTGAGGATAGGCCTCGGCTTAACTTGGAGTAGTCAGACCTGCTCCTTCAGGCACCGGTGACTGCTGCCCCCTTTGGTTTCTGCTCGGATGGTTGGGTCGCTGCTGGTGATCCCAGGTGTAAGGTGCTTATATAACCGTGACTATAGTCTCTGAACCCTGCATGTGTCTAGGCTCAACCGATCCAGCAGCATGGCATCCAAGCCGGAAGCGGACTCTGACATCCAGGATGATCCCAAGGCAGCAGATAAGGGAGCGGCTGACGGCACCACGCAGCCGGAGGGTGAGCCGGCGCCCAGCACCCAGGGCAACAGTGAGGGTGGCACCGGATGCCAGGTCAGCTCCTCCGCCCCGTCGTCCTCGTCCTCCTCGTCTGAGTGCCTGGACCCAGCGCTGGACCCGTCTTCATTGCCCCCGCCGGACCCCTGGCTGGAAAGCGTGACCAGCAATGGCGGCGGCGCCCCCACCGGAGAGACCCCCCCGGCCCCCGCGCCCGCCTGCCGGAGAGACGGCCACTGGTTCCTCAAGCTGCTCCAGGCCGAGACGGCGCGGATGGAGGGCTGGTGCCAGCAGATGGAGCAGGAGACCAAAGACCACCAGCTGTCGGAGGAGGGTGAGCCCCAGACCACTGCAGCTGCACTGGAATGAGACATGCGCTGCCCCAGGAGATGGGGCTGTCACAGTGCAGCCCCCTAGGCAGTGTGCTGAAACAGGAAGGCCCCTTGACATGCCAGAATCTCAGAAGCAGTAAAAGGGGTTCATTAGCAGAGACTTCCTGGGCTTTTTTTTTCCTTCTAGGGCCTGTTTTTAATGAACTTGGGCAGAGCATCAGTATCTCCCTCCATCACACCACATCTCCATGGGGCTGCAGTGCATGTTTATGTTGGCACTCAGGTTTTTTTTTTTTTATAAATATCTTTAAATAATAATATTTAAATTTAAAAAGGCCTTGGTTGTACCTGAGCCACGCGAGTGCTGCAGCAGGTCCATCCTAGGCCTGGGATCAGTAAGCTCTGAGTCTGATGCCCAGTTAAATGCTGTCTAACTTCTGGTTATGGTGGAGGGAAAATTTGGTGGGGGGAAAAACGTGGGTGTAAATGTCACAAGCTTTGTTGTGACCAAACGCTTATTCGCATGCCGTCTGGAGCACTGAGTCAGGCCTTTGGCGTCGCTGGACTCTAGTTGGTTAGACAGTAACATTGTAATAATAATACACACACACATGCATGCACATACTCGCACATACATGCACATACTCGCACTGTGTGAGTTTTGATGCTACTTGTTTAGTGCTGGATGAGTTTGGGCTGTTCTGTTTGGGCTGAGTTTGCTTTTTTATGACAAGGTTAAACTTTAATTTTTATAAGAAATGCACTAATTGAAAGATGAATGGGAAACTGAATGCAGTAATTCAGATAGAATCCAGTGCGACATGTCAATTCCACCCCCCCAAACAACAGTTTTGTTCCTCTGATTATCAGAAGTCGAGGGAGAATCAATTCAGTTACAAATTAGGATTCTTTTTGGTGGAATTTTGTTGAGCACGCCGAGAGTTTAAATCCACATTCGGATTGTCCTATTTAGGGTCCCAGGGGGGTCCAACGCCTATGGGAATAAGGCAGGGAATAACCCACCTAAGGTGGGGCAGCAACCCATCACAGGGCACAGTCACACACCATGCCTACACACACACACACACACACAGTAACTCCAATTAACCGTGGGGGGATACAAGAGTACCCAGAGGAAAACCCACGACAACATGTGGAGAACATGCAAACAACACACACACAACCTGGGTCCCACACATGTAACGCAATAGTGCTAATTACTGCACTACCATGCAATCAAGCCAACTGCAAGGAGACTGGGAGCTTCATGATTCGGTTTATTATTTTGAGCATTTATGTATATATTGTATAATGGTTTAATGGTGCCTATTGCTCCATGTTAAATTCATTGATAATTATGATTATGATGGTGATCATTATGCTATTTTTGTGCCCCTTCTGGAACTTGGTGCCCTCCGCACCGCACATGATGGGCATATACATAGCAGCAGTAACATTTGTGTGCATCTTTCCTGGCACCACCGCAAGTTGGAAGACCACCAACCTGCAGCTGTCTTGTCAAAAGAAACGTCCGCACCCCAGATCATGTTGACCAGACCGTCTCTTGTTGTTGCATAAAAACTTGGTGTTCCCCAACAGTGGTGTAATGTGGAGGTATTTGTTTACAAGACATTCTGTTGAGAATTCCATTTTGCTGTAGATTTCTTCACGTTGTCAGTTCCGATTTCATTTTTATACCCTTCTTGTTCTCGGTAGCATACATAATGCATGCTGTAAAAGGGGAATTTTGGGTGTGCCTGTCATCTAGGGGCGTGTCCGTCTCAGTGGGCCAAGAAGGTCACTGGTTCAAACCCTGGCCACAGCCGAATAGTTGTGTGCCAGTGGGCCCTTGAGTAAGGCCTTTAACCCCCAGCTCCGGGGGGGGCTCCATGCTGGCTGACCCTGTGCTGTGACCCCCAAACTTGCTCTCACCTCCTATTTGTGTCTGTGTGTCTCAGGGAGAGCAAGATGGGGTAGGCAAAAAGGGAATTACCCCCCCCCCCCCAGGGGTTAGTAAAGTATTGCTGTTCTGCTTGCCACATTCTTAGTTCTGATCGCTTAACTGCTAAAAAGCTCTTGCTGCTGTAAGTACTGGAGATTGTATTAAACGGTTTTGTTGATCTTTTATTTGTTGAGTACTGCTTAATAAGGGTCTTTAAAGTAAGAAGATACTTACTTTAAATGTAGACGTGGGTGCAGTTCAAGCCCAGCCTTGGTATGTCTGTGGGTCCTTGAGCGAGACCCTTATGCCCCAGCCCCCTGGGCACGCCTATGGGTGGCTGCCCTTTGTGGCCAGCTTACTCTCACCTACAGAGAGCAAGTTGGTGGAGGCGTAAAGAGAATTTCCCCATGGGGGATCTCTTAAAAGTATAAATTATCAATTAGATTTCAAATGCTCAAGAGAAATCATGTTGAAAGCAACAAACTTTTTTTTTTTTTAACCTAGATTGACTTCTTGTCAGCAAAATGTTAAAAAAAAGCAATGTCACTTTCGTAATCACAATACTATACTTAAATTCACAATGCATATCGAATTGGCAAATGAATGTTAATGGAATATTAAATCAGAAGGTCTCTGCCAATCAAAACCTGATCACATTTGATCAGAGATAAAGGTCTCTGCCACCTTCTGTTTCGCCCCCCACCCCCACTAGTGATTCCTCCTAGACGTAACAGCTGCTGAACAAAACTTTTACTGAAACAAACTTTAGACTGAATATGAGTAGGTTTACTGATTTCTGCTACATGTACAACACACACACACAACAAAGAAAGGCAGAACATCATCGCAGCAGGAAAGCACACCTTCCGATCGAGTAGGTCCCTTTCCTGTCACCATTTTCACTCTGAATGTGTCCATTAAGTGACTGATGCAATTTAATTATTGGCTCATCGGGATCCTTTTGAGAACCTCCTGGTTTTCCCTGACCGAGTCAGTGTGTTCGGCTAGCTGTACACGCACACGTTTGCAACTCAAGCTACCAATCCTCACCAGTGTTGCCTCTTTGGATCTGAATAAATGATCACCCCTCCCCCACCTGCCCAGGCTCATGATAGTAAAATTAGTGGGGGGGTGACCTATTCTGCTATCCAAGAATACACAAACTGCAGCCCTTATTGATTCACAACTTTAAGCATTTTATTTAATCTTGTATACAGTACGGGTGCAAGCTCTAATCCATTTACAAAAAGGCTTAATTATTTGACTGTCATGACATGTTCCTTTAATACAGTAATAATAATAGCAAAAAAAACAATATTTAAAGTATTTCAACCACTTGCCTTTTTCACTTATGCCAATCCCTTGTCCACAAAGCAATTTTGCCTGATGGTTTAACATGTTCTGAATGGGCAAACGTGTTCATCTTTGGGTTTAGACGAGCATCATAAAGCATACTAAAGGCTAGGTGAGGCATACTTCACTGGGTAGGCTTAAAACGGTGTCGCATTCCAAAGCTGTCCAATGTGTTTCTCATCACCATCTATCTAGTAGCTGATTGAAGTCTATGAGCTTAGTGAGGCAGAAAATGTTTTTCTTCACAAGTTCTGTTTATCAACCTAGGGGTGGTGCTGTTTTACACGGTACTTTTTGAACAGGAAATGGTCATTGGGATTATATATTGGTATTAAAGGGGACCTATTATGCTCATTTTACCTGTTCATAATGTTATGTTTGGAGTCTAGAATAGATATACATGCTTCAGTGTTCCAAAAATACATTACTTTTCTCATACTGTACATCTCTTCACCAACTGTCTGAAATGCTTTGAGTTTTTAGCTGTACCCCTGCTGAGCCCAGTGTGCTCTGATTGGTCAGCTTGATTTACATGCCCCACCCCTGTTTTGCAGTCTGCAGACAGATTCTTGCAGGTAGGCAGCCAGCATAGGTTGTGTCAGGAGGTGACCTCGCCATGGTAGGGAAGTAAAGGCTGGAATTTCAATGAGGTGTTTCTGTGGTGAGAGTTTCTCCCTTTGACTTGTATTTTGACCCCTAAGATTTTGCAGACCATTTACATGCATGTATGTATGCTATGTAACACAATGAACGAATGGGGGAAAAACAATAAGAAAAGCATATTAAGGCCTCTTTAATGTGATGCTTTTTGTGATATGTAAAATTTTTTTTAATGATTTTTTTTTTTTTGTGAACCTTTGCTTTGCCTTAAAGCAGTAGAAATATTTTCATGCCCCCACCTCAACAAAACAGTGACAGAAAAGTCTAGGTGTAACTTTTACTTGGATAAAATCAAACTAATTAATATAAATTTAAGCAAAAACGACTTCCTGGAACATTTGTCACTACACTGCTTCAATACTCTGCGTTTTTTTCAAACAAAAAGGCTAATTAAACAGAGTTTGCACTTTTCCCGGAAAACAAAAGCAATAGAAATTCAGTCTGTATAAATAATGCAGAAACTTGTGAAGAGAGGTGAACAAGGCATTTGTGAGTTTAATTTTGTTGTTACATACTGTCAGCTGCCAGTTGTTCAAACATAAAATACAGACAGGTCTCTCCTCATCTCCTGCCACATTAACAGTGAGACCCAGAGGGAGATCTGCTTCATCATACTCCCTTTTCGGCTTTTTTTTGCCAGTTTCGGCACTTGCTTCATGTGTCTCAGAAGCACCACCTGTTTCTCTTTTCCTACCTGTTAAATACCTGTCTCTTTTTGACCCTTTAAGGCTCCCATATCAGTGAATGAGCAGGTTACCAACGGTACCGATGCAAATCCTCTGTTCCTTCCTGAAAATGACTCTGATGTTAAACATCAGTTCTGTACGACTTTCCCCCAGGTCTCTTGCGCCCCCGCCAGCCACGGGCGCGCCCCACACTTTGAGAATCGCGCTCTTAAAGAAACTGCCGCTGCTCCTAATCAGATTTCCTCCCCTGCATCCAGTTGGGAGGGCACTGGCGAGTGCAGCGGGCACGCGGGGTTGGCGTGTGCTGTGGGGGCAGGGAATGGCTGTGACATTCACCCCTGCTGTATTGCGCGGTGTGTCGCACACCTTCATACTGAACTGGGGCTGTTCTTTATGCTGTGATCCCAAGAATGTCTTATCGAGGCTGATTGCATTAGTGTTTTCTCAAAATGGTAGAACCCTTAAATACTTTTTAATCTGCTTATAGCACCATCTTCGTCAGCTGTTCCATGTTGATGCTGTCAGACTCTGGATCTGTTAGGATCCCGGGATGGGTCACCCATACTGTGCCAGCAAGCTGCTGAGCTGGGAGGGGAAGGGGGGGGAGGGGGGGGGTGCAGCTGCTTTCCTGGACACTCACCCACATGACACAGCCCTACGTGAGACAGCTGCTGTAAGGAGCAGGACTGTGTTGTCTGGCGGATTCCACTGGTGATTTTTGTTGGCGTTCCTCCGAGAGCTCTGCTAAGAACCCTTTCCGTGGTTGCAGACCAGTCCTTAATCTGCCGTTTCTCTGTGCCCACAGTCCTGGGGAGGGTGCGCAGTGCTGTAGGTAGTGCCCAGCTTCTCATGTCCCAGAAGTTCCAGCAGTTTCGAGGACTCTGTGACCAGAACTTGGTGAGTAACTCTCTGCTCCCCCCACCCAGGCGACATAGATGGTGCTTCTGCGGGTACGACCATTTTACGCGTTTTCAGCAAGGCCAGAATGTACCAGTTACTCTCACACTCATTAGCACTACAAAACCCCATCCTGACACACAACAGTAACCTCAACGTTAATGTAGAACTCAAGCTAAACAATGCAAGTAGCATGAGACAAACATCGGCATATACAACACGCTTCAGAAGAAACCATGGCTTGAAAAATCCAGTGATCCAGTTTTTTTTTTTCTGCCTACCTGACTGGACAAGGCCATCTTTACCACATTCCTGAAAGATCAGAATGGAAGAATTTTGAGGCATTTGAGGTAGTCAGCTTGAAATCTGGTGCCTTCGAAACTTTTGGAATTAGATGTGTGTGACACTTTCTGAATGTAATCAACATGCGGATGGAAGAAGTTACTGTTCGTAACACAGTGCTTGCTGTGTCTGAATCCTTCAGACTGTCCTAGGGCGGCACTCCCTATCAGTTTGGTCCCACTTCCTAAATTTTTTTCCGCCCACAAATACGCACTCTTTACTCATACTGCTGATTATTGTTGCTCTTTCTGCATCTTTCTACAATCCACAAAGAATGTTTTTTTTTTTCTTCTTCTTCTTTATAGGAATAGTAGAATGTCGCCCTCTAGTGTGTGTATCTTCAAACCACATTAACTTTGCTGAAATATTCCCTGCTCCTTTACATTGATCGTGAGCTGGTTTCATAAAAAAAATTCTTTTCAGAGATTATATTCAGGTTCATTGGTTCGCATTCCTTCCTGTTGACAAAACTGTTTTTTTTTTTCTGTTTCGGTTTTAAATAACCTTGTTCCTGCTTTGTGACCTTTGAGAATGTGGATGCCAACCCACGGCCGACTCCCCAGGACCTGGCCGGCTTCTGGGACCTGCTGCAGCTCTCCATCGAAGACATCAGCATGAAGTTTGACGAACTTTACCACCTCAAGTCCAACGATTGGCAGCTTTCCGACTCGCCAGACAAGAAGGTACCTTTACCTCCGCCCGCTGTGCCTCACAACTTTTAATATTAGAGTGATCGTAGCAGCTTATTCATCCCCATGGAGAAATTGGATAGTTTTTTTGCATATTCTGTCCTCTCCATAAGAGAGACTGACATATATATACAGCTGTCACCCAGCACCCATGGGATCTTGGGTATAAATTATGAAGGGGTGGGGATTGGGGGGGGTCTAGGTGCTGGGCTATGGGTGGGGCTTGTGTTGGGGCTTGGTGCTGGACTAAGGGCGGGGCTTGGTGCTGGACTAAGGGCGGGGCTAGGTGCTGGACTAAGGGCGGGGCGAGGTGC
>JABFDZ020000109.1:23399425-23414749 GCA_019775955.2 Pollimyrus isidori | reverse complement strand
CCCCCCCCCCCCCCCCCCCCCCCCCCCCCCGCCGCAACACCAACCCCCGCGGGCGCCCTCGGGGGGGCCGGGATGTAACCTTCCCATTAAGAAAATCCAGCCAATGCATCCCCCCGGATACCTTTAAATGGGTGGAGGCTCCAACCCCACCCAGCACTAACCCCAAAATGATGCCCTTGCGTGTTTAGGAGGATAAGAAGCAGCCCCCTCCAGTGCCAAAGAAGCCCAGCAAGGCGAAGCTGGCAGCAAACCGGGAGAAGGGGAGCGTCGGCAGCGGCGGCGGAGGCAGTGGCAGCGACCCGGCGGACAAGCAGCGGCAGGAAGCCCGCAAACGGCTAATGGCCGCCAAGCGGGCGGCGTCTGTGCGACAGAACTCCGCCACGGAGAGCGCCGACAGCATCGAGATCTACGTGCCCGAGGCGCAGACCCGCCTCTGAAAGCGGGAGGCGCTGGGAGGTGTGAGAAGCGAATGAAGCACGCCCCCTGCCCCCCTCCTCGGCCCCCCACGGCCGCCCCCCCCGGCCGCCACTCTGACAGAACCCCAGCAGAGGGTGGACCACAAGGGCAGGCCAGGGTGCTGCAGGGAGTACGGCTCGAACACGAAGAGCATCCCAGAAGGCCCGGCCTTCTCAAGGCTGCCATGGAAAACCTCGAGACTTTTATTACCGTCCTTGTAAATATAAATGTTGTTCTTGTTGTTATTACTACAAATGAAGAACTATATCAGAAATTTGCGTGTCCTAATATTTTAAAGCCGACGTCCGGACTGCAGTGTCAGCCCCCTGTTCTTTCCTCTTGCCGCTCATCCCCCACCATCCACACCCCCTCTCCGTTGCACGCAAGGGCAGGGAGAGCACTGCACATTTTTGTGCCTCAATCGGTGTCTTCCGTTTGGCTTCTTTTTTCCCCCCCCCAAAAAAAAAATGGGGGCTTGTGTCTGGATGGGCCCAGGACAAGCAGCAGCCGCCAGAGAGAGAGAGCCTGGAAACAGGATGTATGGAATATCCCCCCACCCCCCACTCAGTTAATTGTGCCCCTCCCTTTTCTCCCTGATTGTTCCACAGAGCTTTTAGTACCATATGAGGTCCCTCACATCGCACCTGACAGCATCTGTCCATGTGTGTGTGTATTTAATATTTAGCAAGCGTCCTGGACCCTCTTGAGGGACTCTGTGTCAGGATAGTATCTTTGCAGGTGAGCCCAGAGATGAGATCCCCATTCCCCATGACACCTAGAGCTTTTGGTTGTCTTTCTTTTTATTTGGTGCTGGGCGGCGGAACCCTTTCTGCTCAAATGAACTCCACGGTCTGGCAAAGAGAGAGGCCAATGCTAACATCCTAATGCTCTGCGCAGTGGGTCGAGAAAGTTCATTATACACACTCCAATACGTTGCCAAAATATTTGCTCCGACGGTACATTTTTGTCCGTGGGAAGCCAGATCTTTGCCAGGCGCACGTCTGAAGATGCTACAGACGTCCTGTGGGGTTATAAAATGGGTCTTGTAGCATTTTGGATACTGTCCCGCAGGTCACCTGGGTGCTCAGGTGTTTTGATGGTGGTGGAAACTAAATCCCCCCCCCCGATGCATACTTAACATTCCGTAGAATCATCCACATGAATCGGCAGTACCTGAGCTGACCTGCTAGTATAACTCTTATCTCTAGCTCATAAATCCGGGTAGTTGTAATCATCCTGACGACCAATTAACATTTATCATGGATCTGTTTATTATTAAATATAATTTATGATGTTTATTATATGCGACTTGAGAGTTAGATTTTAAAAAATTGGTTACGTCGTTCACATAACATAATTGACAGAAGGCATCGTCCAACACCACTCTTACTGACCCTTTTCCCCCTTTATAACTGAATAATTGGGACACTGGGGTCAGTGTCCATGCAAGGGAATTCCTTAAAGTGGCTGCTGTTCTGCTGCACGTGGGGTACACTGCAGATTCTTAAAGGCGATCTTGTTGTAAATGCCATTATTGTTATGTGAGATGTGAAGTTCTCCTCTTCCATCTTTCTTTAGACTTTATGTGCGATCGGCACCAGTTATTGAATAACCCTCAGTGAAAATATTCGGTCTGTGTGTGTTATGCGAGGTCTGGTTTCTCCAAGGCTTCAAAGTGGTTTGCTTTTCAAGGAAAATTATCAGTTAGGTACAGAATGGGGACAAAAATACAGTATAAACCAGGCCTGTAGCCAAAAATAAATTTCATGGGGAGTCAGGCAGCCCCTCTCAGTAAAAGTTGCCAAGCAGAGTTGGGTGCCTGAAGCAAATTGGGAGAGACGTTTTTCCACCTGGCTGCGTGCCTGGTATGAACCCTGCAAATTGCCAAAAAGAGGTTACTTAGCTATTGATCTTGTCGTTTGCATCATTTTAAGTCACTTGCCCGTACATTCTCATGTTTTGGTGCTCAAAGGGAAAACGGGCGGTGAGGCAGTGTGCTGAGGAGGATAAAAGCGAGGTGTCTGACGTGTACAGCTTCTGGCTTTTTGCACCACTGCAAAATCTGCACATTAACGTGGCAAATTCCGAATAATTAGAAATGAAGGGCAATACAAGGTTCTACAAAAACTGCACATTTTTCAGTGACGCCTGATCTAGCCCACTCCTTGTGTGCGTGGTACCTATGAAGATGGCCCATGGCCCTCCCAGCAGTCTGAGATCTGAGGTGAACGCAGGAGTGAATGTTTGAAATTTCGAAAGGAGTCATAGTTCACTGCGGTCTACTTTTGGGTGTTTTTTTTTCTTTTTCATACACCAACCGCTGAAATGTCCATTTATGTCTTAAAATCATTAAATGTCGTCCATTGTGCATTTGTCATTATTCTTATCATAACTGTTATAAAGAAGTGTACATAGCACTACTGGTGTTGGTAATCTAGGGTGCTTTGATGAAGCAACACAAAACCTAGACAACTGTATCTGGAGTCAACATAGGTACAGCCTTCCGGTCTGTAAGTAAAGGTTTGCTGAGGTCCTGTTGAAAGGTCTGAACAAGAAAGCTCTTTGCAGAATGTACGTAGATGATCATATCACATTATCTGAAATGGAGAGCACATAAAATCCTAACAAACACACTGAAGACGTGTGAAATTGATAATATACGACTCGAGTATTTTTGGTAACATCTATGCAGACAAACCATTCTCTAGCTGTCTCAATTCATGAAGCTGTAAATGACAGTGGGATTGTGTGAGAAGTGATTCCAATCCATGATGCTGACTGAGGGTTCATCTGTCACGATAGATGAGTGGTTAGTCCACAGGATGAAAGCCTGCTTTGTTTTCCTTTTAGGATTTTTTGGTACTATCAGATCGCAAGACGCCGTTCTGAGCCCATTTGTGGCACCAAAGACCTTTATGCCCCCTTAGAGTGTCCTTGGTATCGAAGGGCTCTGGGAGAGGTGGACGTGTCTCTGATGCAGATGGGCCTCCTGAAGCATGTTTCACAGGATGGAAACAGATCGGGTTGCTTCTGACAATCGCTGTGTCAGTAAATTGTAAACGCTCTCCTCCCAGGCCAAAATCTGGTTTTGAGCTGGCTAACCTGAGCCCATCGAGAGTACTGCTCAGCGGGTTTGGACCCGTAGCTGCACTCAGTAGGTCACTGGTCAGAATCCGAGGGCCGATGTATTGATGCTGCCGTTGGGCACTTGAGCGAGGACCTTAACCCCCCCCCCAGCTTTGGGACCCTGCACACTGCCCAAGCTCCCTGGCTGCTCCTCAGGGAGAGTAAGATGGGGTAGAAAAAAAACAATTTCCCCATGAGGATGAATAAAGTATCAATATTCTATTCCATACTGAACTTTCTCACTGTATCCCTGGGGCGAACCTCTGCAAGTGCCATTCCCATGCTCTGTTTATGTCTGTCTATCTCTCTGTGACTTTTTGTCCTTGTGTGTGCCTGTCAGACACAGTGAGGATGCAACACACTTGCTTTAGAGTAGCAAAAAAAAAAGTTTACTAAAATAAATTAATTTATTTTTCAAATCAAATGCATATTTTACTGACTGAAGGTCATCCATGAATTATATTACATTCACTAAATCAGAGTTTTTTTGGAATTTAATGTAAAGGAACTGGTTTTTAGGCTTAAAATGTAGCTCCGAATTTAGTGAAATATGCTAGAATGTATAATGCATCACGCCTTTGCAGCCTTCGGGCCCCAGCACCTTTATCCTTATCCTCTTTGTCACTAGCTGGCTTGTTTCAGCCCAAATGCCCAGGCTTTGGTTTTGTGCACCGTCCTACTTCACTCTGCTGAGCACCGAAGGGCACGGAAACGGCGGCCCTTTCGACATGTTTGCCATCCTGCTCCCATCTCCAGTTTAGTTTGTGTGCTTCCTGGTCTTGAGAGAACAGCTAGACCTCTGCCACAGCCCCCCCTACATGTGACCCATTGTTGGGGTGCTTACAGTGCCAAACCATAACACTGCTTTGCGCGGTTACCTGGAAAGTAAGCTTAGGGCAGTATCTACAAATGACAATCAAAAACAAAACACATTTTTACGTGGTCCTTTTCTATAGTGACCTGTGTATGGAGTCTTGAATCCATTCCTGTTTAGTTTAATTAATTCTGCTCTCAATTCCTTTTCTATGTTTCCAAGCCTTGACTATTCAGGGACAATGGCAGCTATAACTGAAGAGGTCTACAGTCAGCTGTAACATCCGTGTTTCACACTGACATGCAGGTCAAGACCTATAATATGAGTATTATCAATTGGATGTGATTCAATTAGGCTCCTGAGTTACTCAAATCTCAAATTATCATCATCTAGTTCAGTTAAACCCTATTACAGAGATTGCTGCATGGTGTCATAGCTCTGTTAAGAACTGCTTCACTGTTCTTCACTATTCTTCACAGAATAGTGGCCAAGCATACTGCCATTTGAGTGCTTATCTTTTCTAAGTGTTAAGTCTCACGTTACATCTTGCTTTGACATAAATGAAATCAATGAAAATTAAATCACTATTCAAGATCCTATGTCTCCACAGAACCTGGCCAATTGAGGGATTTTATTCTTTAATTAATTTATTTTTATTATTATTATCATCGCATATTTGTTAATCCAGCTGGACATGCACTGAGATGTTTGGGTCCAGTTCTTTGACCTCATTTCAGCGTACGCTTATCCAAGCAGGCAGCTCTCTAGATGCAAACAGGCACTTATTCATTCTGACACTGGAACAGCTGTTAACCAGTTTGTGTCGACAAAAGTGAGTTAAAAAAAAAAAAAGATTTTCAGGGTGTGCGTCTACGTGTTGCGGGCTTGCGTGTCATTTCATTTTCTGTCTGCTCACAAACTAGGCCTTCTTTTTTGTCATTTGAACTTGCGAAGGCTGGCATTGAGGCACTGGCTGTATGCAGTGCAGCCCACGTCACATTACATCAGTGTGATCAGTCTGTTAGGCAGAGCAGCGGGCTGCACAGTTTCCCTAGACTTGGTCCTTGAACTTATTTACTTGTTGAACTTTGGTTAACAATGTATGGAGCATCAAATTTTCCTTTTCATAAAGGATGGTTTACACTTACATTAAAAAGAAATCACTGGAAAGTGAATTAAATATTTTGAATTTACAATTATCCACCAAATATATTCAGGGTTGTTCCTAAGAGTTTATGTTGTTATTGATTTGTTTTAAGAATTTTTACTTTTCCTTTTTATATATATATATATATATATATATATATATATGAAAATCCACAGCCTCATAAGGACAAAGGCCTCTGTATATTTTGAAATGTAATGGCCTGAATAAAATGGTCTTACTGGGCTTTTGAATGGTGTGTTAAAAAACCTGATGTGCTGATGGAATTATATGGCAATATGTTCAAAACTAAATTTTATGGATGTCATTCATAATATCTGAATTCGTTTCAAATGATGTTTAAATGGTCTGTTTATAGAACTCCAAACTCTGCTGTCACATAAAATGAAATCACTATTCAATGCCGCTAAATATCTTCCTTTCAGATTCTTCTGAGGGGGTTGTGTGGCAAACCTGTTTTTGTGATATAAAACACAAAATATTCTGCTTCTAAGGGTCTGTATAGATATTATTTATAAAGTTACAAAGGGCAAAATGAAAAAAAAAAACAAGGTATGAGGCTTAGGTCCCGAAATAATAAACTTTGTGAAATAAACGGTCTCTGTTTTGTTAACTACACTGCGATTCGGGAAAAAATAAAGTATCACCCTTAAAGATGTTTTCTGTGAATGTGTCAGAAAAGCAAATGACATAATTAAAAAATTATTTTTAGCTGTTTGACAATATTTAGTTAGCTATCCATTATTCTCCAGGATGCAGTTGTGGAATGTAAAGTTTCCTGAAAATGTGTATTGTCATGTACAAACAGCAGACACTGTTGTTTATGGTAAAGGTGGGAGAGCCGTGATCCATTCATTTACAGTGCAGGTGATTTGTGGTGTATCCAGAGACATTGTTTGCAGGCAGAGAAGAATGGGAAGCGTTAATTAGTCCAATGGAAGCACTTAACATTTGAAAGGGCCGAGACAGAGACCGGAGACACGTGCGAATGCTTCAGCATGCCACAGACCCCCCAGCACCGCTGTGTAAATTGCTTTTATTTACTATACCTTGACTAATCAGATCAAGGCTGTGGCTCTTGTGAAGTTTTCCTCAAAAGTAAAACCAAACCCTCCAGCTCAAAGGATTAAACTGAAGAAATGAGAAACGGTTGATAAATACAAGTAGGTGCCTCTGAATAAGAGAAATTACCGTTTTCACTTTTCATACCAAATAAACTTATGATATGCATTCACTGAGCACTTTTTTAGGAACACTATACTGATACTAGGTAGCTAGGGCCTCCTTTTGCTTTCAACAGCCTGAGTTCGTCATGGCATGGATTCCACAAGATGATGGAAACGTTCCTTTGAGATTCTGGTCCACGTTGATATGATTTCATCACACACTTTCTGCAGGTCTGTCAGTTGCACATCCGTGCTGCCAATCTCCCGCTCTACCACATCACAAAGACGTGCGTCGGGATGCGGAACGCTGAAGTCATCGTTATGTTCATGAAACCAGTTTAAGATGAATGTTGAATTTTGCTTTGTGGCATCATGGATTATCATGCTGGAAGCAGCCATTAGAAGATGGATAAATTGTGGTCATGAAGGGACATGGTCAGATAGGCAGTGGCATTCGAGCTACGAGCGGCTGGTATGACCAGCCTGGTATGAGCAGGTAGTATGACCAGCCTGGTATGAGCAGGTGGTACGACCAGCCTGGTATGAGCAGGTAGTATGACCAGGTGGTATGACCAGCCTGGTATGAGCAGGTAGAATGACCAGCCTGGTATGAGCAGGTGGTACGACCAGCCTGGTATGAGCAGGTGGTACGACCAGCCTGGTATGAGCAGGTAGTATGACCAGCCTGGTATGACCAGGTGGTATGACCAGCGTGGTATGACCAGGTGGTACGACCAGGTGATACGACCAGCCGGTATGAGCAGGTGGTACGACCAGGTGGCACACCACCACCACCAGCAGCCTGAAATATTCACAGAAGACAGGTTGGGTCTGTGGAAACAAGATTCTTCACCACACCAGGCTGCATTTTCCCATTTTTCAGCTGCTCTACTTCAGTGAGCCTGTGCCCAGTGCAGTCTCTGATTTTTGTTTTTGGCTGAAAGGAGTGAGTGGAACCTGACATCTTCTTCTGTTGTAGCCCATCCGCCTCAAGGTTTGCTGTGTTGTCTATCTTGAGATTCTTTCCTGCTCACTGCAGTTCTACAGGGTGGTTATCTGCGTTACCATAGCCCAGTGTTTCCTAGCTGGTAATCCCCCCGAGAGGCGTTTTTGCTCCTTCTGGGGGAGAGCAAAAAGATGGAGGCTGTCTGGGGGTCTCCGAAGACCAGGTTGGGAAACATTGCCATATCCCTTTCAGTCAGCTTGAACCAGTCTACCCATTCTGACCTCTCTCATCAACAAGGCATTTGCGTCTGCAGAACTGCTGCTCACTGGATGTTTATATGAGTAAACGCTAGGGAGGAGAGTGCATGCAAACCTCGGGAGTTACAGAAATATTCAAACCAATCATTCAGGTCATCAGATCAGGTGTTTGATATGAACATTAACTGAAGCCCCTGACTTGTATATGCGTAATGTAACACACTGCACTGCTGCCACATTATTTGCTAATTATATAATTACATGAATATGCATCTCTAAAGGTGCTCCTAATAGGGTGCTCAGTGAATACATGTTATATATAGCAAGCAGGAGTACTTTATCCATGTGGAAATTTGGTATTGATCACTTATACCAAAAGTCAAACTTTATATATATATATATATATACACACGATTGCAGGTAGGTTAATCAACTCCTGGAGCTATATACATTACTTTCCAAACAGTGAGACAGATCCTTAACTACTTGCGAACTTTGCAGTACGCTATTAGAGATCTGTAACTGCCACCATCATATCAAACATCACATCTTCACTGTGCACAGTCCATGACTGACCTTAACTAACTGCACTGCATCGGCTCCAGTGAATCTGGCACTTCCTGACGTATAAATTAAGTGATTTGATTGTCTGTCACTCTATAGCAGCACGGGTTGTGGAGAAGCATGCGATGCGGTGATTGGCCCGCGCAGACAGTGGGGGAGGGGTTTGTCTGGCCCTGGCCTGGCTGTCAGATTGGTAAACTGAGGCAAGAGATGGTGCTGCAGCCTGCAGGTAGTGATCTGATGGTGGAAAAGGTTTGCCGTGATTGACAAAGCGTGGTTTTGTTTTTACAAGTTGATAGAAAAGGGCGTTCTCCTCAAAACAAATTTAAAGTAAAGATAATTTGGTGCTTGGAAATAGCGAAAACGTCGCGTGGGATACCCTGTGAGCTTAAGGAACCATCCGGTTTGAGGAGCACGAATTTTGTGCAAGAAACTTCAAACATTCAGCCAGCTAGCAAACAACCCTTCGGCCATCACAAAGAATGAAACGTTTCAAGAGAGGTGGGTTTATTCCTTTCAATGCATTCGCTATGCCCGGTGTTCGCACATTAAATCGCGATTTCCTTGAACTTAACGGCCCACTATTGGGTTTAACAGGAATGCGGCTTTTATGGCGAGCAAATACAGCGTGTGTTTGCGTTTGAATTTGGAGGGACAGTTATTTGGGAAGCAAGCATGGTGTCCATCTGGCGGAGCGGCCAAGGAGTTTTCGGGGTGGGGGCTGAAGTAACGGTGTAGGAATTGCACATTTGGTTCTCTGCTTTGTCGTTCATATAATAAATTCCTGCTAGTTGCACTGATTTCCTTTGTATAGCTTTAGCCTTGAAACAGCGAGACCACTGACGCAGATCATCGTCCGGGGGGGGGTAGAATTCCACCCGATCTACCCCCAACAAACTATGGAGTCCAAGTGGCTTCTGCCTCAACTTTTTTTTTAGTCTCCACATAAAGCCAGCCAGCTATTTAACCGTGAGTGCGAGGCGTCCACCTGTTAAATATTCGCTGTTTTGTGTCATTCTAATAACAGAACTTGCCCGCATTACTTATTGGTAACACATGAGTTGTTTTTGTTTTCACTATTTTTCGAGGTTGAGGTGCGCAGTTTTCTATGAGGCAATGAGCATCATTTCGACACGGCTTTTAAATATATATTTTTGTAATAAAGCTGTGTGTGCTCTGTGGGCAACTAGTGATGCATTTTTACGGTACTCGTATTGGAGTCTGAACTGGAAAGGGGCTTACCCCCCTTAAGGTATATTATCTTCGGTTTAAAAGGAATAGCACTATTTTCCCAGCCAATTTTCCCCTCCCCAATGTCGTTAACCTATATAATGAGTTATTTTAATTTTCTATCACTCTGCATTGATGTTTCTTTCGGTTGAGCTAATTCAGTTCTGTGGCTATTTTTAGTGCCCAGCAGTTTTGACGCAGTCGAGTCAATATCTGCGCTTTCTTGAGTTGTTTTCCGGTCGCCAACTCAAAACGTCCACACTATTAGCTGTATTATGGGGGTGGGGTGAGAAATTGCCCTGCGTGGGCTTTTACCTGCCCTCGAGGGCTCGGGGAGCGGAAGCGCGCGCGGCCGTGCGGGACGTGCGCGGATCCCCCGCCGCCTCGAGCCGCCGGTGCGCATTGTGCGCGAGTCAGGGCGGCGCTGATGGATCCCTCATCACGGCCCGATCGCCAGCTCGGATTTCACGGGGGGGGGGAGGGAGGTCACAGTCCCATCTGTGCAATGAACCGCGAGCTCGTGCAGTCACGGCTTGGCGTGCACGTTTAAATGCCTTCATATCAGCCGCCCACTGGCGGTTTATCTCAGCAGAACAGCACATGTTTTATAAGGTTCCGTTTTCGCCTTGGGTATGTCTGGCTATTTGTACAGCTGCTAGTGCAGGTTTTATTAAATCCCGACATTATATTGTTGGAGGCCTTTTCCAGTTACCATTGTTCGCAAGAAAGTAAAGGTGTAACAGTATATCGGCGGGGTCATAGAGGCTTGCATTGGGTTTTCATTACGATTTTAAGTGGCTTGGTCACCCAAAGGCGAATGATACAAGATGCTACATTTGCTGCTATTTCTGCCTCAATTTTTTTTCAAAAAGCCATATTTCGGGAGTTGCGGGTTATATTCAGGTTTTTTTTTGGGAGGGGGGGTGATATGTGCCATATGAGAATTTGTCGGAGATATTTATCTTTTTTGCTTGTAAATGCGATTGTCACCCCCACCCAAAAAAAATATTTGTGATGTATCTCTTGATAAATTCCATTATGATTTTATGGAGTTCAGTGGTGGGAAGGTGTTGCTGATTAGTGTGTGTTTCAGCCCTGGACGACGCTGACTCCTCTGTGGTGTCAGACAGCGACACCTGCGAGGACGACACGGGCAGCTGCAGCTCCCCCCTGGACCTGTCGCATCGATCCGCGAAGCGCAGGCGTCGGGGCAACCTCCCGAAGGAGGCCGTGCAGGTGCTGCGAAGCTGGCTGTACGAGCACCGCTTTAACGCCTACCCGTCTGAGCAGGAGAAGCTGAGCCTGTCTGGGCAGACGAGCCTCTCCGTGCTACAGGTATGCAGCCTGGGTTCTGCTCTTTGGGCTCTCTGTACTGCTCTGTCTTGCCCTGGTCATTTGAGCTCAAAGCAGTGAGTCTTGTTTGTAAAGGGAACTCTTGTGTTTTTACATCATGAAAGCCCATACCAGTGTTTTGTTTCGTTTTGTTTTTATGAAATATCCACAACAAAAATGACATTTGTTTTCACCAGTATATATTTTGGATTACTTAAGTAAATATCCTGTGTGTGTGTGTGTGTGTGTGTGTGTGTGTGTGTGTGTGTGTGTGTGTGTTTTTCTCTCCTGTTGCTTTGTTCCCCACTGGGTCAATCTAATTTTAGCAGTTCAAACTTTAAGGCTAAATATAATATAGTACAGCTTGATTGAATTTGTCGCATTTTAATCATGGGTACTTCTGTTTCAGCTTTTCGGTTGGAGCAAGAATTATCAGCCTGTCCATACAAACGTATCCACAGCGAAATGTTTTGTGAAACGGAGAATAATGTAGGCTGTGTTTAAATGCCGCGTCTGTGGTCAGTTTTGTATTTGAAGCAGAATGTATGTCGGGTCAAAGTCTGATCTATTTCCAGCCGTAATTTTGGCCGTGCTCTTATATCGGCGACGTATCTTGATCAGAAATTAATAAGGTGCCTCTCAGGAGCCGCTTCATTAATGGTGTTTGGGCCTGCAAACCAGGCCCATGGTTCAGAGAACTGAAGGAGATTCAAAGTTCTGAGCTGTTTGCATCAGCCAGCGTCTTGCATATCTGTTAGTGGCCTGAGATGCTGAGACACTTACTGTTATTGTGGTCTAGCAATAGCAAAAGAAGTCTGTGTCTTAAAGTAAAATTGCTGCCAGGTGTATTTCACAAAGTGTCACATTGTGTAGTGTGACACTTTGGTAGCAGAAGAACAGACTTAAAAACTAACCAGTCTTTTGGTCTGATTAGGGTCACGTTATTCAAACTAAAATGTTTCTCAAGACTTACCATCTTGATCTAAATTCCTAAAGATGCTAGTCCCCTCCGAGAGACTCACACACACACTATTCATCTTTCTTGCATCTGGTTGTTTTTTGTGCAACAGTGTTAGTCAGTATGTTTTGCCTTGAAATGTAATGAGACCAATGCAACTGGTTAGCAAAAATAATGACTTGGGTAAAAACTTTGCTCTACAAACTACTTGCAAATACTCCTGACAAGTTATTGGAAATAATTGCTACTTTAATTGGTGTCGCTGGCGTGTGTCCATTTGCAGTGTATGTAGGTAAATACAGCTTTGCATCGATCATAAAGAAGCTATAATAATCCATGTGTTCTGTGAATTCAGTCTCAAAACCAAATTAGGGGAAAACGGCAGCATCTTTTCCCATTTTAAAATCAGAACGGGAGAAAGAAAAACAGGAAAAGGGGGGAAAAATGTCATGTTTTCTTTTTTTAAACCAAACACAAACTCCTAAAATCATTGTTTTTGTTTTTGTGATATTCACAGGAAATCTGGGGGACGCCGGACAAGAATACATAAAACATTATTTTAATATTATACAGTGCCGACCAAAAGTCTGGGAACACCTACCTTATAGAAAGCTTTATTTGCAATGTCCTCTACATTTTAGGATAATTTTATAAAGATCTCAAGAATATAAAATGAAATATCCCTGGTGTAAAAACAGCATAGACGAGCATAGCTGGTTACCAGCATCTTTCATTTTGGTGCTGGTGGACGAGTGCAGCTATGTCGGTCCCCTAGTTACACCAGCACTAACCAGCATAGACCAGAGTGGCACTGATGAGGGGCCTGCACTGTAAAGTTTACTGGCTTATTTATATTTTATTGATAAGAACCGCAACATGTTTGTTTCATTATGGAATCTGGCCAGCAGATTGAACGGCGTAGTTTGGTGCCAATTTACCTGGGGGACCAGCATAAGTGTACTGGTCTACCTGCACATGAAGCTCGTCCACCAGCAGTGTTCCCTTAATGATGCTGGTTCACCAGCACCAAAACACAAGAGATGCTGTATAACCACATGCATTATTCTGGTCTCAGTTGTTTTTTCTTTTTTCCCAGCAGGTTGTTATTTTATAGTTGTGGTGTCTTTACATTTATCCTAAAATGTAGAGAATAGCACAAATAAACTTATCTATGAGAAGGTTTCTCCAAACTTTTAACTGGCACAATAGGTGTTTTATTCTATATTATCCTGCATCCACTGAATTTACTGTGAATGTCACAAAAACCGGAATGAACGTTTCCTATTTGGTTTCAATACAGAATTCAGAAGTTGTGAAGCATGAGCTGCTTTCCCGTTTTTCTTTCAGTTCTGATTTTAAAAAAGGAACCAACAAGTGCCACTGATTTTGTTTTCCCCCCGATTTGGTTTAGAAATGGAAACGTCAAAGAATGAGCGCCGATTCTTTCGATGGACACTGGGTCTCCCCATATGTAATAATTGAATCTCCATCTTCAGATCTGTAACTGGTTTATAAATGCCAGGAGGAGGCTGCTCCCAGACATGCTGCGAAAGGATGGTAAAGATCCCAACCAGTTCACCATCTCCAGACGGACGGGGAAGGCCGAAGCGAGGGCGTCCGCGGTGCCCCAGTCTCCAGAAGAGACGCCCCCTTCGCTCCCCCTGCCGCGGCCTTCCGTGATCCGACCGGCCCCTGCGCTGGACCTCTGCCTGCTGGGCAGTACGGCTGCGGCCATCCTGGCGGGGGCCAGTCTCACTGCACCAGTGCGGTCGGACACGCAGGGACTCCTGACTGGCGGCGCCTCTGCGGAGGCCCGGGTGAGCCCGGTGTTGGGGGGCGGGCTCTTCAACACTCCGCCGCCCACACCGCCCGAGCCCCGCCCACAGGACTTCAGCGACCTCCGCTTGTTGGTGGACGCCGCTCTTCAAAGAGCAGCAGAGCTGGAGCTTCAACAGAGAGAAGGGGCCCCCAGTACGGGCCCCATCACCGCTGCCACCGCCGCCGAAGAAACCGGCAGCTCGCTGGAGAAGCAGAGCGACAGCCCGGCCCGGGGGCCCCAGCTGGCTATTCCCGGAGGGGAGGGTGTTTACGAGCCTCCGACTTGGAGTGTGATGTGTGGGGAGCCCCGGCCGACACCCCCAGCAGGCTCCTTGGCTTGCGCGTGGGGCTCCACTCACACCCTACTTCCCGTGCAGGAGGCTGTCAACTAGGCTCTGCTTTTTCCTTTGCTTCTTGTCATGGGTTCAGAACTGGCTGGACCAACGGGATTGATATCCCCCGCTTTTGCTGAGAAACGGACAAGCTCCGCCCCCTCGCCCCCCCCACAGCTGAAAATGGGTGGTGTGTTTACAGGTGCTCTGGAACATTTTATCACAATTTACTTTTTTTTTAAGGTTATTTGACAGGAAAGGGACTATTTTTGACACTGTAAAACCGCATTCTGGAAATGTTCTAACTGAAGTGTGAAGGGTGTGCATTTTGTACGGTATGTGTGGGGGGGGGGTTTCCTTTCTTTCTGTGAGAGGCCCCAGGGTGGGACGGTTACCAGGATGAAGCTGTGCTCTGCCTCCAACACTAGAGTGTGACAGAATGGCAAAGTAATTCAGTTGTACCACAAATGTGCCACAGATTTGAATGTAGTGTTTTTGTCTCATTTGATTCCTCAGATATTTACCTCCCACTTCGCTGATAAAAATGTTCTTTCCCTGCGATCACAGGAGCAACCCATGAGCTTCTGTGTCGTTTTCATACGCACTTTAAAAAAATCCGTGATTTTCTTAGTGCCAGATTTGGATATTCATGCTCCTTGGTGGTGCTTCTGAAAATTTAAATTGAGCCATTTTATACTGTGTCCGGTACCTTCTGGTCACTTCAATCGCTTGCAGTCTTTTTCTGTACGATATGTACCTCAGTGTCACTTGACTTTGGTGCGCGCCAAAAGTATTTCTTGTTCTTTCTCAGCCTCTTGGCATTGTCACCTCAGTTTTCTATTGTATCTGATTCTGTCGAACCCTGTCGTTCACTTACGTTATCTATTTAATTTAATTTTTTTTTTAAATGATGTGGGTCCAGCTACATTAAAAGGCAGCCAGTTGCCTGGTCCGTTATTAGAAAGCTTAGCTAATTTTTCTGATTTTAGGACAGTACAGAATGGGGAAATGCATCTGCATGAGAGTAAATCTGCTGCTTCTGTTGCCACCAGCCATTGCTGCTTTGCCTTTCTGAGGTGCTGCATGTCTGGAGCAGGGGGGGGGGGGGGGGGGGGGGGGGGGGGGGGGGGGGGGGGGGGGGGGGGGGGGGGGGGGGGGGG
>JABFDZ020000109.1:23367620-23391930 GCA_019775955.2 Pollimyrus isidori | reverse complement strand
CTTATCACACCATTGAGAGAAACTGAGTGGAGGAAACATGGGGCAGGAAACACTAGTTTTGCCCTGTTTCCTCACACATGCAGTTTCCTGCAATAAGAGTTCAGTTTAAGTTCAATTTGTTCTAATACGTTGCAATAACATGAGAAGGTTAGAAATAAATGTATTTACATTGTATTTACACTTCTGTTGCTCCCCAACAATTACCGAATGACCAAATGTTCCCCACAATGTGATTAAAAACCTGTTTTTTGACATTGTGGGGACCGTGTTTCAAGTCCCCACAAACATCTGTGAATGCGATAAAAAAAGTATTTTGTTTGGTTACGTATGGTTACGGTTAGGCCTGGGTCGGGGTTAAAGTCATCATGTTGGGATTAGAGTTCTCCACAGAAATGAATGGAGAGTCCCCACAAAGATATAATTACAAGCCTCTGTGGTTCTTTGTGTGTGTGTGTGTGTGTGTGTGTGTGTGTGTGTGTTGGGGGGGGGGAGTTATGACTACATTTTATGATTCAGTTCTGATTCAGAAGTCTGATGGCTGGAGAGAATAAACTGTTTCCAATCCTGGCAGTGAATATGGAACTTTGGAAAACTGCAGGAAAACGTCATGTGGCCACGGATGAAAATTAAGCCGAACAAGTCACAAAGCATCTCAATAGTCAAGGGGGAGCTAAGGAAAAGTTCTGCATCGTTGATGACCCAATCCCAACGGTGTCTGACCAACCTATAAAAAGCCTGGGCAGATGCTACAATGCAAGTCTCAGGGACAAAGACCAAGTGCAACAACTAAGGTAGGACATGACTAATGATATAGAGAACATCAGCAAGACCCTACTGCCAGGTAAGCTCAAGCTGTAGTGCCTATAGTTTGGGCTTTTTTCTTGGGTAATGTGCCCATTCACCATCTACAAGGTCCCAATAACAACAACCAGAGAAGATGGAACAAACCGTAACCTCATATGTGAAGAAAGAAGCTTGGTGTCCTACGCTGTCTGACCAACATCAACCTCTATGGCAAAGGGGTCCTTGAACTACCCATCATGAGGGAAGAGTACAAGTGCTATAAAATAAGACTCCACGTGACTCTAATGGACTCTAGAGATCAGACCATCAGCAATCCTGCACCGGTTCTGTTAACTGGATGGAAATGGACATCATCCAATACGGTGCGGCTTGCTACTTTATACAAGGCATAATGACATCATGGGGCATGTCCAGCAAGGAATAGGAGGCCTTGGCCTTACGGCAAGTAAACCAAATTGGCCTAAGGCCTCAACATCAGAGAGGAGGAAAATGGTGGTTGAGGAGGTTCGCCGTCAGGAGGAGGCAGAACGATGTGCAAAGGCTGTTGCTCTTGTCAAGAAGGCACAATGGATCAGGTGGGAAGGCCTGGAGAGGAGAAAGCTCAGCTGGAGGGAGCTCAAAGTCATAAACAAGTCAGAAACTGACTACTGAGAAAATTATGGCACAATTAATTACCAGTTACAGTAATTACCAGATTCAGGTAATCCTTATAAAATTGAACAAATCTATTCAGAGAGAAATTGTCTATGGTATGAATTAAATGGCTGAAATGGGACATTGAAAATCTCACTTCTTAAAATATTTTGCATCATGTGTAAATTAATTGTGTTGAAAACCAGTTTCCTGTGTCCCAAGAGAATGTGACAAAACTGGAATGGGTGTGAATGCATCTTTCCTTTACACTTTAAGAAAGAAACCCATTCACACAGATTGTTACATGGGTAACAGGCTTCCATAACATTTGTGTACATAATTTTAAAAATCTTGTCAGTTTTTTTTTTGTTATATAGCAGATGTAAAATTAATTGTACATCATAAATCTGGGTGAGTCTGGTTTCCATGGTGACAAATGGGTCTGGACGCTAAACACAGGATAGACTGTTATGATGCTGTTGTAAATGCTTCCCTTGTTTTGCTGATGTGTCAGTTACAGCGTTCATCTGCAGTTAATTATATGTAAAAACACATTTAGATGAATCTTGATAATTGTGAGAAGACATTTTAAAATGAACCCCTTTCTTAAATTAACATATGAGTGACAAGTGGTTGTTTTGTACAGTCTTTGTACAGAAACTGGATGACCCTCATTCTTTCTGTACCTCATTGTGCAGTTATTTTCTGTTCATTTATCTTCTTGTTCTTATTCAGTGCAGTTACCTTCCTGTAAATGAACATTGCTTGAACTAAACCCCATTCAGTTCAGTAGTTATCGCAGAAATAAGCCCCAACAGTGTGATCAGGACCCGACGCGAAGCGATATAGTACCACGTGACTAACATTGAAACGTTAGTAAGACAATTTATAACATCTACAAATGAATATATAATGACACATGTATTTTATTTATTTACAGGTATTAAATTGCACATTTCCATTAATTGTGAACTGTGACATTGTAAATGTGGTCCCACATTTAGGGATTTTAAACATACAAGTAGTACCGGCTATGCATTATTACTTTGGAGCGGTTATTATTTGAAAAGAACAAACCTGTAAATGTCTCAACTGACCAATCAGAATCAAGCATTCCAGAGAGCCGTGTAAGAAGCTGTCAATATAGTGTGTTTATGGACACCGTGGGAGTTTGATGGGTCTTTGCTGAGAATGATTCTGACAAGGGAAGCCCATAAAGGTTACCAAAATAAGCATGAATCATTCATGTAGGACTTGAGTGACAGCTTTGCTGAACAAGTGTTAAAGTGTGTGTGTGTATAACCAAGATTACACCTCACAAAAGCCATGCGAGTATAGGATAAATAATGATTAGTTATATACACATGTGTACAGTTATTCACATATTTTAGCTTTGAAGCAGAATTCAAATGTGGGACACTTGCACTGCTAGAGCAAGTTTGTAGCCGGCTCTTAGGAGCATGATTGAAATCCCATAAAACAAGGAAGAAGCCCTTCATTAATGAGAAACAAGCCAGGTTGGTTGAAAATATGTATATTTTACAAAGAAGCTTCGTATTATTTTCCAGAGCATTCAAGATCTTTATCGTTTTGGAAGCCATTAAGAAAAAAATGCTCTTCTTGTTTTATCCGGTTCACTTTGTGTTTAAATACTGAAAAAAACATAATAGGTGTAATCTTTGGGGGCCGAGAACCAATGAAATGTTTTTTTTTTATTATTTCCTATGGGAAAAATTTGATTAGAACTCAAACTTCTTAGGATTCGATCCGGAGTCCGGAACGGATTAAGTTCGAGAATCAAGGTACCACTGTATATGAAACCACTGCTGTTAGTACCAAAGTATTCACCACAGGTGAATACAGTGTTGCACCTTACATACAGTTTGCATGTAAGGAGATTCTGCAGGGCATTTTTTTGATGCATATACAGACAGCAACAGAACACAGCAATACCTACACCCGATCGGAAGAATCAGTGCCGATTCTTCAAACTTTTTCCATGGCAGGTAACAAGAGATCCTGGAGGAAACCCACCACAGACACAGGAGTAGCATGAAAGCGCTGCACGCACAGAACCAGAGACAAGATACAAACCTACCACAGATACTGGACGAGCGGGAAAGCTCTGCACACACAGAACAACAGGTAAGATACTAACCAGTAGTCTCTGGAGGTGTGATGCTATGCTCCTAGTGTTGGATTCCGTTCCATGTTTTAACTATTGCTTTCACCTGTTCCCTGTTTTCTTGTGCCGGTTCTTGTTGATTGTTCTCACCTGTCCTGTGTTTCCTTGTTAGCCCTCTGTATTTAAGTACTTGATCCTTGGTTTAGTTATTTGGTTTTGCTATGCTTGCTTCCCTGCTTGTGCGCTGTGTTACCAGTTTTCCCTTCATAGATAATTTTTTTGTTCTGTTATATTATTCCCCTGTTTAGTTTTGACCCCTTGTGGTCTTTTTGTTTATAGTGCTTCTAGTGTCCTCAGTACAGTATCTGTAATAAACCCCTGCTTTTTTCCGGAGCCACACGTGTATCGTTTTCCTGCCTGTACCATATCCCAAGTCTGTGACAAGAACCCCCAATTCTGTGACAATGAAGAACTCATTTAGGTGTCACGTAACAGTATGAAGGGCACCCTTAACTGAAATGTTACCTTATTTTGTTATCGGACTATAGGATTCTAGTGGCACAATCTGACAGTGGAATAGTTAATGTTAAACATCTTTAACAATGGAAACTTTAAATGGAAACTGCTTACTGGTAAGCTGTTCTAAACAGCTATTACTGTAAGATTCTCGGTGATGTTCCCTGCAATGTTGCCCTACTGGTAAAACTTGTTCCTGTAGTAGGGGTGGCATATAGCTTTATTTTTTATGTTTCACTTTCATAAGCTTAGTGTGAAGTGGAACTGTGAAGCGGCATCATGTCGACGGAGCTCCTGGCGCAGGAATTGACATGCCCGATCTGCCTGCAGCTCTTCTCAGAACCGGTGATGCTGCCCTGTGCCCACAACTACTGCGTCTCCTGCATCCAGTCTGCCACGGACTCGGAGAAAGGACCACACCACTGCCCTGAATGCCGACAAGAGTACCATGGGATTAAGGACATTCAGAAGAACCTGAAGCTGTGCAACATCATTGAGAGCTACAAGGTCACCACAGGGAAGGGTCAGGACAGGAACACAGTGCACTGTGATGACTGCTTGCCCATCAGAAAACCAGCCTTCAAGACCTGTTTGAAATGCGAGATCTCCCTGTGTACCGATCATCTCCAGGCTCACGCAAAGAAGATGTCCTTCAGGAACCATACACTGGTCGAGCCGCTGTCAAACCTGAACTCCCAGAAATGCTTGTTTCACAGCAAGAGCCTGGAGTTTTACTGCGCGACTGATGCCGCCTTTCTCTGTGCGACCTGCTTCATTGAAGGTACCCACTATGGCCATGATATTCATAACTTTGAGAGTGCCGGGGCTGAGATGCGGTGCATTTTGAGGGCTGACCTGAAGCTCGCCAAAGAAAAGCTCCAGATGACCTCTTTCTTGCTGCAGAAGAGCCTTGGGGAGGAGATGGCGTTCACTGATGCCAGCGACCGTCTTGCAGTAAAAGCCCTGGGCATCCTGGACAGTATGATTAACCAGCTAAATGGCTACAAGTGCCGACTGAGCAAGCAACTGGAGGAGGAGCATGTGTGTAAGCAGGAGAGCTGGCAGGCCAACATAAATCAGATGACTAAGCAGCAGAGTCTCCTGAAGGATATCCAGGAACAGGCTGAGTCTGTTCTGGCAGAGACGGACCAATGTCTGTTCGTTCACCAGTATCTATCGATCAAGTCCCAGCTTAAAGAAGCCTTAGAGAGTAACGTGGATATGCCAGCACCTCCCACTGTGGACACCAGACATTTATGTGCTCTCACAAGAACAGATGAGTTGAAGACCGATATAGCTACGCTGCTCCAGGCACTGCACACCTTGCTCACTCCATTGGAGTTGACCTTTGACCCCAACACAGTCCACAATAGCTTGCTCCTGTCCAATGACCTGAGGACGGTGAAGTATAACGCCGGCAAGCAGGTCCACCCAGAGCACCCCGAGAGATTCCAGGCCGCGCCTCAGGTGCTGTGCTCCCAGGGTTTCTCTGGTGGACAACATGTCTGGGTGGTGGAGGTAGGCCAGTGCATGTGGTCTGTGGGTGTTTGTTACCGTAGTCTGCCCAGACGTGGGGATCACAGCCGCCTGGGCCACAGTTCTACCTCTTGGCGCCTCCAGTGGAAGAACAAGAAACTGACAGCCTGCCACGCATCGTCCACAGTGGCCCTTCCTGTGACTATTCCTCCCTTGAGGCTAGAAATGGCCCTGGACTACAGTAGGGGCACATTGTGCTTTCATAGCATCAAGGGGCGGCGGGAACACCTGCACACCTTTACAGCCACTTTTCGGGAGATGGTGTACCCTGCTTTTGCCATCCATTCAGCTAATTCTGAGTCCTGGATAACCTTACAGAGCTGAGTATAATTGTACATGTTAGTCTCTATAAAATGCAGAATGAATGCAGTTCCAGTCACGTTTGATTAGTCGCAAATTATGGTTGAATATATAATTATTCTTCTATGAATAAGAAAAATGATACAATAGAGAAATAATACATTTTCAAATACATCTTAGTCTAATATAATTTACTTTTGACCATATATTCTTTTGAACGTTGGGTTCAATCAGTAGACTCAGTAGTTCCAGCTCTGTCAGCTTCCATTTTGGTTGCAATGGTCCATTGGGTAACATTATGACTTGGAACTAGTGAAATTCACTCCTTAGGTTTATGAGAGAGAGGTTCTTCCTACTATTCTACCACTTAAAAAAATGTTTGACTTTCTTATTGTTTATGGTAATGTGAAGTATGTTTGGATGACATGTGATATATGTCATTTGGGTTGGTATTGTCATGGTGAGATTAGAGGCATGTGGTAAAGCAAGTCTACATTTAACTGATACTTTCATCCCAAAGACTTACAGTAAAGGGAAGAGTTACCATATTTTATGTTTGCAGCCATGGATTTGGGCTCATAAGTATTGCACTGCTAGTACTTTACTTGTTGAGCTACTATAAAAAAAAATACTTTTACAGTCTGTTTACTACTATAATTACATGTATTATTTTATGCTAATAATAATCAATTAAACACTGAATTTCTGAGTTTTTTTTTTTGTACATTAGTAATATTCATGTGAACTTTCCTTAATACTGTATCTTTTAAAATATATCCATACTTACTCTCACATATTGCACAATTTGTAAGACATAATATCTTAATTGTTTTTCACAAATGGCAGAATATTTGTCCTTTAATTAGACTGAATTATACACATGTGATGCACATATAGTACTGTGCAAGTCTTCAGCAGAAAATGTTTGACTGTATTTAATATTAGAGCAATATGCAAATTAAAATCATAAAAAATGGAAGGATTTCTCCTGTTCTCCAAAACTGTTACTAGCATCAATGGCTTGATGAAATCCACTTCAGTTCCCCACTGTCTGCCAGGCAGCTCAGCCATTCTATTCGTGTTTGTTCACTTTCAGTCCCAGCTCAATTAAGTCATTAGCATGATTAGCTTACTCAATGAGGTATTGATTAGCCAAACAAGGTGGGGGTAGTAGTCGAGTCAAAAAATACATGAGTGTACTGGATAGGTGCTGTAGATTCTGGGGTGATTTTAGGAGCGGTTTTGAAGTGGATAAGCTGACACACTGTGACAGACATAAGATCTTCCTTGTATCATCATAGTATTTTCTTTGACTGCTTAAGGCTTTTTCACAGTACTGTAGGTCATCACAGATGCCCAGCACTTCTTCCTTATTCTTTATCTCCCTGTCATCATGTATTTGGTGTCACACTCATGCAGTCAGACTCTCACGCAATAAACCTTACAGCAAATATATATTATTCCATTATACAGTAAATGTAAAATCAGCTTCTTCAAAAGCAGTGGTTCATGGTACATGCCTTTTCCTAACAAAATAGACAGTACACAGAACTTGGACAGCTCATTCATTACTTAGACCTAGGCCAAAATTTTATTTCATGTGAGGGAGAGCAGGTGATTGACAGGTGGATCGATGCAGCAGCGGCAGTAATCTAGATGCTGTACCATTGTGTTCTGTGGAAGAGAGAGCTGAGCCAGTAGATTGACTTACCAGTCGATCTGCATTCCTACCCTCACTTATGGTCTCAAAGTTTTGGGAAGTAACCAAAAGAATGAGATCGCAGATACAAGTGGCAGAAATGAGTCTCCTTCGCAGGGAGTCTGGCCTTAGAGACCTCAGACATTTGGACGGAACTCAAAGTAAAGCTGGTGCTCCTCCATATCAAAGTGGTTTGGGCGTCCTGGATGGCGCCCTGGGGAGGTGTTTCAGGCATGTCCAACCAGAAGAGACCCCAGGGCAGACCCAGGACAGTCTAGAGAGAGTATGTCTCTCGGTTGGCCTGTTAATGCCTTGGTATTCCCCTGGAGGAGGTGGCTGGTGAGAGGGAGGTCTAGGCATCCCAGCTCGGACTGCTGCCCCCATGACCCGACCCCGGATAAGTGGCAGAAAATGGATGGAAGGGTAGGTGGTGTTTAATCACTGACTAGGTGACTGTCACTATCAAATCAACAAGAAAAGTAAACATAATATTCAGTAGCTAGATAACTAGCTAGTTGTGGCTCTTGTCGAAGGATTGACATCCACAACAGTAATATTATTATTATTATTATTATTATTAATAATAATAATAATAATTAATAATAATAATGGTCTGCAGAACATTAGGGCAGTTTATTTTTTATATTACCAATCAATCAATTAATGAAACCACTGGATAACAGGCACTCACAATAATTTATAATGGCCTCTGTTTAATCAGGAACCTCATAAATTCACTATCAATTGCACTTTTATGTCTGGATTCCATGATTCCATCCACATTTTTTGCATCACGGACAACACAAGGCTTTACGTGTAGTGTTTTTTGGAACAAAAGAACCATGGTACTTAGTATTACTGTAATACCCCCAAGCCTTGCCAGCATCCCCACCCCACTCCAATTTCTCCCTCATCTGTCTGCCTAAAATCAACACGCCGAAGCTGGGATATCTGCATAAACAAGCGATAGAGATACAGTGGTACCTTGGTTCTTGTACTTAATCCGTTCCGGACTCAGGATCGAATCCTAAAAATTTCGAGTTCTGATCAAATTTTTCCCATGAGAAATAATGGAAAACCAATTAATTGGTTCCCGGCCCCCCAAAATTACACCAAAATATGCTTTTTTAGCATTTAAACACAAAATGAACGAGATAAAACAAGAAGAGCGTTTTTTTCTTAATGGCTTCCAAAATAATAAACATGTCATCCTAACATTACCCCTGTCCTGCCTTGATCGTCTGCTCCTTTCGTGTGCCACACCCTCTCGTTAACCTTGTGTGGGATCCCCATGTGATCAGCTGTCAGCTGTTTCTGGTTGTTGTCATTAGTCATCTGTATTAAGTTTGCGTTTCACTTTGTTTCTGCAGTCCGGTCATTAGGTGCGTTCGACTTGCTTTCAGTGCTGGCTTAAGGCAACACATTCTGATCCTGACGCAATGCATTACGCACTGCGACCTCTCACCCAGCTGCACAAACTGGAACCGCCTCCGTGACGACATTTCTGTACAATTTATATCAGGTCAGCCTTCTCGGTTCGACTTCTAGGTCAAACTGATTTGTTCGCTTTTCAAGAAATTCGAGTTATAGTGAGTTTGAGAACCAAGGTACCACTGTAAAATTTTCAAATTTAAAATGGTACAGTAAGCATTTAAAATTGCAAAAGGGTAAAAGAGAACAATTAAATAACAAAACATTGATATATATTTAGAGCTTTCACAAATACTCAGTTAAACTTGATTACTGGATTGGTCTCTACCTCATCCCATCAGTTGTTCCCCCATTTGGCCAGCAGGGGTCACTGACTTTTCCAATTTTATTCCTCTATGTTTAGGACCTTCACTAACCCTTGTGTTTTCCTCTGCTCTCCAGGCTGCCACATAGCTGAATCGGTGGAACCTGCGCCTGAGTACCCGAGCACCCCTCACCATTATGTGCCTTGTCCTGTTATTACATGTAACCCCGACCCTCAGTTCCAGCTCTTTGGAGTGTTTTCCGTTCTGTCCATAAGTTCCTTGTTTTCCACCTTTCCCTCCTAGTTCCCCTTTGGTGTACTACCCTGATCCATTCCTTCCTATTGTCTACCAGAGGTGCAGAACTCCCTGTGATGGTTCCATGTTCGTTGTCCTTTGTACCCAGTCCCGGTCTTAATCCTCTCATGCCCATGGGTATAACATGTGATGTCAATATTAACATTGCATGTTGTGCAAGCCTAAGCGTAAGCATTGCTGCACAAGACCGCTTTATGTGTGAAGTCTGCCTGTTCGCCCCGTGTGTGTGTGTGTGTTTTCAGCAGATCCCCAGTTTCCTTCCACTATCCAAAAACATGTGACTTAGGTGAACTGAAGCGCCTACATTGGCCGAGTGTGTGACTTAGTGTGCACCCTGCAATGGTTGGTTGTTTCCTGCTTCACACTCTGCAACATACTGTATACACTCACCTAAAGGATTATTAGGAACACCATACTAATACTGTATTTGAACCACTTTTGCATTCACAACTGCCTTAATTCTACATGCCATTGATTCAACAAAGTGCTGAAAGCATTATTTAGAAATGTTGGCCCATATTGATAGGATAGCTTCTTGCAGTTGATGGAGATACAGTGAACTCCAGAAACCAATTTGAAATTATTCGAGCCACATATTGTGCATTATCCTGCTGGAAGTAGCCATCAGAGGATGGGTACATGGTGGTCATAAAGGGTAGGATATGGTCAGAAACAATGCTCAAGTAGCCCATGGCATTTAAACGATGCCCAGTTGGCACTAAATGGCCTAAAGTGTGCCAAGAAAACATCCCCCACACCATTACACCACCTCCACCAGCCTGCACAGTGGTAACAAGGCATGATGGATCCATGTTCTCATTCTGGTTACGCCAAATTCTGACTCTACCATTTGAATGTCTCAACAGAAATTGAGACTCATCAGAACAGGCAACATTTTTCCAGTCTTCAACTGTCCAATTTTGGTGAGCTTGTGCAAATTGTAGCCTCTTTTTACTATTTGTAGTGGAGATGAGTGGTACCCAGTAGGGTCTTCTGCTGTTGTAGCCCATCAACCTCAAGATTGTGCGTGTTGTGGCTTCACAAATGCCTTGCTGCATACCTCGGTTGTAATGAGTGGTTATTTCAGTCAAAGTTGTCAGTCAAACTTCTATCAGCTTGAATCAGTCGGCCCATGCTCTTCTGACCTCTAGCATCAACAAGGTATTTTCGCCCACAGGACTGCCGCATACTGGATGTTTTCCCTTTTCACACACAGAAATGGTTGTGCGTGAAAATCTGAGTAACTGAGCAGACTGTGAAATTCTCAGACCAGCCCATCTGGCACCAACAACCATGCCACGCTCAAAATTGCTTAAATCACATTTCTTTCCCATTCTGACATTCAGTTCGGAGTTCAGGAGATCGTCTTGACCAGGTCCACACCCCTAAATGCATTGAAGCAACTGCCATGTGATTGGTTGATTAGATAATTGCATTAATGAGAAATTGAACAGGTGTTCCCAATAATCCTTTAGGTCAGTGTATATATGTGTGTGTGTATGTATACACACATATATATTTAAAATGTATTTATTATGTATTTATTTAAAAGTCAAATTTAAGTACTTTTCATGATGTTTTAGTCATGACATTTTTGCTATTGAAATTATTCAGGTTTTTCTTTCTTTTGCTGAACTCTCATTAATCCTGGACAGTGAAATACACCGGATTCGCCTCAGCCGTTAGTCAGTGTTTGCCATAACTCAGCATTTGAATTCCTCCGAGGCTGAGCCGGTATTCGCCGTTACTCAGACTGGGCAGTCGCATTAGGGCTTTGAGAAATGGGGTTGAGTTAGAGGCTGCAAGAGATGTAGTGAAGCTAATATACCCAAGACCAAAGGAAGTTTGACTCTGACCGGGGAAATAACCCAATCCACCGGAAACATACTGAGGTTAGCAAAGTCAGACAGCCAATCAAAACGCAGTTTATTCACAATTAATACATGACACCAATTTAACCAAATATAACACTAATCTAATTCATTGAAATATGTGGCCACATACTCCTAAACTATATCATCAAGTGAGAAACAGTACAAAAATCAAACAATTACATACCTCAGCTCAGTGGGCGCAGAAAAACCAAGCAAATATCTGATTACAGATGTTAATTCACACAGCACTATGTGGGAGCTATGATTACAGAGTGTCTCTCCTTGTTACTCTGGAGCTCTTCCTTAAGTATTCCAAACCAATTGACAGAATGTCTTTGAAAACTAAATTTCCTGACCAAATATTGTGATTGATTAATTTAGGGACTGTTTTGATCTTGTGTACGTGTCCTGGAGAACTGCTGATCTGATCAATTCTCAGACCCTCAGCCAATCAAATTGCTTTAAAAGGAATGTGGGATGTGATACAATCATCCACTTTGGTGGGTTTAGTCTTACTTTCTATATTTCTCTTATATTTGTGTACATACTGTGTTAAGATTGAGAATATTGTGCCCATTGTACTGTGACCATTCAAACAAGCCAAACAGGTGTATATGTATCTAATGTTAGTCTGCGGTGCTATCTCCTATGTTAGTGTGAGTTAGTGAGTGTAGAATGCATCTGTGTCTTGAGGCAGTCAGGCCTCATCACTGGAATTTAGCTGCAGTTTTCTGGTCACTCAGTGGAGGGCGTACCAGACCACACCAAGGGAGAATCGTCGTATTGTGCACCAACCATTACAGAACCCCATCTGCGCCTGCCATCCGGACACAATTGTGTTGCTCTCAATAACACCCAGTGTCATCCTGCACTGTGTCTCAATGACTAGCATCAGTCAAACTATGGGTTCACCGTCCCACGCATAGACTGCTGGGGACACCTGCACAGAGACGGCTGAGTTTGGAGTGGTACCGTAACCGGGAGGCATGGACTGATGACGAGTGATGTCGTACCATGTTCAGAGATGAAACTTGGCTCTGCATTACCACGGATAAGCATCGTGTGTGTATGGTATAGTGTCAGGAGGAGAGGACCAATCCTGCTAATGTTGTGGAGAGACACACTGATGTTACTCCTGGCATTATGGTGTGGGGAATCATAGGGTGTGAGGTTTATGACTTCATGGTGTGGGAAACCATAGGGTGTGACTTCATGGTGCGGGGAACCATCGGGTGTGACTTCATGGTGTAGAGAACTATAGGGTGTGACTTCAGGTCATCTCTAGTAGAGATTCGGGGGACCCTGATAGCACAGCGCTATGTCAGTGACATCCTGTGTCCACATGTCTTACCCCTCCCGAGACAGCACCTTGGTACAGCCTTTCACAAGACAACGGCCATCTACACGGCACATACAGTATGTCTATGGACTGCCTGTGTCATGTTGAGGTCCTCCTGTGGCCAGCCAGGTCCCCCGATCTTTTCCCAATTGAATGTGTGGGATCGGGGCCAACCTGTAGGATCTTGAGGGCCAGTTAAAACAGCTGTGGGCTGACTTGCCACAGGAGAGGATATAACGGCTGTATTGCTTCCTTCCACACCGTATCGCCACAGGTAGGCAGGCCTGGGGGGTACCACACCCTACTGATGTGTGCCCATACTGCCAACTCTGTTGTCTGTTTGATTTGATATCATAATCATTGCGATGCAGTCACATGACCTTTCACCACGTTTAGAGTCATTTCCACCACTTTGTCTGGGTGATTTTTTGTCACTGAGTATATAGATATATATAATTTTTCCTAAACTACTTTGTTATAGTGTTTATTTTGTTAGCGCTTATTTTTATCAGTAACCGGAGCAATACATAAACATTTATGACATGGACGAAATGAGGAAATACGGAAGCACCACAAAGCGGACTCGTAACTCCACCCATAAGTAGGCTGACCAGATAATCCATGTCAGGACACTTTAAGCTACTCCAGGTTTTACAAACTACTTTGAAACTGAAAGGCACCTGTGTTTGGCTAAATAGTTCAACTCTTCTTGTGCTTTGACTGTCTTGATTGAAAAACTCATCCAGCTGTTACACATTAACATTAGCGGCATATGCATGATTATAGGAGACTGGCCAATCAGCACACAACAAGAACTTGGTGCTTAACTGAGATCCAGGTCTTTTTAATTGAAATGGCATTTTGCAACTCCTGTCCTAGTTCAATGTGTCCTCCTTCACATGGATTATCTGATCACCCTACCAATAAGTGTTAGTCAACTCAAAATACAAAAACGACACTGCCGTTGGCAGCCAAAGCCTTTCTTTAAAGCAATAAAACTACAAATACCAGGGCAAATCGGGATACCATATTTAGGGATGATCGTAATTTTTTTGACAAAAAAACAAAACGAATTATGTACTTGTAAAATGAATTAATCGCTATAACAATTATTCAGATGTTATAGATGTCATATATAGAATGTCATATATAGAATACGTTTCACGAACAATGTTTTTAATAAATGTGAAAAATACTGCGTCAGCTATAAAACTATATTCTAAGCTCTTAACCATTTAGAATTCAAAGCATGATCTTTGTACACGGTTCCTAATGTGTGGAAGAAGGAAACGTTTCGTTTCTACGTGTATGGACCTGTCAGGTGACAGTGGGACTTGGGTATTGGTTTAGTTGGTTGGTTGGTTGGTTTGTTGTTTAACAACAAAGGCAATTGATATTTACATGAAAATAGCTAAAAGATAACCCATCGGTATGCGTAGACGGATCTTGTGAAACAGGACTATTTAATGCGAGGTATCTCCTATTTGCAGGTAGGACAACAAAATATGTCTTCTTAGAATGGATAAAAGAAATTCGTTTAATTTTACTAAGTAGTCAGCGGGGGATTGACGATCATTGTACATTTAAAAACACCATACTTGGCTAAATGCCCAGCGACCGATTTGTCCGGGTAGTTTGTTTATGTGTACAAGCACAATACTGCCCTTGTTAGATGAGTCAGTGCGCAGAACCGCATGACACCTTTGGAGGCGTACTAAATGTCCAGTGTCCAAGTTAGTAAACAAATACAGATCGTCTGCAAGTCCATGGCTCACGTGTTGAGAGTTAATGGGAGATATGGTTTGCGCGTGGTTCGATTTTCTATACCAGATCACCGCATTGATTTTACTTATGTGAGACCTGGATGCAGCTTCCAGAAAGAGGGTTATGGCGTGGACTTTAATGAAGAGAAAGTTGCCTTGACGGTGTTTCCCCAGGCGATCAGACTGCAGCATGCTGGACGCCGTGACCGAAGTGGTGAGGTTTGCTGTCTATGGCAATGGCAGCGTCCTCCCTACGTCAGCCGGGAACGCCTCCGTGGCCCCCACCTGGTACCCGGAGCCAGAGGCCAACATCACCAGGCCACACAAGTGTCTCCAGATCCTCTATGAAGACATTGGCACATCTCGGTACTGATTGCTCTTCTACATTTTGGGAAAAAAATGATATGAAGATAATGAATATCAGTTGAAAATTAAGGCCAATTTTAGACAAACTGAGTGCTAAAATGTGGTGTTGTATATGATTTTAAGTTGGTAATTTGTTGCTAGTGTATTTAAAGATTTAGGATGCTTGCTGTTTAAATATGCATTATGCCATCATGAATCAGATCATGAATATACAGTATAACTTATGTCAAATACTGAAGAAAACTTTGTTATTGTTATTTTGACATGTTAAACAATATGCCAGGTAGCCTAGCAGTTTTACAGTTGTAGTTTGGAATCTTCCTGCCTTCTCCCTTATCCGGAGCCTGCGTTAGCGTCTGAGGCCAAGGCCCTTATTCTGAGCTTGCATTAGTGACTGAGGCTGCGCTTGTCTACGTTTTGGCAGAGTACGTTTCTGGGATGTGCTTCTGCTGGTCCCTAACGTGGCCTTCTTCGTGTTCCTGATGTGGAAGCTGCCGTCGGCCCGTGCCAAGATTCGTGTCACCTCCAGTCCGATCTTCATCACATTCTACATACTGGTATGTGGAGCATATTGTGCAACATTTAAAAGATGTGCTGGTTGGCCTCCTTGGGGACCATCATTCAGCTAGATGGCTATCGGGAGAGTGAGCAGATGCCTAAGAGTGTACATGCAGTTCCTTGCATTTCAGCCTAGCTTTTGGTTGCGTGTGTAGACCCTTTTGAAGGTTTATTAATGACTGTTTTGATTAGCTGCTTACTTCAAGCTGTGCTCAGCTGGTGGGCATCATTCTCACAGCCTCTCGTGAACCTATCTCAGGTGTTTGTGGTGGCGGCAGTAGGGATCACACGTGCCATTGTCTCCATGACTGTATGTGCCTCCAACGCAGCCACTATCATCGACAAGGTAAGACGTTTCCAATGGTCAATTCTCAAAGCTCCCCAGCCAAATGAAAGGAATTGTACAGTGCCTTCATAAGTTTACGTTACACCTTAAAATCCAGTTTGGAGAGATTATTGTTCGGTTACGGTGCTTTACAATATAAATAAGCAAAAAAATATGTCCTGGAGATATGAAGGGCTTGAAGGATAGGAGTGAATTTTTACAACACTCCAGTTAAACATATTGAGGAATATAATATAATATAAAAACAGGTTATGCATGTTTACGTACAAAATGTGCAGCTTTTCATGCCATAAGTCGTCATATCCGGAGAAGCAGCGATAACACATAGTTTGTATGCAGGTGCTGTGGGAGATCACTCGCTTCTTCCTGCTCACCATCGAGCTCAGCGTCATCATACTGGGGCTGGCCTTTGGTACGTCCGCAAGCCGTGAGCAGTGCTCACGCCGTGATCAGATCCAGAGACCTGGTTGCTAGTGAACAAATTGTGTTGGGTTCTGCTTGTGACAGCAAATGTGATGCGCCAGCTACGATACAGCTTAGTGCTGGCCACTGAGGCAGTGTCTGACATCGTGAACTGATTCTCAAACTAACGTTTGCAGTTGCAAGCTGGCAGTGCTGCTGATTAGGTGTTTGCATAAAGTTCATAATAAAAGACTGGAATTGAGTTTTTGTAAACCTATAAGATTCAGGGAAAAACTATGTCACCAAATTAGCCTAAAATGCAGTGGATTGTTATCATTATATTATTTTGTTTTTTGCCCCTCCTACTGTAGCTGTTTACGCACATAAAGTTGTCCGTGATGTCGCACATTTTCCATTCCCAGGGCATCTTGAGAGCAAGTCCAGCATAAAACGAGTTCTGGCCATCACTGCCGTTCTGGCACTGGTGTACTCCGCGTCGCAGGTGAACGACCACACTTTTCATTGGGACGTCGCCCAGAGAACGTGACACATAGATGTGAATGATCTGCTCTCTGTGTCCTCCAGGGCACCCTGGAGATCTTGTTCCCTGACCAGCATTTGTCTGCGGAGGACTTCAACATCTACGGCCACGGGGGGCGTCACTTCTGGCTGGCCAGCTCCTGCTTCTTCTTCCTGGTGATTCCCCAGTGATGCTGATCAGTGTAAAACGCAAGGGCATTTTGCACAGGGTCTGACAAAAGATAGGGTGGTGATTTTGCACTGAGGGAATCATCCTGAAGCACGGTGAGACTGAGAACAGGCTTCGTCCTCATGACTTTCCTCTGTTGTACTCCAGGTTTACTCTCTGATAGTTATCCTTCCGAAGACTCCGATCAGGGAGAGGCTGTCCCTGCCATGTAAGTACTGTCCATTATCACCACCACACATAGGAGGCAGGGATAGGTTGGGTCTACTATGTAATTCACTCATAGTGACCCTTTCCTCCTGAAAAAGTCAATTAAAAATCTTTTTAAATTAAAATCCCAGTGGTTTCTCTGAATGGTCCACTTTCCTTTTCAGCCAGGAGAAGTTTCTACATTTATGCTGCCATACTGTCATTTCTCAACTTCTACCAGGGCTTGGGCAGTGCTCTGCTCTGTGCCGACATTATCCAGGGACTGTGGTAAGCTTCTGCCGTGACTTTATTGGTCTCTGATTAAGCAGCTACCTTTCTTCACCCTGTGAAGCATCAAGAACAATTCCCCCTTTCGTTGCTTTTGAATCTTTCTGCTGCATCAGACTTAAGGTCCCTACATATATTTTGGTAAGAATCTGCATAAGGCTTTTTCAAGGCCTGTATTGACCTCAAAGTGTCCCTGTTAAGATTCCTTAACTTAGTTCATTCATTTTTGGAAAAGCTGTGTCCTTTTCAGTTTAGGATAATAGCCTGTTCCTAAACCGAGAATTTCCTCTTTTCTGATAGCTGTGTTGATGTGACAACGTTCCTGTACTTCTCTGTGTTTGCACCGCTGATCTACATCACGTTTCTCCGAGGGTTTTTTGGGTATGTACAGTACAGTGTATGATTGTGCATGTCCATTTTTTATGTACGGTACTGTACAAAAGCGTTAAGTAGTCAAAGGAAATGTTTAAAGATATTAATCTGGGGATTAATTATATATTTGCCTAGACCAAAACATACTTTAAACACAATTTAACGTGCATATTAAGAATAACACAATAAGAACTAAAAGTAATTTCTTCTGTTCTCTAAAAAGTTACTAAGACCAAAATATGTTTGTTGTATGGTTGCTGCAATACTGGGGAGATTCTAGCAGAGGTTTTGAAGTAGTCAAGATAACACACTTCATCAGATATAATGGTAAAGTTTTACACCAAGATGAAGCTCATTTAAGCATAATTTTCTCTGGCTGCTTAAGATTTCTGTCCAGTACTATATGTGTTTTAGAGGAAAACTGTAATAAAAGTTAATGTGTGTGGGACAGAAGCCATGAGGCATGTTAAGCCTCAGCTCCGCCCCACTGTATCAGTGGTAATGGTGGACTTTTCTTGCAGCTCGGAGCCCAAGGTCCTGTTCTCATACAAATCTCAGATCGACGAGCCCGAAGACACAGATGTGCACCTACCCCCCACCACTGTTGTGGGCCGCAAGGTTCTGGGACGGGGCCCCTACTCCAACACGCAAATCGACGGCTCGGCGGCCTACCTGGATGACGTCGTGTCTGGGCCCTTTGGGGTGGGCAGCATCAACAATGCCGACAGCGATCACTGGAGGCCCATCAACGTCTAGATGGCTCCTGTAAGGAGAAGACGGAGAGGCCTGGTTAATGCCGCCTTTCCAGGACCTGTTGGCTTGTGGGATCAGGCATGTCTGACATACCGCCAAAACCTTCAGCGTTAGTTGAGACTTTTCTGCAAAGTCTACGCCTGAAGTTCATAGCTATCTTAAATAGTCGTCCCCTAAAGGTTCGATAGCAAACCAGGTCAAAAATTCTAGGACATGTGACACCTTCTAGAAGTACATTCCCTTTTGACTCATTGGGTTTCTTATTGTCTTGTAATGCTATAGTTGTTATCTTGGCACCAGTCTGTTGGCATTGAGCCTCATGGTTTAGAGATCTGCATCAGGGTATTAAACATCTAAGAAGGAAATGCTTGTGTTATATTAAGTGTTTTGAATTTAGCATTATTGGTATTATCAGTAGAATCAGTACTCAATGTATGTGTTATGTTCATTATTTTACATGAAAAAGCCCTTATGAAAACAGTGAGCTCTGATGTTTGCAGGATGTACGGCTCACATCTTGCACACTGATGCATCTATGTAATAATTGCACGCTTGACTTTTATCCTTGGCTTCTTTCCAGTTGAGTTGTCTTATTTTGTGAATAGTGCACCTGTGTACGCACACACTATTACCCAGTGATTCTCAAAGTGAATCTGAGATTTTAATAACACATGTTAAACACACTTTAAGCCTGGACTCCCTAAAAGATCTTTGAAACTCGCAGCAGAGATACCAGCGATCATTCGTTTGTCCTGCCAACATCACTGAGCCATGTAGATTTGAGATGGGGCTGAACACAGTGTTGTACATTGCTTTGAATAATTTTCACTGGTGCATCTCCACTCATTAGATTCTATTGTGGATGTATTTTTTTATTCCAGAACCTGTCATTGCAGTAAGTATTTTATGTGCAGAGGAAGTATGTCTACGAAAATGAATTACTATTCTGTCTGCAAACTTGATAAGTTATTCATGTACGTTTTGTGCTTTTTCGTGATAACATTTCTTCTGCAGGTATAAGCCTAAAATAAGGGGTTGGGGAAAAGGGAAAAACAAAAGTGTGGAAACTGGTAGAACTCTCCAGTAATTTTGAGTTAACAATGCTGACTGTGTGCAGGTAGTCGTTCTAGGCTATGCCTCTTGTTTAACTGGACCTTTTACCAGCAAATTATTCATACTGTCACTATGAATGTCCTCAAACACAGTAGAAAAACAATCTTTATTTTTTTGCACTCTTGACCAAAATAATGGCGTCAGATGAGTAATTAGCCAAGAATTCCCAGAGGTGAAACTTATATATACATACATAATAGACTTCAGCTAAAGATAAAAAAATATTTGTATGTGGATGGATCGTTTTGGAAAAATACTACAATTTTAATTATTATTTCATTACAGTATTGCATTAGATTTTTTTCTGCAAGACATTAAATGAAATGTATTGAACATTATGTGAGTGATCAATATAATAGTACATTTCACCATGTTTGTTTTGTATTTTTCCTGCTAAACAGGTTGAGTGTTTTTGTTCAATATTATATAGATCAGAATTACCTTTTTCGTGAACATTTTTTTTTATATCATATTGAAACAGATGCCGGACCTACCCAACTTGTCATTTGGACTACAATTCCCAGCAACCCATTCGCGTACTTCTATAATTTTATGTATTCTTAAGAAAACTGCGCAAAAGAAGCTCTCGTTGTGCTGAATGTAGTGTAGCTTTCTGGTCACGCAGTTTTCAGCCGAGTGGAAGAAAGATAAAAGAAGAATCTTGTCTTCGATCATTTGGAGCGTGTTTGTCCCGGGAAGCCTGAGATAAGAATGGGAGCCGGTGAAAGCGCGACCAGAAAAGTGTCATTTGGTATCGATGAGTCGGACCGGGTCCAGGTTCTTCATGGAGTTAAGGTAGGAAGCTAGTCTGTTGGGAATTAAAACGTGAGCCTAAACTCTGATGGTTAATTTGTTCGCTGTTTTGTAGCAGCAATTCAGGCGTTATGCAAACCCTTTTAAGACGTGGTCAAAAAACATCACTTATATACGTGTCCAGTGTGCCGGTGCTGGTGTGTCACCATGATGATTTATGTGGGACAGACCCGGGTATCGCGGAAGCCGATGGCTGCTGGTGACGCACGTGTCCCGGCCCTGAACGGTGCTGCTAATACTTTGGCTACATCAAACTTTAAAACTTAGAGCACGTCTTTCCTCACTAGCCATTGCATCATTACACACAGCTTATTGAATACAGGGGCAAACTGAGTGATTGTAAAAATACCTGTAGAGGAAACAACCGTGAACCGCTCCCACCCGCCGTTGTGAGTCAGCCGGCGACCGCGTCCCGCCCTGATTCTGCTCTCTTGCTGTAAGCAGGGTTTTAGCCGCTGTCTTACGGCGTTACTGAAATAATTAACCATGTCATCACTTCAGCCATCGGCTATTTTACCAGGGGAGCTGAGGGTGCACCCCCTGCTCGTCAGATGATTTATTGTAAACGTTTTTCACAGTGCCTTGTTTCTAGGGGACCCTGCAGAAAGGCACATACACACACATATACACGTGACATTCAGGCTTTCAGACTCTCACAGTCTGAAGAAATCATACAGCAAATCTATATTATTCCATTATAAACCTAAAATTAACTACACGAAGAGCACTGGGGCAGTTTGCGAACCCTACAGACATTTTCAAGGTGATTAAAGTGTGACATACATATAACTGTTTGTGCGGACCTGTCTCGAATTGAAAATCTCATTCCAGCCAGCTGACCAGAGATGGCAACCCTGTATCAACCCACTTTGACAAGGGCAACAGCAAACAGTGCATGGAGCCCTGCTGTGTATGGGAGTAGCCAACGATAGGGATAGGGCATCCCACAGATGCTCGATACATACCTGGCCGTCCACATGATGCAAGAGAAAATGGGGTTCATAAGACCAGGCTCTTCTTCCATTGCTCCAACATCCTGTTCCGACACCCATGGTCATCAAAATTATCTGACATTTGTCCCACAGTAGCCCTTCTGTTGGTCTGTACCATGTGATAACCTTTTTTCATATTCTGCATTGATGAGTCTTGGCTGGCCAATACCTTGTCATGCCCCCCCCCCCCATCAGATCACTCTCAGTAGGTCCTCACCACAGCTGACCATAAGCACCCCATAAGCCTTGCTGTTTTGGGGATGCTCTGACCCAGAGGGGTATTTACTAATATCAGATCTTTATTACTGTCCATTTCTTATGCCATCAACATTTTCATTATGAGTATTGAATGTTACCTTACCGTCTTATACCCAGAGCTTGACATGCACTGTTTTTACTACATAGTCAAGGTTATTAGTTTCAGATGGGGGTTGTTTTGGCTCATTGGTGTATATACATAGATATATTTATATTTTATAAGCTTGGTACTCGTGAGTGACACTTTTTAACTAATGTAATGCACTTGTGTTCCAGCTTTCAAATGAGGTTCTCCGGAGAATGCGAGAGTCTTCCCGTGGGGTCGATTTTAGACCCCCCTCCCCAGAACGCTCTAAGGAGAAGCCTGGGCCACCCCCAGCTGCTGCAGGTTGTGTCCATATTCCATGGAGTCATCATTAATAAGCCTTTAGTTCAGTTGTATCACCACAAGGACGGATTACTGTCTGGGTGTGTTCCTCAATAAGTGGTGGTTTGTTTCCATGTAGGCCATTTTCACTTCTGTGAAAGTGGATTGTGGCGTATTGTTATACTGTTTTACTTATTGTTTGTTTGTTTGTTTTATCAAAGCAATTATTTAAATGTCTGAAGTTTAAAAGACCACAATAAAATGACGCTCATAATATGAGCGTCATAATATGAGTTTACTGGCTATAACTGGTGACTGTGAAGTTAACAAGATGAAATCCCATTAGTGAAACCGCTGTTGTGACATTGCTGAAGCTACTCAATCCTGGAGTAAATACCCGGATGAATGAATGTGTAAGAAACCTTTTTAAAAAATTTTTTTAGTAAGTCTGCTAAGATAATCTTGGTTAACATGTCTCAGGCAAAAAGACAAAAGCTTTTTGTAATACTAGGCTTTTTGCAAAATGCATAATTAAAGTGTTGCCCATAAAATGAAGCATTGTTCTTAAAAGTAAATTGTTACCCATAAAAAGAGGTGTTAATTTAAAAGGTGAGTTGTATTGATTTATATTATTAGTGTCCCATTAAGCCTGTTGTCTGCAGGACCAGGACCTGTTCCTGCTTCGGCTGAGACACAGGAGGAATTGCAGAGAAGGTGGGTGCCTTTCAAAACACTGCATATATACCACAGCATAGCAGCACTGGCTCTTGTTCTGATTTCGCTGCACTGGATTCCAGTATAATATAGGAGATATGTTAAGATTCTTCTGTTTACTTACGAGGCTCTTAACAGTCAGGCGCCCACTTATATCTGTGACACTCAAACAGGACACTCAGGTCATGTGATCGGGGTCTTTTTGTGTCGCCCTGGCCAAAGCTTAACACCAGGCCAGACATGGCTATTGCAGATATCGCACCAAAGCCTGTGGAACAGTCTCAAAACAGATATTATAGTAGCTAGCACCGTGGGCTCCTTTTAAACGGCTTGTGAAAACCTTTATGTACAGAGGAACCTTTTATTGATGTTTGAATATCTTTATTTTATTTTATTTACTGTGAACCTTTTTTTCTTGAAAGGCACTATATGAATAAACTAATTTCTTACTAACTCACTTGCGTTCTTCCATAAACTCACAGTGAAGGCATGATCTTCTGGAAGAACACTCGAGGACATACCATGTCTTATAACGGACTGATAGAAGACTAGAATAATAAAAGACATTTCTCATTTAATACAGGTCTAATCTTTTCAGAGCCATCCTGCCATTTCTTGGAAATCAGGGCTCAATTCTAAAAATATAAAAACTACATTGCTAAATTGTTATTTGCAGTATGCTTTGCCACCTTGTGGAAGTTAGCAGTATTGCAGAGTAAATATTTAAATTGAGGTTAAAACGATTAGTTGTAATGGGCCTGATATGTATACAGTGCTGACTTTGTACTAGAGATATGCTTTTTTATGGTGTGAGGGTTATGTCTGCGTAGTGGTTAGAAGTGTGATATCAGTGGATAGACGATGCGACTCGGGGTGCGAGTGCTATCTGCATGTGGTACCCCAGGTTTCTGCGTGAACAATCCATCAGGCAAGAGGAGCTGGTGCATGCGGCAGCGCAGGAGAGGGAGGCTGCGAAGAAGGCGCTGAGCATGGCCTTGGATAGGGAGAGGGCTCTGACCCGCGGGGAAGCAGGGAAGGCCCAAAGCCTGGTAAGTCGTCTGCACTAGTTAATAGCAACTGTCAAAGTCTGTCATCCTCCATACATATTATGGAGTGTTTTGAGTCACCCATGCAGCTAATAATAGGAAGCATACACACACCGCATGATATCTCATTTTTTTTTGTATTGTATTGTATTGTAGAACGCATACACTCACCTAAAGGATTATTAGGAACACCAGTTCAATTTCTTATTAATGCAATTATCTAATCAACCAATCACATGGCAGTTTACAAAGAATGGTGTGAAAAGGGAAAAGCATCCAGTATGCGGCAGTCCTGTGGGCGAAAATGCCTTGTTGATGCAAGAGGTCAGAGGAGAATGGGCCGACTGATTCAAGCTGATAGAAGAGCAACTTTGACTGAAATAACCA
>JABFDZ020000109.1:23352000-23367246 GCA_019775955.2 Pollimyrus isidori | reverse complement strand
AAGGCAGTTTTGAAGGCGAAAGGGGGTCAAACACTGTATTAGTATGGTGTTCCTAATAATCCTTTAGGTGAGTGTATGTAGATGTGTATTATATCATCCATAATTTTATTTCAGAGGGCAATATGCATACCCTGTTATATGCTATATAACATATTTTAGCATTATTGTTATAAAATTAAATTATGTTAGAATGTTTAATAGCTACTTATATAAACAGCAATTGGGTCCGAACACATTAGCTATTCAGGTAGCATCTGATTTGCCACTAATGGTAAATTTATAGGCACGCTCCCACAGGAGCCATTTATATTATATGAGGCCGATATTCAGTATGTAAGACCCTACGGAATGTAAAACGTAGTACATAGGTCAACTAAGACTTAAAAATAACATCTCACCTTAAAATATCAAACTTAATAATAAAAAAACATAATCTAACATATCCAGATTAGTTCAGACCCATTTACTGTTTATTTGATTGTGTGGTCTATCTTTGCGCTTCAAAAGATTTTTTTCTGGATGCTGTTCAAATCTGTTTATAAATTTTTTAAAGTAAAGCCGCATTTGTTTATAATTCTATTAGCGTGGTGAGTTTATTTATTTAGTAGAAGCTCATTAATACGTGCGGAACGTACAGCATAAGCTGAAACCATGAACAAGGTGTGCAAATGGACCTGGAGCAGGATGCCTCTCTGTGCCTCCGTCGCCTAACACTCTTGGTTATATTCTTAGTTGTATAGGGATTAAGCTGAAGAATCTGAAAATCTGTGATTATTTAATTCACTGGAATTTGACACCATTCTACTGGCAGATCACAAGGTGTAGTTTGATAATGCTTAAGCACAGTTATGGAACATTTAAACCTGCAATGAGTTTATTTTTTTATTTTTTGGCTAAAATAACAGCTGTCTCATCCCGTGAATTTCACCTTGCGTTTGAACTTGACATGAATGTGTTGCAGAGAGAGAAGCAGACCCCAAACTGCTCTGTGCAGCATGTTGTTCTGGCAATTTATGATATTATAAGCTGCATCACTGACCATGTATATAAAGGGAGGCACTGCGTGAAGAGTCTAAATACTTTCCCTCAGTTTCAGCATAATTTGTTTGTTTTGTTTATGCAGTTTTTCTTCAGAGATGCTCATCAGAAATCCTCCTGCCTGCCACGAACAGGTGTGCGTGTGTCTAGACATTAATTAACAATGACAGCAGGTCATCGCCTGTTTTGTGTTTGTTTTTATTTCAGCCTGTTTTTTAGTAAAATGTTATTAAGGCCTGAAGCACTCCTTGGAGAAGCCATGCATTCTTATCAGCTCTTTTTAGCCATACTACACTACTTTGCCAAAAGTGTTGGAACACCTACCTCTACACACACATGAACTTTAATGACAATGAATTCTTAATACATTGGGTTTAATTTGGAGTTGGCTCACCCTCTGCAGCTATAACAGCTTCAGCTCTTCTAGGAACCCTGTCCACAAGGTATAGGTGTTTATGGGAATTTTTGACCATTCTTTGGGTTGATGTCAGGGCTCTGTTCAGGCCGGTCAAGTTCCTCCTCACCAGACTTGCTCATCCGTGTCCTCATAGGCCTTGCTCTGTGCACTGGTATGCAGTCATGTTGGATCAGGAAGGGTCCATCCCCAAACTGTTCCTGCAAAATTGGGAGAATGAAATTGTCCAAAATGCCTTTGAATGCTGCAGCATTAAGAGTTCCTTTCATTGAAACTAAGAAGCCAAGCTCAATCACTGAAAAACAACCACACACTGTAATCCCCCCTCCACAAAACTTTACACTTGGCACAATGCAGTCAGGCAAGTACCGTTCTCCTAGCAACCGCCAAACCCAGACTCATCCATCGGATTGCCAGACAGAGAAGCGTAATTCGTCACTCCAGAGAACATGTCTCCACTGCTCTAGAGTCCAGTGGCTTTGCATTGCACTTTGGTGATGTAAGGCTTGGATGCAGCTGCTCAGCTACGGAAAACCATTCCATGAAGTTCTCCATGCATGGTTATTGAGCTAATCTGAAGGCCACACGGAGTTTCCAAGTCTGTAGCTATTGACTCTGCCGACTGATGCCAACTTCTGCACACTGTGCGCCTCAGCATGCATTGTCCCCGTGCTGTGATTTTACGTGGACTACCGCTTTGAGAGTTGCTGTTGTTCCCAATTGCTTCCACCTTGTTATAATACCACTAACAGTTGACCAAAGAATATTTAGCAGTGAGGAAATTTCACGAATGGACTCACTGCACAGGTGGCATCCTATCACGGTACCACGCTTGAATTCACTAAGCTCCTGAGAGTGACCCATTCTTTCACAAATGTTTGTAGGTGCTTTATTTTATACACCTGTGGCTGTGGAAGTGATTGGAACATCTGAATTCAATGATTTGAATTCAATGAATACTTTTGGCAATATATTGTAGGTACTGGTATCCCAATGGCTATTATTCTTTGCTTATATACCACAAGGTTAAATACCTTGATGAAGAATGACTTTTGGTAGAATTGCCCAAACCTCTCCACCCACGTCTTCTGAAGCTTGATAGAAATTTCAAAACTTGCCCAATGTGTAGATCTGGTACGTACGCTACTTGGAAGAGCAGAGTTCCAGCATTGAAACTGTTGGTTCTAGTCAATATTTTATTAAACATTTGTAATATTGCACCGATAGGGGATAGTTTGTAATCATCTAGAGTAGGGGTTTCCAACCCCTTTTGAGTCACGGACCCCTTTTTGAATCTGGTTAAAGCTACGGAGCTCCTTCCCGGCAATATGCACATAAACTCAATTTTGTATGCAATGAATATATTTCATACAGAACATTTCATATACATTGGGGCAAAAATGAAACATGTTTATATGAAGTACAGTGAACACAATTGTTTATTTTTATTCTGACCATCACAGACCCCCTAAGACCCACTGATTATGAACCAGGTTATGAACCTATCATCTAGAGGAATGACTCAGTGTTCAAGTCATTGCCAGGATACTGCTGGTCCAGGGTGATTCCGAGGTTCTTTGCCTGCTCCATTGCTACATCATTCCTTTCGAAAGGTTGGCTACTTGAACAACATTCTAAAAAGCCTGAGGCATTAAGGTATAAGAGGCCAGCAGTTCTCAGGCACATGCATGCATACCGGCTGGCCCTGAGGATCCACCATCTTTTTCTCCATGGTTGTCTGATTTGCCTGTGCCTTCTGGTTGAGCGGCATCCGAAGCCGCGATCCTGCATGGGCTGGGGTCAGGTGTCTTGGCAGACTTCTGAAGGAGACTTTGTGTGTCTGCCTGAGAATTTTCATTAGGTCCTGAGACTCAAGTCATTTAAATCAGCAGCCTGACAGTGATTAATTTTATAATATCATCATGTGATAATTAGGATTTGTAATAATTCCGGAGTGATAATGATCAGTTTACAAAGCTAGTTCAAGCGATTAGCTGGGGGTTTAGTTTTGAATTATTCTTGGTGTGGGCAGCTGTCCCTGCAGATAACTCTCCCCAATACTCTGCTTTGTTTTGAATGAGCTGTTCCTCTATGCGCTGTGGCAGCGACACAGGCAGGTTCGCTGTAATTCTCCACCTGGCGTCTCTCTCTGCTGGAGCTCTGCGTGCTGCTGCACCCAAATGGATCCAGAGCTTCTAAGCATGAGGAAGAATGGCGAGATTTACACACCCACATAGCAAGTGATTCTGGGCCGGATCCGCCTGCATCTCCTTAAATTCGGGCACCGGTGACATATGGCCAGGAGAGTCTGCACCAGAATCTGTTGTAAATGATACTGTTGATCTGTATGCAGTCTGCAGATCCGGCTCGCATTCACCTGCCTGTATATGTATGATCACTCACTTAACTGTTGCGCAGCTGATGCGCTAAAAATCTGAAGGATGATTGGCCCACATAGCGCGATGAGTCTGACCCGGGTCTGGGACAAATGTTGTTCAGAAATTGCCACGGATCCGTAAACCGGATCTGGCCCAGTGCCAATACTGGTCCAAATCCGCTTCCTGGATTTTAAACAGATAAGGGCCACATATGAGCCAGATTTACATTGGATGTTACCAAATCTGGCCCGTATGACCAACGGAGCCAAAGTTAAATTCAGAGCAGCTTCCAGTGGGGGGGGTGGAGGGGGCGAGTGGCTCTGTGGGCTGGTTCAAGCCCAGGCCTCGGTGGAGATTGTTGCAGGTTAGGTGGCCCTGCACTGTGATCCCCAAGCTGTGAAGGGTGAGATGATAGTGAGACGCGTTCCGAAGTACATCTACCTGTGTAAGTGAAGCGTGTTTCTTTCTTAATTATGGCTCAGACTCTTCTGCCCCATAACCCTCTGTTCACCTGTGTGGCAGGGAAACGTTGTAGCTGTGTTTACAGCTTGGAGGTCACAGTGCAGGGCCAGCTGATGTACAGTGATCTCTGCTGGGGTTTGAACCAGCAACTTTCGGATCTTAGACTGTGTTCACACGGCCAGCCACATCGCTCAATTCCGATTTTTTTGCTCAGATCGGATTTGTCAATCTTGACGGTTCACATTCATGAGTACAAGTGAGCTGTATCTGACTGTAATGTGAACGCATCGGTCCTCCGAAACGTCACGCATGCGCACATTGATACGTTTTTACACTGATTCGAGTCTGTTTCCTCCTTAAACTTCAGGCTCTTTACTTTTCTTTGGTATTGTGTCCACGCTCTGCCATTTCTTTGGCAATTATTTCAAATACTACTCTATTACGATAGGTTCCTTCCAGTTTAGCTTGAATATCAGTTTAATCCCCACCATCTCCATCCTTCCACGGACTGTTATCGCAGCTCTCCTCCATTTTTACCTTCCTGCGCTGCCGGTGCAGGCTGATGTCAGCACATGTGTATAAGCAAAAAGCCACATGAATTCAGATCTGATCGTTCACTTTCAGGTCACATGGCTGCGAATGGGATACGTATCCGATTTAGTACCACATATGAAAGTGGCACAAATCTGATTTGAAAAGATCAGATTTGCGTCTCCACACAACCCTGAAAAGATCAGATCTGTGTCACATTAAGGCAAAAAATCTGATTTGAGTCACTTCAGCATGGCAGTGTGAAGGTAGCTTCAGACACAGAGGCTTAGCCCGCAGAGCCACTCACTGCCACCACTGGAAGCTGCTCTGAATTTAACTTTGACTCTGGTGGTCATATGGGCCAGATTTGGTAACATTCAATGTAACTCCGGCTCACATGTGACCCTTATCTATTTCAAATGCAGGAAGCAGATTCGGAACAGTATTGGTCCGTTGTGCAAAAAGACACTGGGCCAGATCTAGTTTACGGATCCGTGGCAATTTCTGAACAACATTTGGCCCAGACCCGGTTCAGACCCATCTTGCTATGCGGCAGTGTGTGGGAATGGTAATGAATTCTTTTTGTCTTTGTTTCGATTCTGAGTGAACCTTTAAATGTTGGGTTGTCTCTGTCCAGCAGGTCACTTGTCTTACAAGCCGAATACCTAACTCAGCCAGAGGCCTGTGTGTATTTAATATTTAATATCTCATATGACACCTACCAGTTGGTGACTGATGAGGTAGATTGTGTGCAGAAATCATATCTTTTGCAGGATTGCTGAATGATTTTGTTTTGACAACTCTTAAAAAAAAAAAAGTTAAACCTCCTTTCATAGCTTTCAAAAGTAAATGTATATCCTCCCCAAGCTGAATAACAATAAGCACTATTCACAAGATTGCATCCAAAATGGCACTTGGTGTTTTCTAAATGCACTGTCCTCCGCCCCCCCCCACCCCACCACTGGTGCTGCTATCTGCAGGGTGGAGGCCCTGAATGGCACCTAGAGAGTTTTCCTGAGGATTTAGATATGGGGCCATGTTTTACACAGCGGGCCCTTTCTGTCGCCTGCCGCTGAGACGTGTCGTTGCCCCTTATCTTCTCTCTGACACGCGGTGGGCGTTAATAGGGAATTTGCCAGAGAGGTGCGTATAGGAAATAGGGGAGTGAGCAGCCAGTGGAGGCTCCATTGTGGGGTATGATTGGACCCCCACCCATCCCACTTTCCCCTCTAGATCCAAGCTGCTCACTACTGTCCTGCTCACAATGGGGCTGAGACGCTGGCTGACCCCTGGCCCCCGTCACGCCACGGCCTTTGCCCTTTTGCATTCACAACTGGGAACAGAGTGTTTCGCAGCACAAGACCTAGCCATGCGCACAGTCTGATTTCAAAGGCAGGCTCGGCTGCAGTGCGTGTGGAGGCCTGGTTTCCGTTGGTATTGCCCCCGTTTGGTCGACGCTCTGGCCGTTTTTGCCCCCTCCCTGGAAGCATGCCAAAGCGACACACTAAGAAATGCTCCCGCCGTAGGTATCGGGTGTGAGGCTTCCCCTTTCAGCCGCACGCCACGGGCTGTGTGATCGTGGAGGGGTGCCGCCCAGTAGCCCTCACCCCGTCACGGAACAGTGGGTGGCGGCTCCAGCGTAGTGGACCACGGCGTGCAGAGCTGTGCGATGCGGATCCGGCAATTTCTGGGTGACCAGCCTCGCTCAGGACCCCCCCCCCCCATCAGACAGGCCGGGTGCCCCATTGTCTCTCCTCCCGACCGCAACTTATTCTGATCTTTGCCTGCAGATGTGCTGCAGAAGCGAGAGTCAATTGATGATGTGAGCAGGTCCGGGGGTTTGAGGGAAGTGACAGTGAAGGCAGAGCGTGCTGCGGAGATGCATCAGCGGGGACGTCTGCGTCGCTCCGGCCTCTTCTGATGTTTGGCCGAATGTGTGTTCATGTGCTGAACTGTATGTGTACTGGGCTGTTTTGTGCGCCTCTCTGCACTAAGTTCTCTGCGTGCTTTCGCGAGTATGTGAGTGTAGCCAGGGGCGGCCAATCTTATCCGCAAAGGGGCCGGTGTGTACGCAGGTTTTTGGGATAACCTGTAGGTCAGCTGTTGAAGCCCAGGTGAGAGGACTCCGAAAACCAGCCAGTCCTGTAATTAGTAATCTAAAGCGGGAGTTGCAGCGGAGACCTGCACGCACAGTAGCCCCTTGAGGATAAGATTGCCCACCCCTGTTCTTAGCGTTCGTCGGACATGCTCCACGTATTTCAGTGCGAGCGGCAGATTCCACCGAAGTTACGCGCCGCGCATACTTGCGTGTCTCTGTGCATTTCGCCCGCGGCGTGTGCGTGCATGCGTGCGTGTTACTGCTTGTGTGTGTACATGCTTGTTTGCTTGACCGTCGGTTCGAGAACGCGAGCTTCTGGCTGAGCCAACTTCTTGGAAACACGGACCACAAAAGACCGTCGCTTTCCGCCAAGTCTCCCTTCCTCAGCTCCCCCGCCTCTGCCACTAATGGGTCTGGTTGCGTTTAATCATGCCTAACACAGCTGTTATTTATTGTTTATTATTTACGATTCTGCCTTTTGATGGGTTTGATAAGAGCGGCCTTCGAGCGGACGTTCCTGCGGTAACAATGTACCGGCGCTGCTGATGTCACGGCGGACGGGCCTGGGGGGGGCGAGCCTTCCGCGGATTTCTAGAGCTTCATTGATCTCTCTTAATTCTGTTTTCCCCTTTCCGTCACTTGTCATTTCCAGCTGTCAGCGCATAGCTCTGTATCGGCTGACCGCCGGACCGCGCGCACCGCAATGCACCGTTCAATTTGGTGGAGTTTCGGCAGCGCCTGGGAACACTGCCATGGGCGAAATTCCACATTTTCCACTAGATGGCAGAAAAATTACTTTTGTTAGTGTCTTGGCTCTCTAGCTTCACAAAGTGATCCATGTCCACAGTTGGGCAGCATCTTCTCTGTCCTCGTTTCTGAAAGGTGAATCATAACTGGGAAGTGAAAGATAATTTTTTAAATTTTTATCCTGTTAATGCTCCTGTTAAGTGTGGTTGCTTCCTGGTGATAGTCCTGACGGTACAGGGTTTCCCAGTCCAGTCCTTGGAGGGGCACAGATGGTCCATGTTTTTGCTCCCTTCCATCTCCTGGTCTTCTTTACTCTGCTCTTGAAATGCAGCAGTGAAATGGGAAAAACAAATGAAATGCTGACTTGTCTGTCCTCTGCATATGTACAAGTACAGATACATCGGAAGGCTTCTTTTTGCGTGCGCTGTCTTCAAAATCAGAATCGGAATTTTTATTGTCCCTTGAGGAAATTACAGACTGCACAGGACACAGCTATGCAAAAGACAAGAAAACTGTTCACAAAGCTGCACGCAGCAATTTTTAAGTACAAATAAATATTAACGTGTAGATCTTGCTTTCTTTTGAGACACATATTCAGTTTAAAGTGAGGCTTAGGGTCCAAGAGCAGCACTGGTGTATTTTGGCGGTTAAGAGCCTCGCTCAAGGACATAAGTCATACGACTATTCTGCCAAGGACTGGACTCAACTGGCAACTGGCACAGAGGCATAACCCACTGTGGTACCCACTGCCACACTCCTTTTCACTTCAGAGATCCTTGTGCTGGAGTGGCAAGCCAGCCTCCTGGGTTTGAAGTTGAGATCTTTGAGCAAACAAAGCCTGCTGTAGACACAGAAAGGTGTGGAGGACTTGGGAGACCGACAGTGTGGTCATAGTCAGGTAGATTGTGGTTCAGATTGGCTCTTGGGTGACAGAAGATGGAGACATGTGATGGAGGAGTTAGCAGCACAATTAGGCTGCTTTATAGCTTAAAGTGAGAGACAGTGAGGGTGGTGTCCTCTCTACTGTACAGTCTGAGGCTGCCCCCTGAAAAGGGACTTTCACTGTCAGACTTTGCTCTCCTTTTCACGCTTGGCTTTGCCTGTTTCTTCTCGCTCTAGTGACCTGTGCTCGTTTCAGGGTCACCTTCATATCGTGCTGCTTCTTTCATTTGCAGTACTTTGCTTTTGAGGAATCCCTTGGTTTGTGGTCAGGCCGTTGCTACACTGCATTCCTACACTGTCTTACAGCCATCAGGTTGTATGTGAAAACATGTCAGGTATATTGGTGTGTTTTAGGATGAGAAAAGTTTTTAGGTAAGTAGGGGTCTGTACTGAGCCGGGCAGCAACCCAGGACTGTCTTAACCCAATTCTCTAGGACCTGGAGCTTCAAGTGTGGTTACTAAGGTAATTGCAGTTACTGTGGTTATGAGTTGCTGCCCTGCTCGTCTCCATAGCGCCCTCCAGAAGCTTTTTTCCTTTCCAATTTCAGAAGAGTCTGACGAGAGTAATCCAGCTTGTGAAATGAATAGCGGCACCCAGATAGCAGCCTGTTATCAGTAATTGTAATCACAGTCCCTGACATCTTTTTGCATGTAAAGCTGCTAAGTCTTCGCTCTTCGGCGGCTGGGAGTGTAAGTAAATGCCAGTGAATCGGCTGCAGGCGGAGGGAGATTATATCCAAGCCAGTCCCCCCCCGCCACCTCTTCTAGAGGCTGGAAGTGTGTGCAGGCGGGGCGTGTTTTACATCCATGCTTTACGGCCACAAGTGTTCCATTTTCCTTCACTTTATCATTTTGTGCTTAGCTTCCAGGCTAGTTCGGGCAAGGCACCCCTCATCCCCAGCGTTTTGTATTTTTAGGATTGACCAGTATCTGATCTACAGCCTAGAGTCTGCCTTGACTGGTTGATCTACAGCGTAGAGTCTACCTTGATTGGTCGATTTACAGTGTAGTGTCTGCCTTGATTGGTTGAACTACAGCGCAGAGTCGGCCGTGATTGGTTGATTTACTGCATAGTGCATGTTTTGATTGGTTGACCTACAGAGCAGGGTCTGCCTTGATTGGTTGATCTAGAGTGCAGAGTCAGCATTGATTGGTTGATTCACACCTGCATGTAAGATTGGTGCCTGATCGTCTCCTGGCAGGTCTAGTGCTTCTTTCAGCGCGGGAATTGCCATTCGAATATGCAGCGTCTCCTAAACATGGTCTTAGTTTTTTCTTCCCACGTAATCAAAGGCATTGATTCATTGACTCTCCTTTTATCCAGAACCTCCCCCCAGTCTTGCTGGCATTTCTGACTCCACGAGCATCCTGGTTGGACGTTAGATTTTGACGTAGCACACTTTTTGTTCCATCCCGTGTGGATGCATGTGATTATGATGGCTCCTTCCTTTCCAAGATTCTTCATTTAATAGATTCGGTTACATTTTTTTCGTACTTTAAAAATTCTTTGCGTGGTTTGATTTTTTTTAATAAAAACCTAACAGGGTGTTACAGAGAAGCTCAATTATTAAAGGTGCGAATCAGAAGAGGCAGGCAGCTTGCACTCAGCGTAATCTGTTTGATTATTAACTGCTAATTTATTGTGCTGCCTGTAGCTTTGTGCTAAATAAATGCTTTAGGTAAGTAAACAGGAAGTATGATGAAATGCAACATGGGAACCTGCTGCCATTGCGCTTGAGGGGCATGTATGAGGCACACAGGCAGAGGGCGCCCCCTGGAGGCACTCAGAGGTGTGCAAGGGCAGCAGTGTGTTTTAACGTGTAGCAGGCTGTGTGTGTGAGTGTTAACTGATGTGTCTGTGTGCTGTGGCTTTGTATGTGCATGTACTGTATGTTAACATACCATGCAAAGTGAGTCTGCATGTGTGTCGTGCATATTAACGTGGGAGTATGTTTGACGTGCAACAACAGAACAGAGGAGAGATTAGAAGGGCCGCTTTTGTTTTTGTGGCACCATGTTCAGGCAATTTTCTGCGAGAGAATTAGTAAGAAGAAAAGCCAAAGTGGCGGATGGCAATATGCAGAGAAGCCTGTCATTCTGTCAGCTAAAGGTGGGATTTAAGGCTCTTCAGCTCTCCTCTGATGTTCCCCGCATAAATTCATTGGGCTGGAAGTCTCAGCAGTTTTCTGCTGTCGTTTTGCAGACCCTTAGAGGGGATTCCGCAGTGAAGCCGATGGGCAGCCTCTAATGGCAGTGTGGGTGATGATCAGGCACCTCCGTTTTCAGGCTGTGGAATCCAAAAGAGTGCCTCATTTTTCTGTTTAAGAGGCCTTATGTCTACCTCTCCCCGGCACACTTGTGTTCCCAGCAAAGAGCGGATTCTCATTCTCCGCGTCCCCTTTACGTCTCACCTGGGCTGGTTCTGGCCCCTTTGCGTGACCTCTGATCATCCCCCTACAGAAACAAGCCCAGGCTGGGTTTCCTGCTCAGTGGTAAACTTGGCCAAATGTGGTTCTAGGGCAGAGGAAGGGAACCAGATCCAGGGAGAGCCAATTCGGCTGAAGGTTTTTGGAATGACCTCTCAAGCATTCTCCAAAAACTGACTTCGAAATCCATTCAGATGGTTCAGGCTGCATTGTTGTTATGTTGTGGCTCAGCTGACACCAAAGCGGATTGCCATTGTACAGCAGAGCTGGGCCAGGTGTGAAGACTCTGCCTGTGTTTGTGAGTGAAGCTCTTCCTGCCCCACCGATCTTCATGTTCTCAGCCTGCAAGTAGCCCCCAGAGCGCAGGGCCCCTCACTGCGGCCCCTTTTGCTCTGCCCGCACGGGCTCTGTGTGCCCAGACACTCCGTCATGCTTCTGCCCCCCTGTGTTGTGTAATTAAACGACGGCCCTGGATTCATCACAGCGGCGGTAACAGCCTGCCGGCTCTTTAACGATGAAGAATAACATCTTTTATTTGAGTCCCCTGTTTTATCATCGGTGGAACGGAACTTCTTTGGAGAGCATGTTAGGAGCCAAACGCGATTAATCTCCTGTTAATGTGAGGTTCGCTCACCCTCTGCAGCTGGCCAGACCGACGGCGCCGGTTCCCATTCTGGGTTCGAGCGGCGCCCAGGCGCGATCACTGCACGGCCACTGCGGCTCGCTGAAGTCACTCAGTTGGAAAACTGCACATCGGCCCGGTGCTGATGATGGCTGCTGAGCCCACTGCTGTGTCCTCCTCATGTTCCTGGGGCAGCGCAGTGGCGTCTCCTTGGCCAAGTAGCCAGGAGCCAGGGCAGAGGGGCATCACGGTGGGCGGGGTGGGAGGGCGATTGGGCGTGCCGGTTTGTGTGTGGGAGCCCCTCAGTATAATTTTCCTACCTGCTGGGGGGGGCCCCCCTTAGCAAACTGGTAAATAGTCGACAGTGAGTGATGCCGTTTCACACGTATTGTCTCTCACTGCATCGTTTCTCCTTATTTCTGACCTACACACCTATGGGTACACAGGCTACGCGGACAATGCAACACCACGCATATTAGTTTAAGTCTGTGGTCTCAGGCTTGGTGAATTCGCAGAGAAATTTCTGTGAATTTTGAGTGATCGTCTGTTATCTAATGGCGTACTCGGTAAAATCTTATAGCCAGAAGAGAGGTGTTCCCCTTGGTAAATTTTGCAGTGGGCCCTCTGCTTTGATTGGTCCAGGGCTGGTTGCCCCTCCCCCCGCCTCCTCCTCCATGCCGTCATGTGACCCAGAGTTGCATCATCCCCTGCCTGCTTGGTCGTCTCTTGGCCGTTTCAGTGCGGCGAGCACTCAGCCGTGTTTATATGCAGGTAGTCCGCTGTGGCCAAGGCAGGTACAGTAGGGGGCGTTCCTCCTGCGCTCTCTCTCAGCCCCAGCGCACGTGCACAGACCCGAGACCTGACATCCGGCGCCTGCTCTTCTCCTACGCTTCCCTTGTGCCATTGTGTTCATTCCTTCCATCTCTTTTGCAGAAAGCTGTCTCCTCTCCTGTAAAGTCTGTATTGTGTCCTGCCATCCCCACGTCCGTCATGTGCTTTTCTTTGCCATCATGCCTGGAGCAAGTCTTACATAGCACTGCAGTGCATCTTTTCAGACACAGAATTTTTGTGGTGCCTAGTCCACATTCATATATAGTCAGATTCCTGCAGTCGCTCAGCTCAGCCTGATGGCGGCGCTATAGCTCTTGGACCATATTACATGCATCATTTACTTTTCCTTATTAGTGCATTGATCTCCTAAAAAGTGTTGCTCTCTGAATGTTTTAGGTGACAGAGGAGAAGCTGATATATTCTTCGGAATGGCTAAGGGGCGGGTTGCCCACTGGAAGCTGCACTGATGCATTGTGGGTTTGCCCTTTCCTCTGTCATGCAGGCCAAGCAGCTGGAGAAGAAGGAGGCTGAGGTGAAGCTGCTGGAAGCCTTCTACAAGGAGCAGCTGGCACAGCTGCCCAAGAAGGTGAGGCAGCGCCCCAGTGCCGAGATCAGCAGCGCATTGGGAGACTTGGTGCTCATGTGGAGGCCGCTTTGAGCCCGAGTGGCTTCACATTTTACAACTCTACCTGTTTTTCTGTAGCGGTTCAGGTGAATTATTGTACTACTTAAAAATTTGCCCTCGTTTGTGGTTTTTCCCTCCCTCGGAAATGCTGCGCTCAGCCTTACCGCGCACACTGGTGCTGTGTGTGCGCGTGTTGAAGGCCCATGATTTATTACACTGTATCTGTGTTCGCTAGCGCCGTGGATAGAGTTCAGTACTAAGAGAATCAGTGTAAATGTTACTTAATGGCTCATATGCAAGGGAGGAAGAGGGTTGATTTTCCTGCAGGCTCCTCGGCCTACATTTACCGCGCCGCCTCCAGCTATGTCAGCCGTTAAGATATGATTGCAATTATAATTCTAAATCACCATGTAGTTCTCGGGGAAGATCTCAAAGTCCCACGCGTGTTTAATTGCCAAAACTGATAGACGCGCCTTGTTTTACAACACTGCATAAACCACTGTTTTAATCCTCACCGATGGCAGGAAATCCTTTCATAATAGTAGGATTTTTTGTTTTTAGAACAGATTGAAAACAGCAGGAGAAGTGAAGTATTTCAATGTGCAATTATGTGATATTTGGCAATAAAAAGCAAAAGTTATTGCATATTTTGTTAGTGATCCTTTTCAGTTTGAGATCAGTAATGTGTTTTGTTTAATGTTTATTTAGACTGTATGATTAGGCTTTCTAATAACAGTATGACATACAGTCGGCTCTCGTTATGCACTGGGGATTGGTTCTAGGATCTCCCGTGGGTACCAGAATCTGTACATGCTTAGATCCCTCATATAAAAGGCCGTAGTATTTACATATAACCTATGCACATCCTTCTGTGTATTTGAAATCATCTCTAGATTATCTACAATACCTAGTACCATGTAAATGCTGTGTACTGTATGGTTTAGGGAACAATAACAAGAAAAAAAATCTACATGTTTAGTACAGATACAGTCGTCATAGTGCACATAGAAGCGCATATTTTCTTTCTCTCAACCTCTTTCTTTCACTCACTCACTTACACACATGCACACACACACACACACACGGGGAAACCGAAATCCCAACTGTAACCCCTACCCAGCCCTAATCTTATCCATAAGCAGTGAAACAAAATACCACACATTTGGTATTTTTAGTTTTTTGATTGCAGTCACAGATTTTTATAAGACTGAGTTTCCGCTTGTGCCAACTTTTTTATCACATTGTTGTAATGTGTGCGTGACCCTCACATACAGACAGACACACAAACACACACACGCTGTGCTAACACCCATGAAGATCCCGAAGTGCATATCATGTGGATTCAGCACAATGCTTGGTGCGTGGCAAATTTAGGTTTTGCCTTCTGGAGCGTCATGAAATTCTTTGTTTTTATATATACATTTTCGATCCGTGGTTGATTGAATCAAAGGATGTGGGGTTCATGTCATCTTTTTGAAGTTCTCATATCAGTTATTATTGTTTCCATGACGACACTATCTGCTACAGTGTACACTGTAGGCCACCCTATAATATCTGAGGCATTGAGCTAACACGGATGTTACTGCACCCGACAATGCATCTCTGAGTAATGCTATTTCACACGTATTGTCTCTCGTTGCATCGTGTGCTTTTCACTCTTATTTTAGACCTATAAGCTATGGGTAACTGGCCAGCCAGACAATACGACACAACAAATGTCCGTTTAAGTCAATGGTCTGAGGCATTGTGGTGGTATTTAGATAGATATAAACTTTATTTGTACTCATGGGGAAATTAGTCTGCAGCATAATCACAAGGTATTTCATCATAGCATTTCAGATTTCATCAATAGAAAATACTTGGACACGTACCCATACCTCACAGCAATAAAGACACGAGCAGGCATACGTATATGCATGCCCATACACATCACAAGACTAGAGACACCAATTGGCATGCTCATACACATACCCATACACATCACTGCATCACAGACACCAATATGCATGCTCATACACATACCCATACACATCACTGCATCACAGACACCAATGGGCATGCTCATACACATACCCATACACATCACTGCATCACAGACACCAATTGGCATGCTCATACACATACCCATACA
>JABFDZ020000109.1:23321370-23337949 GCA_019775955.2 Pollimyrus isidori | reverse complement strand
TTATTTTACCAGGTAAATTAACTGAAAACCAGTTCTCACTGCTTTACGTGATATTCGGGAGAAATAGCAGATTACGCCTCGGAATTCGGAACTGCCTGGGATACAAACGACATGCGTGTAACTAAACTCTTCAGCCAGTAACAGAATAGAGACAGACTGCAACAAGTCATGCTCTGAGCACTTTTTTTCCTGGAAATCCAAAACAGACAGAAAAAAAAATCAACAAAAACAGAATACATATGAACCGTTATTTTCATTTCTGCCGAAGATCTTTTTTGAAACAGGTGGAAATGCAGGCATGTTATCAAAAGGCACCAAGCGAGAATGAATCTAGCACCAGCTCCCTGTCGGTGGAGATGAGGCTTATGTCATGGTTTTTAGATATACCTGTAAAATGGAGAGATACAGCTGATGTGAAATGTCCAAGTGTGGTTATACTATGATAACCACACTCATAGAATGCCTCTTGTCCAATCAGATTTCTTGGTCAGATCTAACTGTTGTATAATAACACTTGAACGCACTTTTAATAGGAGCCTCGGGAGAGGAAAAGTAGTAAATAACCAGCTCAATGGGCTTGTCACCTCCCAGAGCCTGTTCTGCTTATATATAAGGTTTAGGTTAGAGATTATTGAGGGCTGATACTTAACATTGAGGATATACAAATGTGGCTTTGTGGATTACAGGAAGAAGAATATGTAGTTATGGTGCCAGAAATTGTAAGTGTCAGGTATAATTTATGAGTACTTGTACACTTAATCATCAAAGCATTAACATTTAAAAAGCTATCTTCGTGACCTCTTTGGAGGGTACTCAGGCGGGAATGACACTGCCGGCCACACATCTCTCCTCTGTTTTCAAGGTTAAAGATGCAGATAGATTTCTGTCAAGGGGCTTCGAAGGTGGTGATTGGTGGCAGCACCAACAGAAGCAGGTTTGCCCGATTCCCCGCATCCTCAAGCAACTCGAGCTCAGGTAACGTGAAGCACGGTTACGACGGCGGCTGCCTAAGGTGCCGTTGGCTTTATGCCGTCCTCCTTGCGCTCAGCCACCTAGGCACGCCAGTTATCCGGCAATCCCATCGCATGCAAAGTCATTAAGCAAACACCGGCTCCCTGAACACAGCTGCTCTTCCTGGAGTGACAGGCCCCAGGATGGCAGAGCCGAGGATAACGTCACTCAGCTACTGACTGCTGGTGCTCTGGGGCCCCTGCTAAGGAACTGACGAAGAGCCTCTGTTTTTTAAAAGGGACTAGTACTCTCAGCAGTTGCAAGATTTCAATCTACAAGTATAGTTTTTGTGGTTTTGCGTCGTACTTTTGCATCATGACGTATTTTGGTAGCTATGTGAGTATGTAAGTGTAAAGGGAGCTTCACTGCAGACCTTTACACATCTCCAATTTTATTGGTAAATTTTGTTCTAGCTAGCTGTGGGCAGATACACACAATACATGCTCTTCCTGTGTTTGTGATACATTTGTAGATTGTTGAATTCGTTTTGTGGTTAGAAGTCTAAATCAATACATATAAGAGTAATCAATGGCTGTTGGATATAACCAGTCGACGCGGCGTTGCTTTGCTTTAAATGGCCTGGCTGGGCACTGCTAATCTGGCTTCTGTGGTAAGCGGATAAAGCCATGCTAGTGGAAACGAAAATCCCACACGGCCCGCTGTCTCCACGGCCGCTCGAGCCCCCGGGGCCTAAGCTCTTGAAAATTGTTCCGAGCCCAGATCCCCTAACATCTCAACCTGGAGTTCTTATCTAGAGGGCAACACAGAGTGATTGGCAAGGATGGTTTTGGAGTAAAGTCACTTCCATCTGCCTTCACATAAACTCATCGTCATAAACTGATGCCATCCATCGCCGCCTCATAACTGTTTTAACTGTGTTTCACTTGGAGCCTGTGCTGTGCTGTGTTGCTTTGCACTTGCAAACTATTTGCGGCTGTGAAGAACCTTATGAATATGAAAACTGTCCTTCCGCCTGTACAGCACAGTTTTCAGTCACATCTGAGCTCATCTGAATACGATGCCTAGAGGTAAATACAAAGAACATTGCCGAAGCTTCTTGCATTGTGATTGTTTGCGTCGAGAGTCATAGAACACAGGGCAGATTTGCTGAACATTTCATCCAGTCAAGCTGAATGGCCACCTTCTGCTTATGCTTGGAAACATAAGCGAACATCCATCCATCCATTTTCTACGATCACAGATCGGATGCTGTGTTTCAGGGAGTCTCGAGCGCTATCCCAGGAAGCACTGGGGACAATGCTAGTTTATCGTAGGGCACATACTGAAACACACAGTCACGCACTGTGCCCGATTTGACATGACCAATTTATCTAAACTGCGTATTTTGGACTGCAAGATGTAACATTTAAGATCAAGGTAGCTTCATAAGGGTACCTAAGATTAAAGTCTTTTTATGAGTTTTCGAGTCATTTCATATTATTTTATCCACTGTTTCCTGAAAAAAATGAAATCGTTTGGGATCACGCTGAAGTCAACGTGAACCTGTGCAGCATCATTTTTTTCCTGAAGCATAGTCCCTGGATCTTTGAAGCTTTGGTCTTGTGTGTGTTTAAAAACAGTGCTCAGGGCTGATGAAAGTCTCCTCCTTGTCTGTCTTTCAGAGCCTGGATCACTACAAGACGACCAACCAGAAGTTCCAGGAAGCTGCAGCCAGAGCAGAGACTCGCATAAAGTAAGACCTGCTTTGCTAATCCACCTGGATTTGCTGTTAGTCCACAGCATTCAAGGGGAAGCCTGATTTACCACCTATCTATTGCCGCACTTGTCTTGCCATTGCATCACTTTACAAAAAGACAGCTTTAGGTAATAATCTAAAGCCGCTTACATAGTTTAATTTTATATGAAGTGAAACAATGCACAGCTTAGTACCGTACACAGTGGGTGACACATTGGGGACCTTAAGATATTCCCAGAATTTACTAAATAATGTTCTTTTATTAAAGTGTAGGCACTTAATATACTTAAAACTTCCACTGGTTAATTACGCGTTACAGTCTCGGTTAAGCTTCCTAAATGAGGGATATATTGACTTTGTGACTCTGAAAATCTTACACTCTGCCCCCCCCCTGCAAATGGTAAAAGAAATGTAATTATGAAGGTGGTGACACACTGACAGACTACATGCTATAAGTCACATGTGTTTTTACAGGCTGGGGGAGCCCCACATTTTTCAGATAGTGGCAAATATTACATATTTGACAGACACTTTATTATTACTGAAATAAAAGACATTCAGACAGTAATGAAGAGTAACAATAAATAATAAGAATACACAATAACAGAGAGTCTCAGTGAAGGTGTTGTGTGGGATTCTGTAATAACTGAATAAGAACGAGTATCATTGCATAGTGGGTTGTACAGTGAATGGATGAATGGTTAGTGAATATGGCCAAGCAGTTCTAGTCCATCCAAACAGTTGATTGCCTATGCCCCCCCCAAATCCCTGTCAGACATCCCTGAATAGGCATATTGATTTTAGGGAGGTGGAGATTTGCATACCCGGAGAAGGGGTGCTGGCGATAAAATTCCGCAATTCGAACCTTTTACCAGCAAATGTTCCCACTTCTAAATAGCGGGATGACAGATTTCCAGGACAGTGCTCATCATTCATGGGCGTCAGGGAGCAGCTGTCAATTTGCAGAGGCTTCCGGAACTTTTTCCAGAATTGGCATGTCTGTTTGTTGTACAGTCTAATGACCAAAGGTAGAAACCATCTTCTATAAAATAGAGTGGGACCCCCATATCTGCAGTTGTAGTAACCGCCGTTACAGCTGCCCCATACCTGCGTTTCCCTGCAGAACTCTCGTCCAGTCTGCCTGCAGCATTCTCACTGATCGCATTCGTTGTTGCATTATTGCACTCTGTGCTAAAAAAATATTCAAATAGCATGATTTTCATTGCTCTGTCACCCCTTGATACAAGATATTTTCTCATTGCTTTTCATCAGAATCCCTTTAATTTGAGAGATAATACAGTACTGTACTGTACTATATAATAATGTAGAATAAGAACAGAGCAGTCGGTAAGTACATCACAGCTAAAATAAGTGGTATAAACTGCAATGATAATAAAGCTGTAGCTAACATTTGATTTCCCGTGTTTTCAGAAAATGGAAGGTGATACTAAGTTAGCCAGCATCAGCGAATATGCCCTGATGAACAGCCGGTAAATGCACTAGATATGTAGCTATGTTGTTACTTCTGTTTACTGGAACGACCTGGTTAAAATGGGCAGTTAATATATTTATATGCATTTTACCGAACGGTCAATTTTTGTATTTCAGTCCAAATTTTTGCGCAGTAAAGTTTCGTGATGACCTCACTCCTTAAACCAAGGTCTCTTCTATAGGCATGGCTTAGAGCACAGACCCACAGGAAGACGGCCCAGAATGGCTGATTCAGACATGTTCCCTTCTAAAGTCTCTGAATATGCCATTGTTTTCCCATTTGGAACAACTCCAGTGTCACAGATTCTCTGTGATCCCAACTTTCTATTTAAGTATGACAACCCCCCCCCCCAACCTGTACAATCACCCCTCTCCAACTTTGGATCCATGCAAATTAAATTTGCCTCAATGGTGCATTTATGCATGAGATAATAACCTGCACAGATAGCAATCTTATTCTTCATTTATTTTTCAGGCCTGTTAAATGTAGAACTCTCATGCACTGCGCTGTAATTTAATAGGTGTTTAATTAGCAAGTGTTTAATTAATCAATGTTTAATAATAGGTTTATTCTAAACCCCTCTTTTCACTGAAGACTTTCTCTTTGGTGAAGGGGAAATTGCTCATCGTTGACATTACAGTTTAAACTTGTAATTCAGTGTTAGTGACAGATTCCCTATGAATGCCAGAAATGAAAAGATCTCTTGATGAATTTTTTTTTTCTTTCCCAAACCATTTCATTTGCTGTCAGATTTGCCTTCGCTTCTTCCTACTCCACAGTTTTTCTTCTTGACGAAAGTGGCTGAGAGTGATCAGGGGTCAACACAACAAAAGCTTGCTTGTAGGTGCAATCTATTTAAACACTGGCTTAATGTGTGCGCTGTGTTACAGGCGCGTTGGATGCGCCTTTGTGCTCCCTCTGCCTTCCCATGCTTTGACATTTCTCTCGTCCCCCAAACACATTGTCCCTAATGGGTGAAGTCAGGAGCAACCTGGAGGAGTATGTAGATGGGGGTCTTTTTTTTTTGTTACATTTCCACCCCTGCCTTCGTATCGTAGTTGACAGTCTTCGCTCATTTCAGGTGTCTCTGGCTCCGGTTTGGCACGCGTCCGTACAGCTTCCCAGACCTAATAAGGTGACCTGCCCCCTGGCAGCTGGAGGGACACCCACATAGATGTTGCTCCTCCACCACATCTTTTTCTTTTTAAAGCAGCTCCACAGCTTGAGGGATGAGTTTATGAAACTGTACTTAAAGGCGGTAGCAGCTGGGGCAGGTCACCAGTGCTTGTGATGCTTAATAATTGTTAGAAACACAGTAATTGCAGACCAGAATCTTTTTTCCATATTCTGTTTGTCATCTGGTTTGTTTTGGATTCTCTGCATCTCGGAGCTGCGTTTTTCTGTTTATTTTATCCATCTGTGATGATATTTTCCGAATAAGCGGTTCCTCTGATCCCCATGGCACCATCATCTGAACCACGGCTGAAACAAGTGTGAGTGGGCTGTCAGCTCCCCAGCGTGATCAGTCAGGAGGCTGGCCTAGGGCACAGATAGTTTGATTTTACAGTTGACCGTTCGGTACTGCGACTTTCCTCTTCACGGTTTTGATATATTGCGGGGTCAGCATAAAGAATTAATTGGGGAATTTTTAAGTTTTGCAAAAGCGGCAGATGACACGTGACGAGCAACAGATGACACATAAAAAGTTTAGTAACTCGTAAATGAGTGAATCTGTGTACGGTGCTGGTTTGGAGGACGCCAAGCATGCTAACGGCAGCTTCTCACGTTATCCTGCAGTGATCTTTGTATCTTGTCTTTCTCCGCTTAGCTAGGCAAGGGAACCAAAACATTTTGCCTGCTTTTTCCAGATCGTAGGGGGCCTGCGCCCCTAACCCCCATGATGTGGAAGGGTTGACTATGCTTCCCCAACTCCACATGTGTTAGAAACAAGCAGCAGTTGATTACAATCAAAGGGTCCTCTTTGTTGCTGTCGTTAGCTGTGGCGGTAGGGGTTTAAAACGGAAGCAGCCATTATAATTTTGATGTGTTAATGTGCTTTAACTCTGTTTGCCTTTTCACAGTAATTATCAGGAAGAGGAGATGAATGTATGACAAAGGTCTATATGCAGACATAAATATGGCTGAGGAATGGTGAGGGCTTTGAACTGTGATCTGGGCCTATTTTATCTGGACCCAGGGAGCTCAAGGGTCCCCAAATTGAACCTACAGCCTAGTCTTTGGCCATAGTCGCAATGGTCTTGAAGGGATACTGGTATCAGGCCAGTGCTCATTTCTTGCTGCTCTGCTTTATGTCTGTGTACATACAAGTATTTGGAACAGGTGCACACGGGTAATAGATACAGGTACATGAAGGTATTAGATACAGGTACATACAGGTATTTGTTTTTTTGCGAGCCCAGGAATGTTTATGTACATGCCAATAAATGAGCAAAGTTATACATGTTCCTTTTCCACTTCGCAAATGGTGGTGGCTGACCCCCTGAGGTGGAGCTGCTCCACATGCTTGCTGCCGACCTCGTAACTGAACCAGGGAACATTTTCCGCGTTTTTTTGTGCTACATGCTCACTTAGCCTTTCCATTTTGGTGCTATTAGTGGCCTGTTATCATCTGAAATGTCTGCATGTTAAGAGGGACCCTGCTGTTCTTTTGTTGAGTAGGATAGTTAACCTGAATGACTCCAGTTAAAATATACGGTTGGATAATCCAAGGAAGGTGTAGAGTGGTGAACATGCTAAATTACTAGGAATAAGCATTGCTGCATTACAAATAATACAACTGCATAATACAATCAACCATCCATCCATCCATCCATCCATCACCTTAACCGCTTAATCTCAACTGGGGTCGTAGGGGGGACCGGAGCCTATCCCAGGAACAAGGGGCACAGGCGGGAACCAACCCTGGGCAGTAACCAACACACCACAGGGTGCACGCATACACTCACAGGGCCAATTTAGACTCACTAATCAACCTGCCCTGCGCGCTTTTAGATCGTGGGAGGAAACCAGAGCCCCCGGCAGAAACCCACGCAAACATGGGGAGAGCGTGTGAACTCCACACAGAAAGGACCCGGGACCGAACATGGGGAGAGCGTATGAACTCCACACAGAAAGGACCTGGGACCAAACCCAGGACCATCATGCTGTGAGGCATCCATCCAACAATTTCCACCTGCATCGACTTTATCTTATCTGGGTTGCAAATAATAATGGTTATGAAACATGAATTTATGAATAGCAATAATAATAATGATTTGGTGCACTGTGGAGACCTTGGGCCTCTAAAGATTTAGAGAATGTATTTTAATTAACAACTGATTGACACATGAATCACCAGGTGATGTGATTTACTGCTAAAGTCATTATTTTAATAAAGCAATTAAGAAGTGAGGTAGTGCGAGAAAGCTGGAAGCCCCACGTTGGCGCCCCTGAAAGGGGAGATTTTTGTGAAGTTGCACAAAGTGCATATGAAAATGATCATTTATCTAGCAGTCCCTCACCTTTCATGCACACACACACAGACATGTACAGCCTACTGCCCCAACCACATCAACTCTGTGCCTTTGATTTCCCCATGAATCTTGATGCCTTTGCTGGTCTGGGTATATTAATAATAATATTAAGGCTCGGAAAGTTAGCATCCTAACTGCCCCTGGGAAGGGTTTGGAGAGAAACAGGAGGAATTATGCAGGCCAGCCTTACATGTGTCACAGCATGTATATACGTGTCACAGACTGGAGGTTTCATGTCACTTAGAAGCCCTTTAATTTTTGCGTTTTGAAAACACAACATGTACTGTAGAAATTATATGCATGTGCACACAGATCATTTCACTATGTAAAGAAAAAAGTTTCAAAAAGACAACTGTAATTGGCATTACCATTTTTGGTTCCACAGAGCAGATACTTCACTTTTGATTTACAACATCAAATATATTTGTAAATTATAAAGCGAATGAAAAAATATTGGGACCCCTAGTGTTTTGTAGTACACTGCAACAGACATACAGCTTTCTAACAGTAGGCAGTGTGATTCACTCCAGAATGCCATGGTAATTTTTTGATTCCATTGTGCCCTGCACAGATTCAAGGTGCCCAGAGACAGATGCAGCACAGCAGCCCCATAAGATTACTGAGCCTTTTCTAAAACATTACTGAGCCTTCTCCAAAACATTACTAAGCGTTCTCTATAACATTACTGAGCCTTCTCCAAAACATTACTAAGCCTTCTCTATAACATTACTGAGCCTTTTCCATAACATTACTGAGCCTTCTCTATAACATTACTGAGCCTTCTCCATAACATTACTGAGCCTTTTCCATAACATTACTGATTCTTCTGTATAACATTACTGAGCCTTCTCCATAACATTACTGATTCTTCTCTATAGCATTACTGAGCCTTCTCCATAACATTACTGATTCTTCTCTATAGCATTACTGAGCCTTTTCCATGTTTCACAGTAGGGATGCAGTTCTTCTCTTTGAAAGCATCATTTTGTCTTCTGTGAACATAGAGCTGCTGTGACTCTAGTTTTGTTTTCTCTGTCCAAAGAACATTCTCCCAGAAGGACGGTGGCCTGTCAACATGCATTTTAGCAAGCTCTAGTCAGGCTTTTGTGTCTGTGTTATAGAACTTGGGTCTTCTTGATTCTTGGAGCCCACATTTATTTATACAGCGATAAATGGTGTAACTTGAAACCATTGTACCTTGATGTTGTAGCTCAGTCACAATATCTTTTCAAGTTTTCCTCAGTTCTTTGTCCTTCATTCAAATTTTCCAAGTAGTCCAATCCAAAAAGGTTGCCTACAGCTCAATAGACGTTAAACTTTTGGAAAATATTAGAAATATTTATTTACAGGTACTTGAACTTCTCCGTGACACAAAGTGATTAATTGTTATTGTTGAAACACCACAGTACACAACAATGAAATGTGCTCTCTGCATTTTACTTACATTTGACATGGTGAGCAGCTATAGTCTTGTAGCCTTTACCTTGACCATGCTTGGCTATTACTGTCTTCCTTTCCTCCTCTGGTTCTCCTTATCTTGGTAATGTTCAGTATGATGCGTTCTACTTTTCTCCAAATAGGCTCAGTGACTGATTATAAGATTGAAGACACCTGTAATGCTAATTTAAGTAAATTATCTGTTTGAGATCCCGCTACAGTGTAATTATATCTCTTAACTTCCAAGTGGTGCCAATAATTATAATGCCTTTTTCTTTTTTGTAATTATTTACAATGATTATATCAAGTCATAAATCAAAAGTGTCTGCTTTATGGATTGCAGAATACTGGATGGTTGATGTCACTTTTGTTAGTACAGCTTGGCAATAAAAGTGATGTATATACCTATCATTGTATTCCCCAAAGTCTGGGTTATACATACTGTACGGTTTAGGGACTGAGCTGCTCCAGATGCCTTGCCTGGTAGGATGATAACTCAAAAACTGTCTGATGGATCTTTTTCAAACTTTTCAGAGACATTGTATGGGTGACGAACTGGAACTAATTAAATTTTGAGATACAAGTAACCATCTAATTGGAAGGGAAAGCTTCTGCAAATTGCCATGAGAGTGAATAAGTGCACTTTCAGACTTACATGTCACAAGGACTCACAGCATTCAGGACACATTTTTAACTTTCCCATTTTCGGGTGATCCCTCCGGTACTTTAGTTATTGTGTAGGTTGGTCACTGTGGGAGGAGTATGGATTGGATGGGAGGAGCAAGTGATGGCTCTGTATGGAATGCAGTCATGTCATTCTGTAAGCCTCCTTTCTAGTTTAAAATCTAAATGACAAGAATATGAGAAAATTTGGTAAACTGTCGATAAGGAACATTGCTTGATAGCACGTATCATATCATAGATCAGAGACAGCATTGTAGTCTCTGGACAGCCTAAAATGGAGGCTGTGTCCAGCCGACATCTAAACATATTCTTTGGATCTTTTTGCAAACTTACCAGGAACATTCTACAGGTCAGTGATCCTAAAACAGTGGGCTGCAAGAAGCTTTTCTGAATATCTATAATAGTTTATATTCTATATTTTTTTTCCATTGCAATTTTCGGAAGCAGTGAGATAACCAGTCGGCAAAACCTATTGGGGGAAACTTGGCGAAATGTATAGTAGGGGAATTTAATAACGTTGTGTTTTTTTGTGACAATATTTTTGTTATTCTGCGCTATTTTTATTTGGCAAAGTGTTTTTATATGCATGTGGGTGGCACTGAACACATGCCTAGTAGGATTTTGGGTGAACTCAAAGTAGTTGTACCATACTGGTTGTTTGTATGTGTTGCCCTGCATATTACCATTAATTTTGTAATCACATGTGTAACCTATATATTTATTGGCAACAATACTCCTTCCTGAATGGTAATATGCGTGTGTTTACAGTTTATGGCCCAGAGTTATTCTACTCTGTTGGGCTCTTGAGCAGGGCCCTTAGCCTTCAGTTGCTTCTTCCCGGGTATAACGTTAATCTACATCTGGCCTGATAAGGAGGTCCTCCAACTTACAGGTATTAACTTAGAGGTTGGTGGCAGGATTGGAACTCCAGTTACCGGAAAAAAAACCTCACGCTGGTCCATTCGGCCTAGTGTGGTGCTGAGGAATCACCCACCACAGGGCTGGTAAGGACTCAGGTTCTCATCCCTGAGGTGCTCTGTCGTGTGGTGGGTGCGGCAATGCACTGTTCTCGATGCATGCTTACCTCTACCTCCTCCTCCAGTTAGCCAAACACAATGACATGGTGAGGGAAAACCATGAGGCTTTGAAAAGGCTTATTAATGCAACTTATTTCTTGGGTCAGCGGGACATTTAGAAGACACGATGAGGGTAAAAACCGTGTCAGCAATGTACAGGATAATAAATTTGGAATGGATGACATATTTTACATTGTTATAAAGACGTGCTGAGAATGCACTGGGAAACATAGCATGTTATGCATTATTGGAAAGATTTGAGTGAACAAATTTCCTACTTTAAATTTCCTACTGTAAAATCCATCCATCCATCTGTTTAACAATGTAATTCACTCAAAGGGAATTACATTTTTGTTGAGAAAGTGTAGAGGTGTAAGATCAGTGGCCGGAAGAATTCAAATAACCAAAACGTTATATTAATTATATTGAAATTTAATCAGTGAGCTCTAAATAATAAATTGAGAGCACAATAAAGTAAATTGGTTGCACAATTTAGGAATTTTTCTTTGCTTGATTTAGTATTTCATGGGAAGGTGAAGTTAAATTGTACTCATGATTTTGTATAACATGCCCACCAAAAAAAGAAGAAAAATGTTCCGAATGCACAAGTAATGTATCTGTTACAGTTCTTACAGTTATGTCACGGATAATATTGGTCATACTGCAAAATAGAAATAGAATATAGCTATATAAATATATAAATAATACACATGATATTTCGAGATATGGATTAAGACATACAAAAATAAATATAGGTACCCTTTTAATTGGTGGAGAAAGATTGTGAAAATTGGCATGTAAGTGGAACACACAATAAACGAATAGATAGTTTCAGACTCCAAGCATTTAGGTAAATCACATCTATGGGCTTTCGCATTTCCAGGGGATCCATCCAGTTCTTCTAGGAATTGTAGGTGTTGGGGGTGTGGGAGGGAGTAAGGGTTAGATGTGCGGAGCTGGTGATCATGCATGTCTATATACTGCATGCCTTGAACACAATTGTGACTTAAATATTTATTATCATCTGAGGTAAGAACCCATTACACATTATTTGCCACCGCATATATTTTGAAATAGCGAATCACTATTACTGACAACTGACATGGTGACCATGAGACTCATAAATGGTCTGTTCAGAACACAGATTCTGCAAGGACACAAGACACGGTTACTGGGTGGCGAAAGCACACTGGTGGAAGACAGATTGGCTTGGGGGAGGGGGAGCGGGGGCCAAATTAATGAGAGAGGCCAAACAGCACTGGAGTAAAAGCAAACGGCGTGGAAAGAAAACTGGTCCCACATCAACATGAGATAAAAGCAGGTTCCAGCTGGTCAGACCTTGCGTGTCTGGGGCTGGACTGACTCAGGGAGCATCTGTGTTGCACCACCAGTGCTCATTAGTGTCCAGAACCAGCCCCCACTTCCTGCACCCGCTTCTCCCGGTGTTTGGCGGGGGCTTAATGCAGCTCACGTTCGTCCTGTAGCACGTGGAAGGATGTGACCAGATACGGGCGTCCGGCAATCGCTCGATATTAACCGGGATCCACGCGATCTTTTGCCAGACTTTTGCACAACTGCTTCTTGACGTTACAAAGGAGCGAAAGCTTTTGGAGGCGGTTGGTACAAACGTAAGGGCTCAGGAAATACGTTCCTGGTGTTTGCCTTGTACCGCCGAGACCACTGTCCCGTACCGAGAGTTTATTCAAAGGAGCCATTGCTGCCGTGGCGACGAGACGTCAGGGGAACCGTGTGATTCATTCAAAGGGAGTGTAGAGCTGTAAGGACAGGTGCCCCTGTATGCTTGTGCTGTGATATATGTGGCTTGTGATGGGTCACCTGCAGAACAGCCTCATAATGGAGGCAACAAATTAGCAATGGGGGTTTTGTAAAAGAATCAACATATGATGAAATTATTCCGTACTGGGAAAAAATGCTATGTCCTGTATTAATCCATACTCGAGTTGCCCCTATTTTCATATGCATTTTATACTCTCCCAGATGGCAAATTTTAATGGGATGGGGGTCTGCTGTAATACTTCAGAATGAAAGCAGCAACCCTACGACTGACGTACTTCCTAGCAAGACTGGGCTGTCGTTTGAGAAATTATCCATCTGCCCTCTGGAAAGTAATCTTGCTATTATAACAGGGTGACATCACCTGCCTCTCAGGCATGTGTCACCTGAGCAGCCGTGTGCGAGGGCACATTATGTCACTTGCGTTTAGCCACACTGCAATCCTCCAGTGCCGTGATGCTCTGAGTCTCTCTAGCATCTGCAGTGAGCTTAGCGCCGCTGCCTGTGCCACCCTGGTTGCAGCTGGGGCTGGCGCCTCCAGTTCCTCACACACCATGAGCCTCCTCAGATTCATTTCCTCCAGCTGTCACCCCTTACCTGTCTCCTCCGCATGCTCCTCGGTGAGGTAACGGCACATAATTATCGGCCTGACATCAAGTCTACCACCACAGGGCAGTTTCTTATTGATGAAGCAAGGCACATTTGTCTTGTTTGTTTTGCACCCAAATTGTACTGTGAAAAAAACGTATAAGCGCACCACATGCAGAGTCTAATATAAAGCGTTTATTGTAACAAAAAGCCCCTTTTTCTCCAAGGAATCAACAAAACTGTGAAAAGAATTTCCTGACATTTTGCTACAGTGTGAGCAAGTAAAGTCCTGGAAAACAGCTACAAAATGTGTGATGATTTACAATTCAAGTAGCCTAGATGTATAATTCTATGCAAAATGCTGCGGAAAATGGCAGTAATTGTTGTATTCGCCCACCTCCAGTTTTCTCCCAGAGTAGCTTACCCTTCGTCTCGTTTTTGAATCTGAGCATTGGACTGGAGAACGTTAGCATGGATAAAAGAGCAACAGCATTCTTGGGAGGGGGCTGAACTTAACTAGGCAGCCTGAACTGGGCAGCCGTCAAGTCAGTGTCCTTAACCCCATGCTGCCTGCTACCCCACCAGTGCAAACTGCTGTGCTGTGTGCGTGTAAGCAAGGCACACCTGTCCCAGCAAGGCGGCACAGCTAGGGGAGCCATTAATGGCAAAATGATTATAGTTGCGCCAGTAGCCCAGCAGTCCCTTATACCATGTGTCACATCCGGGGGCGGCCAGCTGTAGGTAACAGATGACCAAGAGACTCTCCTGCCACCTTCCCAAAGAAGCACACAGGCTACGGAGCAGGCTACGGAAAAATAAACAAGCTTTAGCTGCGCTTTTGCTTATTTTTCTTGTTCATTCAGCTGCTGCACTGAATGAAATTCACAGCTATTTTCAATTTCTTCCGACTATTCTGGAGCGATCGATCGTTGGAGCCTCCAGCTCGAGGGTTACAACTTACATTTATGTGCAGCTGGTCCGTCTCAGTATGGATGCTTTACGGAGTTTTCACGCCTGGCTATTTTTACTTAGGGAGCCAGCACCTAGTTAAATATTTCCACCAAATGATTAGCAGGGGGGAAACCCGCTCTCATCATTATAATGAAGCCTGATTCAGGAGCTCATTATTCCTGAGATAATTATAAGAAAAACTTTACTAATGCTGACAAAACGGACTTTTACACAGTCAACTGCCCTGCTTTCCGTTACAGTGTATACACATTTCCACACTTGGATGTATGCAGTGTGTGTTTGTGTGTGTGGGAGGTGTGTTTGTGTTTATATACATTTTTTTGTGATAAACTCTTTATAAAGATAAACAGACATACACACAAACATGCATATGTCAGATCTCTACTGCATGTACAGGATAGGACTGAAAGGCTACATTGGGATATTGCAATTAAGAATACCTAGAATGGATTATGGAGGCCACCATATAAATCCAAGAGCAGATCTTTAAGTGTTGTTTCATGCACAGACTGTTGCTGGTTTAGCTTTGTTCATGAACAGTATTTTTTTTCTTCCAAATGAGACTATATCATAATGAAACAGTAACCATTGTCTCACCATTTTAGGAACTGAGATGAACCATTTATACGTAATAGCGTTTTCTTACAGCAGTTGTTTTAATGTAAAATAAGAGGGATATTATCATTTAATAGATACAAGCATTGATTTTTGTCCAGAGGAATTTGAGCCATATCAGATAACATGGAAAAGATATGATCCCAAAAATTTGCAGATTTAGCTACAGTCCCAGAACACAGGTAAATATGTAGCGATAGCATCAATATTACACATATGACAGTAGGGGGTAGAAACCTAATGCCTTGTTTTATATCTCAGATATGGGGTAGTGTATGTCCTGCATGTACATTTAAAATGAATGAAACAGATGAGCTAGATGGATGTATATTTCAGAAAAACATTTCTGCAGTATTTATATGCTCTACCTTTTAATTTCCTTGGTTAAGCTATATTAATAGGCACGAAATGAAAATATTTGCTAAATAAGTTTCGCAATACGTTGTTGACTGGGGAAAAAAATAATGTATTTTTAGTATGAGCTAATTAAACGTGTTTCTGTGTAAAACCTTTCATATTAGCTAGCTTATTCACTATATTCATAAAGACCTCATCTTTTAATCCTGTTTCCAGTTGAGACCACGTCCAGAGAAAATGTAGCGTTTTCATTTCTCCGGAGGAACATAGGAGATTTACATATTTATAGGTATCATTACCTGATTTTGTCCACATCATTTTTCTTGTAAAAGTACTACTGGAATCAGAAACGGTATAAAAAGTGATTTTAAAAATGAGATGTCAGTGAATTGCACATTTTTTTGGGGAGATTTCAGAAGAGATGGAGTCAGGAGAGAAGAATCTGGCAAGATATCATAGCTGAGGTCTCGTTTCCAGGTGAAGCGCGGCGATAAAGTGTGACTGGTGCGGGAAGCTTCCAATGATCTTAGGTTTCCAGAAAAAGGCCTTGTGTGAAAATCACGTCAGAGATGATTTATAACAAGAACAGGACGAAATGTGAGACTCAGCAGTGAACCTTATCTTTGTGTTCTTATCTTGGAAATGTAGAAAAAGAATGATCACTGTACATTTTTGTTTCGGGATTCATTTCTTACTTTTAAGACATTACAGCAGGGTTCTTCAAAGCTGGACCTCGATTCTAAATCCAGGCCGTGTTTTCAGTTATCCCGGGTAGTTAGTTTAATAATTACTGATTCTGATTGGTCAGAGGCTTCACACCTGGCTCACAGGTAAAGGAAGGCTGGAAAACCTGCAGCGCTCAGACCTCGAGGATAACCCACACTCACCTAAAGGATTATTAGGAACACCTGTTCAATTTCCATTATTGCAATTATCTAATTAACCAATCACATGGCAGTTGCTTCAATGCATTTAGGGGTGTGATCCTGGTCAAGACTGAATGTCAGACTGGGAAAGAAAGGTGATTTAAGCAATTTTGAGCGTGGCATGGTTGTTGGTGCCACACAGGCCGGTCTGAGTATTTCACAATCTGCTCAGTTACTGGGATTTTCATGCACAACCATTTCTAGAGTTTACAAAGAATGGTGTGAAAAGGGAAAAACATCCAGTATGCGGCAGGCCTGTGGGCGAAAATGCCGTTCGATGATATATTGAGCAATATCGATGCTAGAGGTCAGATTAGAATTGGCCGACTGATTCAAGCTGATAAAAGAGCAACTTTGACTGAAATAACCACTCGTTACAACTGAGGTATGCAGCAAAG
>JABFDZ020000109.1:23281404-23297812 GCA_019775955.2 Pollimyrus isidori | reverse complement strand
CCCCCCCCCCCCCCCCCCCCCCCCCCCCCCCCCCCCCCCCCCCCCCCCGGGGGGCGCACATGCTGGAGAAGCTGATTGATCCAAAAATGCCCCCCCCGAACGGCAGTTCTGTGGTTCCTCCCACACCAAATGCACTGGAGGATTGCTGCAGCTTTTATTTACCAATCAGTTTTTGGGCTGTCAGAGAGACTGGTCACCAAGCTGAGATTTGGAATGCTTCAGCAGATCAGTCTGCACCTGAAGGGATGGGGGGGGGGGGGGTGTCCGATCATCACGAGCCAGGGGGGTGTGTCGACATCACGCAGACACTCAATAAAACCCATCACTTCCTTCTCAGCCGCCTCGACCAGAGGCCGTCAGCACAAGGTCAGATGGCATGGGAGCCGGCACTGAGATTTTTCACCCTAATTGAGTCGCCGTGCGCGATGCCCAGGCAGCCACCATCGCTCACGCTCCCTGCGCTCACTGTTTATTAACAGCTCCAGATGACGGCGGATTCCTCCCTTAATCAAGCCTGCTGCTGTCGGGCACTCTGCCCCTCGATTGCCCCTCTGCCCAGTTCCTCATGAATAGATGTCCAAGATTAGAGGATTTGAAAGCTGCCCATGTCCATCATGATGGGTAATGCTTTTAGTCTCTCCTGCAAATCGCCATTTCTCTGTCTCGGCCAAGTACAGGGTGGCTCAAGATATGTCCACACATGCTTCACACTGGCATTTCCTGTGTCCATTCCTGGGGAAATTCAAATTACCTTCCTTATCTTATAGAGCAGTTTAATTTCTAATTTCACTATTTTCCAAAAAATGTCATCCCCCAGCAAACAAATGCTCCTTGCCATCCTCAGACTGAGCTGCCTTCCGCTATTAGCCAGTGTGGTTTGGAGAGTCCTTAGCCATTTGTGCTTCACCGAGGTATTTTCACGCCTGCCTGTAAAAGCAGCACTTGAACCTTCTGCCCTGCCATACTCAGAAACTGATTATTAGGATGAGCCAAATGAAAATGATGATAGCTCTCCTGAAAATCCTGTGCTCTCTTCTATCCGCCACACTCCCATGCCGAGTTTTGTGGTCGTTCCGCATCTGGGGGCTGCATCTGTTCCACTGCAGTAGTATTCACGTCTCTCCCATTGGTTTAAAAAATTACGACTGTTACAAGGTGAGGAGGAAATGCATCGATCATTTTTGGGAACCTGGTGTCTCCACACAAATATGCAGATTTTACAGGTATCATTACAGTCTGTCCTTACATTCCACCCTTATGCACTGTCCTTATATACACCCTAATGCGCTACCCTATCATGCTGTCCTATCACACTGTGTTTACACATCATCATTACACACTGTCTGTACGCACTGTCCTTACGTGCTGTCCATATGCATCCTGGTTCATTTTACTCCGCGTGTGGCTCGATCCTCACCTTTATGGGCGCCGGCCGTGTTTACACAAGTTACTTATCTCTCTGGCTCCCAGTCGACACACTGAGCTGGCCGGCTTTGCAGTGGAGATCGATGTTTGTTCATCACAGACTGCACCGGCCATATCAACATCCTTCCTGCCTAATACTGACGCATCCGGTGCATTAACCTCTCCGGGTCTGCGTGAGGTTGGCCCTTTCACCAAGCCGGACTGACTGCCAGGGAGACACTATGCCATTACCCATCAGCGTGACGGAAAGGCAGGACTCCGCCCTCAGATGAACATGGCGTCACCAAATTTCGGCACAGACCTCCTCTTTATGTCATGTCTCTTATATTTACCAGTGTTGGGGAAAACTAAGCAATGATGTAACCCTTTGACCTAACCAGAGCTGTGATTGGTTTCTGTTCTGCCTTAAATCCAGGAGCTGCTAGTGACTCGTGGGTGAAGAGGAACACGCCAACCACAGCCTACGCACCCCAGCCATGTTGTCTCATTGGAGCAGCTTGGAGCCTCTGGGGCTGCCTCTGCCTGCGAAGGACCCCTCACCGCCGAGAGCCTTCATCTCTGCTACTTTTTAACCTTTCTGTCTTCAGTTCTTTTTAAAGTTGCACTACAATGGAGATTCTTCCCCATAAATCAAATCACTCCAAAGCCAAAGAGAGAGCATGAAAAGTGAATGGAAGGTTTTATTGTCATTTGAGACCTGATTTCAATAATTAACTCAGGAATGTCTCACCAGTGTATCAGACTCATTAAACCACGACCTCATGTGGACTAAGTTCTTTGATGGAAGTGCGGGCTGTGTGATTGTCTGCTGTTAATCGATGTGGGAGAAGATTTCATAAAATGTCATTTTCCCAGTCAAGACTGCAACAGCCACAAAGTGTGTGAACCATTGTTTCTGAAGTCAAGGTCGGGGGGCTTTCAGGGGGCGTACATTTAGAGGACAGAAAGCAACGTAGGGTGTAAACAGAACATGAAACATGCCACATCGGTTTGCATCTTCCGTAAGGTAGTGCAGTTTGATGATGGAAGAGTAATCGGATAAATGGCTGCAGTAATCAGCTCCCTCACTACTGACCACCTCAGTCATGTCCTAAAACAATGTTTCTCACCTTTAGCTCCAAGCTGGTCAGTCACTCATACTGCCACAACACCAAAAACCAAGGATATTAATGGCATACAGTTGGGTATGGACGATAGAGACGTGTCCCTACCAATATTGTGGGAGTATTATGTGTTTAGCTCTCATGCCTACCATGGGGTGAAATTGACCCCAAAGGCACGTGTCAGGTGACTTTTCATAGTAACATAATTTTTGGAAATATGCCAGAAGGTGGCATTTATCTACAGTGAAAAGATGCAAAGCAACTAAATGAATGATATATTCTTCAGGTAAGCTTTTTAATGAAAAAAAAAAAATTTGGATATAACCCCTTTGGAGTAGTCAACATTTAGTAACTATAATTTAATTATACATTTTTCCTCAGTAACTCCAATAATGTAGCAATACACAAAGGCTATACCTTGTTCCTTGGAGAATCCACAATGGATCCCTTGGAGGATGCACTGGTCCCTCTCAGCCTTGCTGCGTTACCATGGTGATGCCCTCAGTGACCCCACCGTGCAGAGGAACCTTACAGGTGACCCGGCTGGGCTGCCTCACCAGTCCCCATTTAGACAGAAGAGTGTTCCATTGAAGGGCTTTTCTGCTCTAACGTGCTCTTTGCCCCAGCTTATCCCACACTCTGCACCATCCCTTCCCGCTCTTTGTTTAATCTTGGAACTCCAATTACTAGTTTCTAAAACTGTACCTCTGGTTTTACCCATGCTGACTGAATTGGTGGTGTGAAATAAAGCGACCACGGGTCGGGCACCGAGACGGAGCTGAGCGCCGACAGCCCAGTAGAGAGCCTCAGCCCAGTCAGACAGAGCCAATGAGGCTCCTGGGCTTAGCAGAAGAAGCCCATCAGGTCACTCTGGTACAGGGCATCTCTGTGTGGCCTGTATGCATGACTCTCCCTGTAATAAAGGGTTGCTTTGGAGCATATCGCCAAGAGGCATTTTTCAAAGTGCTCCCGGAACATTCTCTACACATCGACGTGCTGTCCTACAGCGTGTAATAAGGGCTTCAATCAGACTGCATGAGGCCGGGGAGTGAGCCTTGTTGGTAACCTTGCGAGGGGGGCAGGGGGATTGATTCTCAGCTCTGCATCTGCCTGTAATTAATGCGTATTTGCCTGTGCCGACAGTCTGAGACACCTACCTATGGAGGACAATGCCCCCCCCCCCCACTTTGTAAATAGGGAGCATGCCATTAGGGTCCCTGCCTTGGACTAGGCTGTGAGTCGCTCCGTCCGAGTGCTTTGTTACCAGTTCTTTTATTATACAATATGTGCTTTATATGTCTGTCATAAATCTAGGAATGGAACACCCAGCAAAATGTTGTTTACCAAGGGAAGTGAGTCGTTTAAGTTGAGTGTGGCCCCCTTACAAAGCTCGACATGCTGACACCAGGCACGCTTTTACACAGGCAGGCGTAATCCTAGCGATGGCCCTGGGAAATTTTCCTTTGTCTTAAAAGCCACAAAATCAGCAGTTCCCAATACGCTTACATCCAGGACTCTTTAGAGTTTAGCTCAGGTAATGAGACTACTGCAGTAATTAAACAATTCTTTATCTTTGGCTAAATAATTTTGTCAAATACAACAATAGATTTACTTTCCTGCTGTAAGGTGGCGAAATCTGCTCCGTAGTACACTGTAGGCTTAAAACAGGATAGGCCAAAACAATGCTGTGTTCAGTTTGCCAATGAGCTAGATGCACTCTGCCAGTTTTCAGGGGGGGGGGGGGCTGTATGCAAGTCATAACCACAAGAATGGGAGAGTCCCAGAGCCCAGACAGCTGAGAGCAGTGCAGATAAGGGGAATTGTTCAGATAACACATCCCCCTTAAGCACTAAGGAGAGATGACAGGTCAAAGTGGGAGCAGCATCACATGTTAACCACTTCACTGCTGAGCAGTAAAAGGTGCCACTGAGGTATTTGCATGTGGGTCCCAGTCACCCCCAGGACCTCCTCCCACTTACTGACCTGCCATGAACCATGTCCACGGCCATGCTGAAGCTCATTCCGATAGGCTTTCAGGCATGTGGCCAGTCTCCCTCCAATTTTCGCCAGGGTAAGGGGTGGGGATGAGTCAGATTTTCAAGTTGGGTGTGGTGCATTTCGAACTGCAGCACGCGGCGCTCGCCATTCCTCCCCCCCCCCCCCCCCACTGCTCTCTGGGGCAAACACATTCAACAGACTAAACAGTCGCTCCATGAGGCTGAGCGCCCCCAAGCATTGTTCCTTCTGATGGATGGTGACATGAGTCCGCAACTCGCAGTGGAGATCATTGATGTGGGAGCTGCTTGGTTCTGGGGCTTTTCATCCGAACTCCATGCAGGGCATAGCAACATCGACACGCACAGCTTGGCGCAGCCCTCTGACGTAAGCGCTGCAGATATTTCAACTGGAGCTTTGCGCGCCATGTGTGACTGCAGTGTCCGTTCAGAGCCCTGCTTTCCACGCCGTATTAAACTGAGATCCTCCACATGTCTCCCCGCACCGTAAAACAAATACTATTTGAATGGGACGGATGTTCCAGCGACGATGTGAAGTTTTGAGGGACTGGGTGAACATTCCATGCCTTATCGACGCCAAATGCAGGGGCAGCGTGAGAGCAGTTAAGTAGACCAGACTCATCGGAAACAACCAGTCTACTTTAACCACGTTGAAGGGTTAAAATAGATCGTACAGTCTAATATGCACCCAGGTGTGACATCTGCTTTAGCGGCAGCCATAAGCGTAGGCCACGGTTTCTCTGCAAGCATCCTTTCCTCTGCTGATGTTCTCTGGTATATGGCATATGACATCATCGTCAGGTTTTCAAATTCAGACAAATGGCAAACCAGTGGCCAGATATTAACTGATGTTTTTCTATGTGTTGGTACCGCCAAGAGTTGATGCCTATGATGGAAAGCCCATTTCCATGGACGCAAGGCCTTGTCACGACACAGGAGACCCAATCCAGGTGACACCTATGGGGCCCTCATGTTGATTCATACCTTTGTTGGTGAATGATCTATGAGCAACAAGCATTTTATTGATTGCAAATAAACTTCATTACTAAGGTGCAGGTAAATGTTGCATCAATAGGCTGAGCACTCGCTAGAGCACCAGTCATACTTGTCTAAAGACATCCTGTCAAAGCGTATGCCAGGAAATACAAACAAGGCAAAGGATTAATTTTCTTGATTGGCTTTGGGAAGATTGACATTGCCGTTCATGGAAATACAAACAAACATTACAAATTCTTTACAAGACAAATTTAATTGTACAGCTGTAATTGCGGGTAATAAGAAAACGCTTTCAAAATGTATTTATGAAAATCAACAAAAAAGTGATTAATGTATTTTTCCATTTAAATAAAGTGTAATTTTGTTTGAAATTATCTAGCTTTCCTTGCTTCTTCCATTCTTTTCCTGGGATTTGGCAGGTTTTGATAGTGCACCGTTATCATTTTAATATTACTGTTATTATTTAGGATTATTTCATGTCTGAATCCAGTGTAATTGAAAGCTTTGTTGGTGCTTCATCTCTAGCTTCTTTGCAGAAGAAAGAAATCACTGACTGTGACCGTGCCGAGGTTGCCACGGTAACCGGAACCTGAACGGCAAGCTCCCAGGCATCAGGTTAAGGGATGGAATTCGCATTGGAACCTGTGCATGCTGATCGGAATTTCTTCCAGGACGGCTTTCAGCTACAGATCCTTGTGGTTCCAAAAGTGTCTCCTCGTGGTCTATCAGCGGCTGTGACCCCTACAAGACACACATGAGTGTGCAGAATGGGGGCAACTGGAGAGAACTTGAAATTATGGCACTTTAAGTAATCAGTCATGTAGAGTAAGTTGTGTGTTAGGACTGACCCCACAGAGTTGCTGTCCTAACCCCTCCATAAGCAGTCACCATTGGGTTACTGTATCGAGGGCTAGAGACACATCAACAGTCATGATCTTCAAAAACCTTAAGACTTTTTAAAAAAAGTTAAGACATTTCCTCCACTTGCTTTGGGTCATCGTCAAGAAAAGGCCTTTTTTTCAGATGTTCTTGGACGGAGACCCCTTTTAATAGTTTTTCAAGCTACTGGACACTTATTACAGTAACATAAGGCAGGACGGGGGTGTTTAAGCTGTAGGCTTCATGTACAGAAGACTCTTGGGGGCTTTAGCCAATGGGGCGCAGCAGAGGATGTGTCACATCTCCCACCCTCCTCCTGTATGCGTCACCTCTGTGGTCACAATGTGCTTTTCCAACAGACTAAATGGATGTGAATGGCCTTTATATCTGGCCCTCTCACACCTAAGCCTCTGTACTCAGGGAAGGTTCTGACCAAAGTCCTAATTAAAGCAAGACTTGTTCTGACAGATCTCATTCTGCTTCAGCAGCACTTGCTTGCATATTTAACTGGCCTGCATACTTTAGTGCCCTTTGATTAAATGTAGGTTAATTCATAACAGAAAAATGTTGGAGCCTAATTGAATTGGGGCTGCTAACATTACTCGGTACAGTTGGGGGTGCAGAGACACCATGTTTACTGCTCGTATGTGATGGCCGACAAGGTTCACCCATATGAGATACGAGTACCTTTACCTTAGAAATGCTTATGAGGAAAACAAATACGAAAGATTTTCTTAAATTGTCATTATATATCCCCTCTAATTAGGGAGTTTGGGTACCATGATCTGTGAGAGGATACACAAACTCTGAGATGGGCTGTAATTGTAATTCTGGTTATTGATGTATTTGAATAGGATTTTCAGTCCCAAGCCAGTGGCATTAATGCTCTTTTGTATTTATTCAGAACGTGCAATGCTGCTCAAACACAATACAACCTCACAATTCAGCAAACAAAAGATCCTAATCCTGCTGATTAATGTAATCTCTGTGTCTCTACAATGTGTAATAAGTACAGAACAAAATGACTTCTAGCTCTCTGTTTTCATTTGCTTACTTCAATCCCTCTTCCTGCAATGGCCTGGGCTACTGCCTCCTGACTATGACAAGTAGCTGCCAGAAGGGGGAGCCAGCTGAATGGGCCCCAATCCCTGGACTCTTCATATTGAGGTGTGGCCTGCCCTGTTCTTGCCGCCTGGCATATGGGACATTTAGGAGCATTGCCTTGTCCCAGCCGTGCTCAGTGTACTTTACAGCAGTGAGCACAGGCTCACTGGGTCTTAAGTTGGGTCCTGAGCACTTACTGGGTTGATCTGGTCATGTATGACCAGGACCATTGCCTTTGCGTGTCAGCTACCTCACCCCAGACACTCTCTGCACCTACTGTAGCTGCAGTCCCTCCTGTTTACACCGACAATGCAGACGCCCTCCTTGGGGAAATCAAACCCCTGACTGGTACCGTTTTATCAGCCTTTTACATCGAGCCAGAGAGCTGTCTGACAGTCCCAAGCCAGCCTGGATAAGCAGCAGCGGAGAGCCCCCCTCGTGTTTCGCCTTTGGGTGGGTGCAGCGTCCCGCAATACTGCTGCATAGCAAGAGCGAGGAGTGCATTTTACCAGGGTTCTGCCCTCTCATTACTGTTGAGTGTGGTCTCCAGAAAGCTAAGCTGACACTAGCAGGATTATCCTCTTGTCTTATGTCTTCCCAGTTTCCTTCCCTTTGTGCTGTTTCTCATTCCATTTGTCCTTTTCATTGTACTAAATCCCCCCAGCTAACTGTCCCCTGTAGCCCGCAGAGCTGATCTCCGATTTTAGCAGAACCACCTGGATATATTCTGTAGATTAAAATAAATAAATAAATGAATAAAATCCATATCTCTTTTTGCTTATGATAGAAAGAGGTAAACAATAGTTTGAATCAAGATAAAATTGTACATGAGTACTGGTTCTGGTCCAGACTGTTGTTGCCAGAATGATATACTGTAAGTGTGATATGATTTGGCTAACTGTTGCTAATTTTAGTGGATGCCTTATTAGTTACTATGTCTCGGGGTACCTCACATTTGAGCCCCCCCTCTCCCCTGGGCTCACAGGCTGCAGTGTGGCTTATATCTCCTGTGAGGAGGTGTGGCCATACTGTGACACCAGTAGGTCCACAACATGTATCTGCCGCATGGCCACACAGGGCAGGGAAGTCCCTCTTGTGATTGTTGCGAGCCAAGCGTTGCATAGCAACCTGCCTCTCATTGTGAGTGCGTGCCACGAGGGCTTATCAGGGGATCACGTTAAGACCTCTTGCTTAGCTGGCTGTCGGATCCTGCACACAACGGCATGTGCAGCCTAATCAAAGATCTTATCTAAACCCGCGGTTAAAGCAGTTCGCTCACCCCTTCTGTCGAGATCCACAGTGTATAAGCACTGATGCCTCGGGTCACTTGGCTATACCTGGTCCAGTTTATCTCCAGATGTGGATTTCTTGACTGAGGTAGCTGAGATAGACTGACCGAAAGTCCCTCAGAGACTCCAACACCAAGTCTCTGCGGTCTTTAAGACCAGCCAGCCAAATTCATTCTCAGATGGTCTATTCCCAGCATGCCTCTCTCCGCCGTATTTCCTCTCGCCTCATCTCTCACTCGTCTCCCCAGGCCTGCTGCACATTTGCTGAAGCATGTCAAAGCCCCAGGGAGCAATTATCTCTGGATAAAATTATTGCTGTCTTCCACATGCTAGGGCCTTATCTCAGGCTGGTCAAAGCCCTGTAAGAGGGTTACTGGGGCCCACTCCAGTGACAGGTCACTGCTGAGACAGGGCTCATTGTGACTGGGGTGTGCCAGCAGTGGGTTTCTGGTGAGCTGGGGCAGGGAGCCAGTGTGCTAGGGAGGCATAGACAACATGAGTCCTAGATTGAAACTTAAGGTATTAGCGATCCCACATTTTGATGTGCAGTCGAATGGGTTTAGTGGATGCAGATTTCCATACTGTGGGATTAATTAATTAATAAAAGTTATCTTCTCTTATCTTATCTTACTTGTAAGCCCATATGTATCATTACATACCGACCCTGTCCTTAGCAGTGAAGTGTGATCAACAGCCGCAGTCAACAGCTTGACATAAAAGATCCAGAAAGTGTCTTAGGAGCTGATATATCACAATGACAAAGTTCCCACTTCCTCTCTGCTTGACGAGTCACACTTTAGCTGCAATTCAGTGGCATTTACAGCCGCCTTGTCCCCATCTTGCTGGGACGGCGGTTTCAGGGTTCAGCGTGATCCGTGGTCTCTGCATTCATCTGACAGAGCCAGTAAGTGAGGCGGATTTGCCTCAAAGCATTCACCTCATAAAAACATAGCTTGTAAATGGGGCACAAAAAGGTTTCCCTTTCCATTTTTTCCATTTCATGGCAAGTGATCTTGCTCACATAACACAAAAAAATTCCTTGACCCTTACTGTACTATGTCAACCAACCATTTCTTTATAGATTAACACTACTGCAAATGGACTATAGGACGCACTTTGCCTGCTAGCCAATTTTTTAGCCGCGGATTTGTTTAGAGCCCCAGATTTTTTGCCTCCTTGTAGTTCTAAGACGACCCCCTTAGCTACTGTGTGAGTAGAATGTCTGCCGTCGTATCATGCAGGTGGTTGCTATACGGGTGGGGATTGAAGTGGCTCCCCATTGCTTCTGGAAAGTGCTTTGGGTTTCTTGAAAGGTGTCATATAAGTGTGATGTTCATTCAGTCATTCATTAACCTAGGACAGCTTTACCAGGGGAGAACATGCACAGCTAAAGTATCCCTCTTTGTGGTTGGGGCTGTAACTACCTGGATGCACCGCACTAGATGTAGTACCTCCACCGTGTAGGTGCAGCTACTCAGTGACTGAACCAGAATCACTTATTCACTAGACACAGGTTGATGCCTACTGCAGAGAAGTTGACTGTTCTTTTCTGCACTAAGTATTCATGAAAGGCCTGACGTTACCTGTGAATCTTTACTTAATGAAGTAACTCCCCTGGCGGTGTCTCTTTCAGATCTGGCCTGTGTCTCATTCGCTCCTCACGGCGGGGGCTGCCTGTGATGAGGCTCGCTCAGGGTGTGGTCTCGCTGCGGTTCCTTCGTTGATTAATGCGAGGGTCCTCCCTGCAGGGAAGGCACAAGTGAACATTGTGAGAGGGAGGAGGGGGGCAGGTTGGGGTGGGGGGAATCATGACAGGGTTATGATTGCTTAGACGTAGGGGTCAGCTCCTGCGGGGTGGAGGAGCGAGGGTTATCGACAGGAGCGGGCAGATTTATTTATTCAGCTGTGACATGCCGAGTTGTGCACTTCAATGGGCTCTGCTTCTTTCTGCACCTGATCCTGTCTTCGAGGACAAGTTCTCAGGTGCCAACTCTTTGCATTTGGGTTCCTAGAAGTCTCTCTTTTATGGTCAAAACCACAGTTAGTCTCAGAATCTCTGTGGTGCACAAAATCTGTGGGGTGCCAGTTTGGGTCTGCAGTGAAGCAGGGGTCACTATGGACAGAACCTGAGGGTAGTAGCATCCTCTGTGAAGAGGTAACAAAGCAGTACACGTCTTTATTTGACAAGGCAGCTGGACTCACACTCGACGTGATGGCTGATTTCTTGTCTAGGACACCCCTCTTAGCCTGTGGCATCACGTTGCCACGCTTTATAAATAACAATGAGTGTTACTGAATGGGGCGAATGCATGGGCATACGGTGTAGTGAGGCACTAGCCAACCTGCACATTATGCTGTTTTATCCACACCTTCTGCAGTGCCATCATCTGGCTGTTACTGACCAGTAGTACTGCCAATGGATGCATCTCAGATTCACACTGGCCTGTCCTCTATGTGAGCCCTAATCAGGGTGTTTATTTTTATATGTGGAATCTGAAGTAGTGCATTTCACTGGAAGGTGTGAGGAAGTCACTGTGGAGATCCACACTGGACTGGTAGAGAGGACCCAGAATGCTAACATGGAAACATTGAACTGACTTAACTGACAATTTCCATTTATGCATACAGATGTTATTTAAAAAGTTATGCTCAAGACTGTAAATCCTTCCTTATAAGTTTGAACCAAAAAGTCTAGTATTTTGCCACCTCAGTCCCTACTACTTATACTTTTAGCTAATTGTCATTGTATTGATCAACTTTATATACCAGTGATGTAGTAAAGACCACCTAAACCAAGTCATTCCTAAACCAGAATGTATTGAGACTGAGACCGGACCAAGACCAAGGCTGGGTGAGACCGAGAGAAGACCAAGATCAAGGCAGTGCTAGACCAAGTCAAGATAAGAAATAGATTACTGTTTGAATCTGCATAACACAACTCATTATAAAATGTGAAGCATAGGCACCATCTTGGGGCTAGGCAGTATGGCCTGAATTTTGTGTCACAATACAATTTGAACCATGGATGCTTTTTTTTTTATTTCAATGTAAAGGTTTCTTGACAGGTGAAGTACAGGTATGAGTACTGCATGATGCGAGGGCAAAGGTTTGGGCTCAGTGTAAAAACTAACTCAAAGCACACACATTGAATGATAAACTCTGGGACATGGACAGAAGAAACAGTCAATGTAAATCAACATCATCTGGTGTGTGAGGACTTCATCTTTTTTAGCTGTAGGTTTGGTCTCAATATCGGTACCACATTCCCAAAAAAGCACCCACATAAAAACATATACAGACACTCCTCCACTTACAAATGGGTTATGTTCTGAATGGCTGTTCATAACTTGAAATGTCCGTACGTCATTATTCAACATCATTTTAAATTGGCCAGAATTCATACTAGGCGGAATTGGTGCGCAGAAAGAAAAAATCGATGTTGCGGACAGGAAACGGGAGCCCAATGAACAGAGTTTGTCCATATGTCTGAAAGTTTCTAAGTTAAAAGTCCGTAAGTAAAGGAACGTATGTATTGTGTATTTATATTAAACTTATTTATTGAACATTCTTTCCCCTTTTTTTACATCACTTAGCACAGTAATGCGAGTAAACTTTTGATCTAGGTCTTCACCGATCTTGAAATAAAACCGTGAGTTCTCTATGTCCGAGGCCAAGACAAGACTCAAGAGTCAAAATAAATTCGATTTTGAAATGAGACTAAGACTGCAAAAAAGTGGTCTTGAGTACTACAATTCTACTATACACAGATGAAGGTCGCAATGATTAATTAATTTCTGGGATAATCTGTAATGTACCTTAGCAGTAGAAGCCACGTCCATAGATGGGGTTAAACCTTGGAGTACCTGACATGAATTTCCTTCTTAGCGTGATGGCAGATCTTCAGAGCAACGTGGTGGTTGCATGTCATTCCTGCAGAATCCTACACCAGGCCAGCCTGGGTCTGCTTCATGGTCTGCATGCTGACTATAAAATTAGACTGTCCTCTTTGCTGACCATGTACGCCATAGTCACAAAGTGGTAACCATCAGCAGCGTTGTACGTTGTGATACATGGCCTTGGCGTGAAATGGGAAGAGGTATAGTAGCACCCATCCAGACAGATAAACAAGAAGAGCAAAGAAGAGCCACATGACCGATGTGATGGTGGAGACTCACAGTGTTGCACAGGACTGAGATGAAGCAGATAACCAGTCATATAGCCATATAAATTACTCTATAGCAAGGGCATAAGTTTATCTTTTACACTGCTAGGGACCACATCACCCGGGAACCCCTAAACTGAGGTGGTTCTCCTACAGTATTCCTAGGGATATGTCCCTACTGTACATGTAACTGTCAGTGTAACTCATTTCCCTTTTGTTTTATTTCCCTCATCAATTAATCCTGTGTGGCTATCTCCCAGGGGAAAAGGACTTCTGCTGGTCATCTAGTGGCTTCTCAAAGTTACAGCGGAAGCTGGTCTCCTGGCATACAAACCATTGACCTTCTTAAAGCAGGACGTTTTTTGTACTACTCCCCAGAGTGAAAAAAAAATTACAGCTTTTTAATAGACCATGTTCATTACCAGCTTTAATATAAAAAAACAGCAGGTGTTTATGAATCAGACTGAATGATTATTAGTTAAGTAAATGCTAAAACGCAAAATGTCTCTCATGTTAGCACAGAGTGAAATTAAAAATAAAATATTGACACATAGTACGACAGATGCACTATGTTGAAATGGTGACTGTCAGGCTTCTGCTGGCATCCAAGTCAATTCACTTAATAACCACGGGCTGTATTTTAACAGTAGGTGCCAGATGCTGCTGTATTTTAATTAATTTCTAAATTTGTTCGGAGGGCTTCTGGGAAATTGTGGCCTCCAGCACTCTATCTAGTATTGTTGAATCCAGGTTCAATCCCAGCTGCAGACGTGATTTATTACTGGGGTCACTCCCTAGCTCAGAGTCGGTCCTTATCCTTACCATTTCACTGAAAAAGAAGGCAGCGCCTTTAATCTCCTGTCATGCCGACTTGCAACAATAGATGGCAGTATTGTACCCAACGTGTGGCTAAAACGAATGCCTTCCCTACCTATCCTGGCTACAAATCCCAGTCCACAGTGCAGGTTGCTACGTTCTTACCACCATGGTCTGTTTACTGCGTCTGTTGCGCAGTAATTATTTGCTGTTGTTGACTTCGGCATTCTTGTCATCGGCCTTTCAAATTGAGTCGCGTTGATCAAGGTGCAGTGGTTTTACAAAGGGAGACGAGAGCGTCAGACTGTCATGCAGATAAATGCGCGCCACACGTTGCCTACGGTGGTGGCTTTGGTTCATCCAGTAAATTCTGCAAGCGAACGCTCACAGTTGCACGGGTGTGCAGGATGCGCAGACGGGGGCCGGCTTGGGTGAGCGAGAGGTCGCCTCGTTAATTCTGCCAGCCTGAGGAGCCCTGGGCCAGATGCCTGTGGCCGACTCACTGCTGCCCCCACTCTATGTACAGCACTAGTAATCAGGAGCCCAGTGCTCCGGCATCTGCCAGACAAGGGAGGAGCGCCTCCGAGCCTGCGAGGTGTTGCCGTGGCCCTTTCGCCTGGACGTCTTCCACTAAACCGGGCGCTAATGAGGGTGAAAGCCGTTTTTTCTCATGTCATTGGAGAAGACGTCACCCCTGGGCGGCGTCATCCATTCCCTCTGTGGTACCACGCACCCCTCCTGTTGTTTCAGGGTGAGTCCACCTCAACAGTGAACCTGGCATCTGTCGCACATGCAGCGCTACCCCCCCCCCCCCGCTCTCAGCACACCAGTGCCAGGGAACTTTTGCCATGCCCGCCTTTGGGTCTCAGGAAATTGCGTCACCGTGGTTGTTGCCTGTTCATCACCATCCTTTACTGAAGCAGTAGTTGTACATAATGGTGGGGACGGGGTGATGTGGACTGCCTATGATGAAGTCACCAATCTGCCTAAAGCCACCAACCCTAACCATAACCCACCCTAACCCTAACCCAATCTGCCTATCGAAGCAGGAACGAACAGCTAATGTTTTGCAGTATGTGTCTGTGCATGCTCTCGTATGATGCTTACTTGAGTACTGACGTACTCAAGTACAGAGATACCCATGTGCCAAACTGACTGTGGACCAGCTGGATCGTTTGATCCCCTGTACAATTAAGTGAGTCTCATCCGATCTGTCTCTCTCAACAACCGTTATTGTTCATCTGGGGTGTGCTAAATGTCGAACGTGAATGCAAATGACACGTAAATGTCATGCTTGCATGTAAATAACATGTAAATGAACTTGTGCGAGTCCAGAGAATGCAGCAGCGTTTTGAACAGCCTTCCCACAGAGGTCAGTTTCATGTGGTGTTTGTGAAGACACCTATATGGGTGGAGAGGACGAGGAGACCAGGCCAGAGGGCAGCCCCGACTCACAGGGTTCCTGCTCCGGCAGCCTGGCTATGGTGAACAAAAGTGGTGCCACTCTTGCAAGTCGTCTTTGGTTTGAGATCAAGTGCTTTTTGAATAACAGGAAAGTTCTGTTGTTCAGCAACGCTGGAAGCCGGCAGTCACATACCCAGGATGTCATTACTGGATATTCTCTGTCTTCCCAGCATGCATTGCTGCTGAAGTTGTATCCAGCGTGCTGATCTCTTCAGGCTGTGGGTGGTCAGTCATGGAGTTCTTATCGGGGGGGGGGGGGATGGCTGGGTTCAGGGCGGCTAATGTGATACTGGCTGACAGGATCTGCACGCCTGGAGAATCACTTTTTACTGAAGTCATCTTGTTACTCTGACTTCTGACAGGTCAAGCTGACCAGCCTCACTCTGCGCCTCACCCTCACTGGCTTTTAATGCCCAAGATACAGCTTTGCATATAATTCATAACATGAACGTAAACACTTGCACTCTACAGTGTGCAGTGGCCAATTAGGTGAGGTACGTGTTCTTGTGATAATTGTGTCTGTTTGCTAATCCCTGGTGTGCCCTTACTCCTTAGTTGGGCTGAAAGTAACCCCTGTAGTATGTTAGGGGAGGATCCACATAAACTTAAATAAAGATTACATCAGCCTCAGCAAAGAGCACCTCACCAGTGGTAGGGGAGACATGATTGGTGACCTGAATGCCCTAGTGAGCTCAGTCCCAGGCCACATCCTCCCAAATGCTATTACCACCCATAATAGCAGTACCAGTCCGATTGGGCATGACCTGCCTGTCTAACCTACCCTTCTGGTTTCCGTGATCCAGCCTAGTCCACAAAGCAGGAGCCTAGGGGTGTCTTTCTGACATGATAATTGGCTCTGACTGACAGTGCAGCCCTGGGCGTCCTCATCCGTGTGATTTCCATTACAATGCGGGGCCAGTGGCGGCGTCGGTGGCCTCTAATGGTGAGGTTGTGGCAGGGGCTGCTGCGGTCACCAGCAGCCTGTCACCGTGTGCCACCAATCCCTGCCTCTTAACTAGACCTGCTCTATTATTAATGCTGGGGCCTGACAGAGCTGTAGGGTACACTAGGTGGGTATGCAGAGCAAAGGCTAGTGCTGTCATTGTAGGGAAGAAATCTTACCCCATCCCCACCCACCTTCTCAAATTCCCAAAC
>JABFDZ020000109.1:23262264-23278324 GCA_019775955.2 Pollimyrus isidori | reverse complement strand
ATTTCTGATTAATTAATACATTAAGTAAGGGTGTACTACACATTATTTGTGCCCCCTCAACTAAAGTGTTACCAAAAAATGTTGCCAACATATTTAACCTACCATCTTACTGTAGGCCTCTTATATATATGAACAGTTCATGGGCATATCATACGGCCTTCAGTCAGCCACACTGGTCCCAGGTGACGCTCCCGTCTGCCTTGCAGGCTGTACGGCTTTGCTTGGCCGCCCCACGTCGCTTCCATTCCAGGCCTCTGAGGTCTGGATATGCGTGTTAGATGGACTGATGCTGCTGGACCCACGGAGAGACCCAAAGTTTGTGGAGCGAGTGTATGAAGAGACAGCAACCTGAAGCACTGCTAACATGTGACCCCTCCCCCGACAAAAGGCCAATGGACCCAATGTGCTGAGAAAATGGTTTAAATTGCACCATTCCTGTAACCCACAATCAAAGCACTCCTTGTTTGCTGCTCTTCTTTTGTCATCTTTCTAGACCTTCCTTGTCAGCTGGGAATGGTAAACATGACACCAAGTCACAAAGTACAAACACCACAACCATAGAGGGTGTACAATGTTTTTGATGCAATAGAACCCCCATACCAAGTAACCATATGCTTATGTGAAATTCCTACCCATTAATTGCAAGTTGTTTGCACCTTTTTAAAATCTATAAATGTGCATATTCTTGTAGAAGTTCAGCGAATCTTCGAACAAAGGCTTCAAGGAGTGCAAAACCTTTTGCTTTTACTTCCGAAACAATGCGGGGGCCTTGTAATGCAAGAGACCACGTGCTTCGTACAGCCAATTGTGGACAGGGGGTGGGACTAGAACAAATGAGAAAGGGCCAGCGCAGGTGGAGCCCCAAAACGGCAAGCAGCACAGCGATCATCACTCATGCAATGCTGTATTGCTAAAACGATGTCCATTGCATTTTAGGTATGAGGGCACCTTTGCTGTTACTGTGATGTGATCGTTGGATGACTTTGTGGGTTCCCTACTCGAGTCCCCTGACAGACAGGTTCTTTTGAGAGAATGAACTTTTACTTGAGTGGGTGACCTTGGTGTTCTGTGAGCACGTAAGCGTGCTCACAGGGCTGGCCTATAAACAGTGGCTGCACAAAGACCCCCCCCACAGGACACTATTCATCCCTTGCTGTTTAGGTGACTTATCTCCGTGGTGGAGAGCTGTTCGATGCCATGGGGCTGGAACTATATCACAGGCTTCATTCTTCACCCCACCAGGAAAGTTGATATAATGACCTTCTCAGGAGGTAATTAGGGGCTAAATTTATCCCCGCTGTGTGGCTCTTCTGCCAGGCCGAGGTAGAGCAGTAGTCTTGCTCTGCCCCCCTGGGCCTTGCTGCTCAGTTAATCAGTGAGGAGCTGTTTCCCTCAGAGCCAGGCAGTGTTAGAGAGAGAGGCTTTAAATTTACTGCTGGGACTTTTCGATTGCTTTTCCATACTTCATCCTAATGTAATCCTTACCAAACGAGATTATTGTGAGGTGAGAGGATTATTGCACGGGAAAAACAAGTCTGGCCGTCCCCATAGGTATGTGTGTATGTGCGTATATATATATATATATATATATACTGTATATATATATATATATATATATATATATATATATTTGTGTTGTGTATGCGTGCGTGAGCATGCATGTGCATCTATGTGTGCTTATGTACATGCATGTTCTTTAACTGTACATTGTGCAGTTATTACCATGGAAACGAGCTTATGAAAGCTCATGTACAAATTCCAGTAACGAAAGTGATCTTCAGGGAAAGAAATCACATCTTTTAAAATTCTTAGGCATGAGTTTTTATTCATGGAAGGCAGGAAGCACTGCCGCTCGCAACTCTGACCTTTGAAATAAACTAAGACTCTGACCTCAAAAAGAAATCACAAAAGACGTCTCGCACTTTGTCGTGACCTTAACATTTTCCTTAGTGAAGCCTGGGCGCACCTGAAGTATCTGTGGTAACTCCGCATATCTGTCTTGGCCATCTTCACCCCACAACAGTGAACAGCCTTTGTCAAATTGCTCTCTGTCTGTGAAATGAAACCGTGACGCTGGTTCCAGTTTAAGAAAGCCTTTTTTCTTTTTCTATGTCAGAGTTAACCAGTAGCCACATGTAATTAGTGAAGATTTTGTCGTTCTGAAAAGTCTTTCTCTTTAGTCACGCTTGTGCTTTGTGAAAGGCTTAGCAACGAATGCATGATAATAGACATTAATTGATCATCTGAAAAATATTGAAGGAATTGAGAATGATACGTTTCAAAAGTGGAACTTAAGCATACTTGCAGTACTATGTGCCAGGGTTATTATTGTTATCAAAACTAAAGCTGTAAGAAAACATTTACCTAAACTGAAATAAGATAAGAAAATAAAATTCAAAACTACAAAACTAGAACTAAATGAATACTATAATAAATATTGCTTCTGAAACTAAATTAAATAAAATTAAAACGAACATGAAATACTTTCCATTACTGTTTTTAATACAATTTAGCTATAGTAAGTATAGTATAGTATTTTCGTTATCGTTCCTTCTTGATGAAATTAATTTGAAGAAAAGTAAATCTGTACACGTCCTTTACTTGACAGTTACTAATACTCTGAACATGTTTTTACATATGAAATACTCACACTTAAAATGAAGTGAACATATAAAAACTAAATACTGTACAAATATTGATTTGATAAAAATCAGACTGAGAATTAATAAAAACGAAATGGTTATTCTTTACATTAAATGCATCTGTATAATGCATTCATTATGTATTTATAGAACATTCATCAGCAGCATGTAAGTATACCTCAATTTCCTAACATACTTCAACAGCTTTAATATACATCAATATCAAACGTTATATGAGTATATGTCTGTGAAAATTGACAATAATACAAAATAATGACTACAACTTGAATGAGGGCTGCCAGAACAAGGAGTATGTGTGTGGTGTGTGTGTGCGCGTGCGTGCGTGCGTGTCTCAATGGAGAGCACTAAACAATTCCCAATTCCAGTGTATTTGTGCAAATAGCAAATAAAGATTCATTTCATTTTATTGAGCACTAATCATACTATATTACTGTAATTGTCTTTTTTAAACAGGACAATTGCTCACTGCTCACATCAAAATGCACAAGTAGATGTTCTGAAGAAACACTGAAGGCTCATCGTTAGGTGCGCAATAACAGTGGTTCATTTTTTAAGCCGAACCCTCAGCTTGCCAAAAAGAATCATGATACAGGTTATGTCCTGGTTATACATTATAGGGCGTGAGACACACTGAGACACACTGGGACACACTGAGACGCACTGAGACACACTGAGACACACTGGGACACACTGAGAGGCACTGAGACGCACTGAGACACACTGGGGCACACTGAGACACACTGAGACGCACTGAAACACACTGAGACACACTGGGACACACTGAGACACACTGAGACGTACTGAGACACACTGGGGCACACTGAGACACACTAAGACACACTGAGACGCACTGAAACACACTGAGACACACTGGAACACACTGAGACGCACTGAGACACACTGAGACACAGTGGGACGCACTGAAATGCACTGAGACACACTGAGACGCACTAGCAGCACATACACTGCGGTATTCCAGAGTTACGAAGAACAGACTTCATTTTGACATTCTTCTCCGAAGAAGATAGGCCTACTTCAGAGGTTTTCTGTTTGATTTTCTGCAAACATACAATTCCAAATAAAATGCACAAAGGTTAAGAATTTAGTTGTAGGGTGAGTTATGTTTTGGATTTTGAAAATTAATATGTTTTTAGGACTTGGGTGTTTTAAATATAAACAGCGAAACGTGAATAATTGAAAGACATCCAAACTACAGTGAACATGAAAGGGTTTCCATCAGGAGATGGAGTGATATACCTGAAGGGAATTTTTTTTCTGAAAAGAAATTCATGCTCTCAGAATGCATTTAGTGCCACAGAAGTTAACTCTGCTTGTTTTGTCATATTTCCTGAACTTCATTGGTTTTGTTATGCTGTAAATGGAATACACATTTCTAACTGCAATACGCATTTCTAACCGCAATACACATTTCTAACTGAAATACGCACTGGTGGTGGTTGAGGAGATCCCCCCCCTTGTATGTAAAGCGCTTTGCGTGCTTGAAAAAGCGCTATATAAATGTAACGAATTATTATTATTATTATTATTATTATTTCTAGCTGCAATACACATTTCTAACCGCAATACGCATTTCTAACTGGAATAAGCATTTCTAACTGCAATGCACATTTCTAACTGCAATACGCATTTCCTAGCATGGTGCAGAAACAGTTCAGTGTGTCAGGGCTGAGTTTATGCCCAGGCGCATGTGATGATCTTCTGCCCCCAAATAAGGTCTACTGGTCCTAATGGCAGCTAAACCATGCCCCACCTGCACATCTAGACCCCCCTCCCCCTCCCCGATATGTCCAAATAGGGCTGCAGCAGAGTCTCCCAGGCTGACACATTGTGGCCTTGACCTACGCAGAGTGAATAATAAATATAGATTTGGGCCATTTCTCAGCGTCTGTCAGTGCTGGCCGGATGGTGCCCAAATATTCCCTTGTGTGATGAAATGGAAGGCCTGTCACGAAAGTTTAGGGCCGTCCTCTTCTGAATAGGGGGATGCGGAGTCACCTAATGCGAGCAGGAAAAGGTCTTCAGCAGGGGGCAGAATGACATGACTTAAATATCACCAGGTTTTCCATTCTTGTTTCACAATTCTCATACTAAAGGCAGAGGCAACATCTGGGAATAGCTGAAATAAATACTCCTTTATTTAGCATGTCTCCATTCTATGACTGATAAAGAAGCATTTAAATAGAACACAAATATTCTCCCATGCACAAATTAATGTACATGTTTATACGCATCAAATCTAAGCTGTTCATTGGTTACATAAAACAGACGGTGCTACAGCACCGTTTCTCAAACCGGTCCCAGATGTCCATGCTTTTGCTCCCTCCCAGTTCCTGTAAAAACGTGGACCGTCTGGGCGTCCCCAAGGACTGGTTTGAGAAACACTCTGCTGGAGCACTACAGGGCACGTGCACAGTCACAATCACACACTGAGGAAAATTTGGAGGCAGTTTTTCCACCATATTTTGGTAAAGGCAGCAGGCAGAGGAAAGCTCCGTAAGACAGGGAGAATATCTGGAATCTCAGGAGGACCACTCAGCCAGACCTACACAGACTGATACAAAATACATTTAAATTTATGTTCAGGTAGACACTTTTCAGTGCTTTTAAGGTGACTTTGGGGCGCATTGTTCAGAGCAGTTTGGATGGACACTGGTGCTGGCCGGGTGGACATTGGTGGTGTTTGAGTGGACACTGTTGGTTGCTGTTTGGGTGGACATTGTCCAGTGCTGGTCTGGTGGACACCGTTTGATGCTGGTCAGGTGGACATTAATTGATCCTGGTTGGGTGGACACTGTTTGATGATGGTTAGGTGGACATTAATTGATCCTGGTCCGGTGAACACTGTTTGGTGCTGGTTAGGTGGACATTAATTGATCCTGGTTGGGTGGGCACTGTTTGGTTCTGGTCAGGTGGAGCCTGTTTGGTGCTATTAATATGGCCAAAGTGTGTTTTTCCTTTTTCTCTCAAAAAATATAATAGAATATTAAATATTTCACTCCAGTCAGAAGCCCTGTGCTAACATTTTAATATATAAGCTTTTCTGGAGTTTGGAAGTGAATAAAACAAACAAGCTTTGTTTTGCTTGCTGTCGATCTCCATCAGAGTTCATAGAGATAGCCATGGCTGTAACTTACCCACGGCCCAGCAATGGAACCCAGTAGCCCTTCAGAGGGGTATCTGCTTCCAGCAACCCCCCTACCCACACATACCCTGGGGTGCTGCTTTTTGTCCCCCCTCCCAGTCTCAAACCCCCCCACTCTCCCAACTGCCTCCCTCTCTCGAAATGGGCTGTGTCTGCTTTGTTGCGATAGCAAAGCTTAATATTAACTGTGTTTTTGGATTAGAATTGAATTTCATACTTGGATGCTCCTATGCTACATGTTTTCTTAATAGAGAACAAGGGCACTCACCTACAGAATCCTGCCTCTGAGGATGTAAGCCCCTGAGGCACCGAGCTTGGCTGGGCGCGCAGGGTGTGCAGCATGGCCGCTCTGCTGTGCTAATCCCGGGCCACAGAACTGCTATGCCCCCTCCCCCCAGATAAACCCCACCTCCCAGCATCTCTGACCCTCCGACTGGACTGATGAGTGCATGTGAAAGGGCACAGAAGCGGAGGTAGATATACAATGCACCAAAATTCCTTCCTGGACCGGGTCTCAAAATAACTAGATTGCAGGCTCCTCGTGTTGCTTTCTGTCAGGGTTTAGGGTTCAAGCCGGGCACCCCACAGCTTTGTTTCCCGTTGTTTGAAGCTCTCACACCTCACACTGCAGCTTTCCCCCATAAGTGCTGATGGTCTGGGGTTGCTGTGGCAACCCTGCATCACCAAATGCACTGTCTGTGCGATATCAATACAACATAACACACTATCGTCACTTTCCTACTAATTAGAAAAACTATGATAAAATAAGCTTAACAGATGACAGGATTGTACATCATTGGCTGCTACTGCATTCTTTCTTCTTGCCCGGCACTACCCTGCCATCCTTGATAAGCCATAATTTCCATTCATATTGATAAAAGAAACGCTAATAAAAGTATTGATAATGCAATTTTTGGAAATTCCAGTAACACCAGCTGTTGCTCTTGAAGTTAGACAAATGGAAGCTGGTCTGTGCACTGTAGAGCTTGACTCTGTTTTTAAAGCAATGTCAAAGTCATATTTGTTTGGCCAGATGCACAGCTTGAGCCCCCCTACGAAGCATACTGAGATTCCTTACAGGATGCTAGTATGCTACATACACTGTATGTCTGTTCCTTATAGGATGCTAGTATGCTACGTATGTCTGTTACTTATAGGATGCTAGTATGCTACATATGTCTGTTCCTTATAGGATGCTAGTATGCTACATATGTCTGTTCCTTATAGGATGCTAGTATGTCTGTTCCTCTATCAGGCTTGAGCTTCTCTTGCATCATTTGCCACTGTTGCGGATAGTCGTATGTTAGATTGACGCCAACCTCACTTTCGTCTGGCTTTTTAATACGACACCTTAAAACACCCCTTCCCCCGAAATCCTTCATCTGACAAGCCCAGACCACATTTGCAATTAAATTAATCACCACAAATGCGCTCCCTGCAGAAGCAGCAAGAGGAGCGATGGAGAACACGGGGAAGTCGCACGGCTCCACTCTGCAGACGGTCTGAGCAGCCCTGCAAGAGGCCTCCTCTTTGATACCCGCCGAGATTCTATTTGAGATCTTTCTGAAAGGCCCACACCATCTCCCCATCTGTGCCGTCCCGACACGTTTACCGCATGCTCTTTTAGTGCTGTCAGCATGCGGAGGGTGTGCGGTTCAAGTGTGCCGGGTCCCAGTTGGTTGGTGTGTTAGAGCCAACAGTTTTGGTGACAGGATGGCTGAAGCGTATTGTTACTGCATGGGTCAAGTGAGCATGGAGAGGCTGATGACTGTGACTGGGACCGAAGCCAGGCCACGACACATCAGAGAGAGAGAGCAAATCTTTGTCTGACATGTTTGTTTTACAAAGCGGCATCTTAATAAAGTCGTGCTGCGCCAAATGATTCTGTGCTCCCCGGCAAACCGGAGACACTAAACGCCTGGAGAGTCGGAGCCGGAGTCATCAGCATGCATGGTGATGAGCCTCTGAACCCACGCTGAACCCAAACTGCACAGCGGAGGCCGTTAACCTGCCGGCCACTCCTGAGCCCAGCCTGGCCCATGCCCTCAAATTCTGGCTTCTCTGAGATTCATGCAAGGAGACTGTCAGACTGAAAAAGCTCCACTGCTTGACCCAGACTCTCTCCAAGGTTGAATTATGCCCCAAAATAAAGCCTGGATTTGTATATAATCAAAAGTGCTTTTTTTTAATATCTCCTTGTCGAAAGGGCTGCTGATGTGGGGAATGTTATGAAATCTCACTTAAGGCTGGTACTTACTGTACTTATTGGGGACCCGCCACTGCACGTGAGGCTGTGGTGATGTTATTTTCATTAAGCGCTGACACCGTTTTGTAGTGGACCGTGCACAAGGGTGCTCTAGGGACCTCACGGGTGCTCTAAGAACCTCGAGGGTGCCCAAGGGACCGTGAGGGTGCCATAGGAACCTCGAGGGTGCCCATGGGACTGAAAGGGTGCCCTAGGAACCTCAAAGGTGCCGTAAGAACCTCGAGGGTGCCCACGGGACCGTGAGGGTGCCCTAGCACGGTCAAAGCTGCCTCCGCAGTAAGTATGAGCCAGCACTTAATTGTTGCGAAGTGGATTAGAGATGGGGCACGACTTTAAAAATTCCCTGCAGCTGCATCTAAGTAAATAAGAGTGAGCCAGGCATCACCTTGCAGATGTGATCTGAGGATGATTGGACTGTCAGTCACATCCCTCCCTACCAGTCCCAGCTCCCCCTGCTTCATTTCCCCCTGTTCTTCTTTTAATTAGTATTTTATTATTGTATTGATTCTTTCCTATTGAGTCAGAAGAGGGGTGAAATCCTCCCCTCCCTCACCATGAGGAGCTGCTCTCTTCTCTGACGCAGCATCCAACTCTAAAATATGTCAAAGGAATCCATGTTCGAATGAGACAGGAGTCTACGCAGGCATTTTCTGTCAGCCGATTTTCTCTTGGCTGAGCGATAACCTCTCCCTCTCTTTCTTGTCCTCCTTCTCTCTCTCTGCATATCTCGTGCTTCGTGGTTTCCTGTGACGGCTATTTACTTCCACAGACAAAGGGGAGAATCTCTGAGGACTGATTGTTCTTTGCTCGGTGCACAATGTTTTTTAAGAAACATTTTTTCTCCGTCTGTTCTGTCGGCAAGGTTGGACGGTGGTGGCACTGGGTCCTTGAGTGGATCCCTGTGAGCAGGCGCCCGGAGATGACTGGAGAGCCTTGAGCGCAAAGAGCCGAACGTGTCGTAGCGCTGTCCTCCTCCTGACTGCTGCCACCCCTACAGCCTCCGAGTCTCCCTCACAGAGAGCCTCTGCTAGCAGCATGGATGTCCCGGCTTCCCTGGGCCAGCAGTATCATGATAGTGAACGGATAGCTATTCTTAGACTTGTGCCATGAGACAAAGGCACTTCAGCCTGGACTGATTTCCCGAGACTCCTCATGATCTGCCATGACTGCTGATATATCCTCCTGAGACCCAAGGAAAAAAGTATCCTTCAATTTTAGGATATTTACCTTTGGATGAAATAAGGCATCGTACAATTTAGTTTTGGTCTAATTTATTTCTTATTTTTTATTTGACAGCATGTACTCTTTGGTGTACAACAGGAATAAATATGTTTCCTTACATCAGTGAAAAGACAAAATGCAAAAACAAAATGTCCACTACAGTGGACATAAATGAATGGGTGGGGCCTCAGGAGGATATATTTATCGGTGAATGATGGTTATCAAGAAGAGAGCTGTGAATACTGGAAAACAGCCAGATGAAAGCCTTCTGCTGGACTGGCCTTGGCCCGTCACTGGCTTGACTGGGCTGAGATTCAAAAGGAATTGCAGGCTGGGCGTGGAGGGGCGTTGCTATACTGTCAGTTCTTAGCTTACGTAAACCTAGACTTACGCGAAAGATATCTGAGGTACATAGATTTACAGAAGTGCTGATGCAAAAAGGTGACACGCAGTATGAGGCAGGCTGCACTCTGCAGACCATACGCACCTGCCGTTTTCCAATTCTCACATGTGCATTGTTGTGGACAAATCATCTCCAGTTGTACTTTTCATTGTTTCCAGTTCATATTTTTTGCTATTGTGCACCACGGGGTGGAAGTAAGTATACTAGTGAAAAAGTAGGTAAAAACTAACGAGCGACTGATTTAGAATTGAGAATTAGTATGAAGGCGGTCAAAGCTTATTAGCGACTGCAACTTTACTCGCCAATTCAACCTTAAGCACTATAGTCCATAAGAAAAGAAGAGCATGTTGATAATAACAAAGTGACAGTTATACAAAGGGGCACTTAGTGATATGGAAAAATTATGAATGGAAGAACAAATCCAGGGAGCTCCAACTTGCATAAAGTTTGACTTACATAAACGTCCGTGGAAGAGTTTATTTATGCAAGGCAAGAACTGCCTGTTTTTCCCAACCCAGGGGCAGGAGGGATTTGGCTGGAGTGTGTTGTGAAGAACCAGAGAGGTAATGGCCAAAGCTATTATACAGCGACTCATCGGGGTGCTGATGCGTCGGGAGCCATGGATGGGTGTTAATGAGGAGGCTGTGTTGCTCTGTAAAAGAATGACGTGTCACAGCCCTCGAGGCTCTGTGGTGGAGGGGCTGCGTCTGACAGGACGGAGACAGTCGACAGTGCAAACACTATGCAAGAAGAGGGAGCGTTGCCACCATAACATCCAGGCAACGTGCGACCGGCAGCAGAGTCATCTCTGTGCTAACGGGGACAACCAAAACATAGTTTGGAAAGTTACTGCTGCGATATCACAGTGCTGGTCTGTAACCTCTGTGCTACAGTAAGTCTGCAGTATAACATTGTAACTGAAGCCGACTGTGGGAACTGTCAAAAATGCAATTCCTGCGCAAACACAGATTTAGTTGTATAACTGATATCTTGACACATATTTAATGTGTAATTCTTGAACCACTAGTAATATAAGTATAAATGTAGAAGTTTATTGCATGTAATTTACAGTACTGAGCAAAAGTCTTAGGCAACCAAAGAAAGTTATGTGTAAGTTGTTATAAAACTATGGTATTATATCTGTCAATGTGTGTTAACTTAGCCATTTCAAAACTACTCATAAATTCACCGTAGTATTTGCAGTAACCATTCAATATATGCATGCAATTGTTGACATGAGCACTAGCATAGCATTGGCTAATCGATACCACATGAAATAGTTTATCAAATTAAGTTAATTAATTAAATGAGCTGGTAGTGAAATTTAACAAATATAGATGGAATGGCTGAGATGTCCCTGTGGAGGGGGTTGGGAACTGAAGTGGTATTCATCTAGCCATCCAGCAAGATTTTAGTAACTTTTTGGAGAACAGAAGACATTTTTGTGACGTGATCTTTTTATGATGTTACTGCATATATTCTAAATGTGAAATTGTCTGTTTTTCTGGTCAAATATACACTTACTGCCCAAATACATGGCTTTAAACGTTTTCTTAGACTGCCTAAGACTTTTCACAGTGCTGTGGATGACATATTAGTTAACACTGCCAACACTGCAGCAGGGGGTATAATAGTTAAGAATGTGTCCTTGGAATTGCCCCGCCTGTGTATATGGACAGCAAGGGGGTTCCTAAAGCCAACAATCATTTCTTTCATCTTCCCCATATTAAGAGTGAGACTGTTGCAGTCATTGGATCTCCATTCTGAATGTCGACTTATCACCGTCACTGATGAGAACAGCCACTGATGTGTCACCAGCAAATTTGATAATGGTATTGGTGCTACACGTGGTCATACAGTCATGAGTCAGCAAGGGGAACAAAAGTGGACTGAATACAGCGTCGGTACTCAGTGTGATGGTGCGGGAGACCCTTCTGCTGATGTGGACTGCCTGAGGGACGTGCTGAATCACCCTATGAGCTTCTGGTGGATGATGGTGTTGAATGCTGAGCGGAAGCATTCTTGAATCGGTGTTCTCCTTTTCCAAATGGGACAGGGTCAAGTGGAGATGGCATTGCCAGTGGAGTGATGGTATGCAAATTGTAGGCAGTCATGTGATGGCAAAAGTCTTAATTTCAGGTGCCCCATGGCTACTCTTGATGCACTTTGTGATGATTGGTGTCGGTGCTACAGGTTAATGGTCATTGAGACAGGAGACAGATGAGCCCTTTGGCACAGGTTTGATTGTGGTGAGCTTGAAACTCTTGGAGACCGGCAGCAGAGTCTGCCTGGCTCAGTAAGGTATTGAAGATGTCTGGGAAGACATCTGTCAGCTGGGATTCAAGCAACTAGAGGAAATGGACTATTAGATATCAGATACTATACTGTACTATACATAACAGATGTCGTGCCCCTGCCTCCTCTAGTTGCTTGGACCCACAACTGCTACAATCTGATTGGTTATCTCTCTGAATCAATCATTTTTACCTTCTGCCCTCAAAACATTTTTGTGAAAGTAAAACTCCCTCGAGTGTTCAATTTCATCAAAGTTCTCCATATATCAGCTGTGGACAATCCATGGTGTCTGGTTGGCTTGTGTGGTGATGGTCTTGGAGACAGACACATAGTCTATGCACTTGTTAATGTAACCAATTATGGATAATGCATACTCCACTTAATTGATAAGATGCAACCAATCAGTGCCACCAACACAGTCCTGCAGCGTTGAGACAGCTTCCACTGACCACACCCTGATCTGTTACTGTAATGGTCTAGACCGTTTTAGCAGTGGTCTGTTTGCTGGCAATACCGTTACAGAGATATAGTCAGAAAAATGAAGTTGGGGGTTGGGTACAGCTCTACATACATTGTGGGTGTTTGTGAGAGGAAGGTGCAGCATGTTCTCCCTTCTCGTAGGAAAGTCGACATGTTGGTGGAATTTGGGAAGGAGAGTCTTGAAGTTTGTGTGATGTTCCCAGCTGCAATTAAATAACAAAAAACATTGGGATGCACAGTTTGTAAGTCACTAATAGTACTATAAAGCACCTCTTTAGCATTACCACTGGGAGGGATGTAAATAACCATGATAACAATGGCATTTAACTCCCACGGTAAAGTAATTGTAAATGATTTGTGATGTTAAAGACTTTGTATTTGTTTTATATAGGTGTACTGAGCAGTACAATCAGTGTAGGGACTGTGTCAATAGCTTCAACACCTACGCAGACAAGCAACATTAATTTCACAAAGGTGCCCTTTATCAAAGGGATATTAACCTTCTGTTCTGCTCAGAGATTGTGATTATATACATTAACAGAGCTAAATGTATCACTGTAGATTCCTGCGTAGCACTAGCTCAAGGTTATGACAGCAGAGCTCATTTCCCAGGACATGGACCCGCCACCTTTTGCTAATGAGCCCCAGATTCTTAGCCACTGTGTTAACTGCCAACCCCCACCCAAAGGACACAGAACGAAAGAGAGAACTAACAAAAGCAGCATCAGGCGCTACATCCACTGCTTCTGTGAAACAAATTATACCCCCTTGAGTCTGCATGGCCATTGTTTCCCTGTCATATAGTCGTAGGAATGCTCAAACAATGAGGCAGGGGACATAAAAAGTCATGTGGCATCATAATGACATAATGTTAGAGCGCCTCATGTGGTGATCCATGGTATACATCATTTGGCTTTGGAATCACACAGGCTGATGGTGTTAAAACTCAGATAATAATGCATATCTGTATAATGGGGAATTTGATACCGACAGGGGAAGGTTAAAGTAAGAATTCTGTAAAACTGCACACATATGTGTCAAATGCAAAGTGATACATAGTTTTAATTTACTGATCAGGATGACATTGTTAATACAAAGTGGTGCATGGTTATGTTTGTACATTTACTCATCGAGCATCGTATCAAACACATCAATACTAATACTGGGCCTCCCTTTGCTCTCAAAAACGGGCAAAATCCTTTATGGCATGGATTCCATGAGATGCTGGAAACATTTCTTTGAGATTCTGCTCCATGTTGACGTGATTGCATCACAAAATTTCTGCAGATTTGTCTGCTGCTATTACATCCAGTGTAATAAGACAGGGGAATGTATCTATATACAGTTCTATTGGCTTCAGATCTGGTGACTGGGATGGTCACTCTGAACTCATTGTCACGTTCATGAAACCAGTTTCAGATGAATGTTGACTCTTGCTTTGTGGCATCATGGATTATCATGCTGGAAGCAGCCATTAGAAGATGTTGTGGCTTGAAGGGATGCACATGGTCAACAGCAATATTCGCATAGGCTGTGGCATTCAAGCTATGCTCAATTGGTATGAATGGGCCCAAAGTGTGCCCCACAGCATTACACCACAAGCTCCACTCTGGACTGTTGTCAGAAGCCAGGTTAGGTCCATGGCTTCATGCTGTTTATGACAAATTCTAACCCAACCATCTGTGTGCCTCAGTAGAAATCAGGATTCATCAAACCAGGCTGCGTTTTCCTGATTGTCAGTCGCCCAGTTCTGGTGAGCCTGTGCCCAGTGCAGCCTCAGCCTTCCGGTTTTGTTTGAGATGAAAAGAACCCAACGAGGTCTTCAGCTGTTGTAGCCCATCCGCCACAAGGTCTGATGCGCTGTGTATCCTAAGATGCTTTCCTGCTCACTCTGGTTGTACAGGCTGGTTATCTGAGTTACCATAGCCTTTCAGTCAGCTTGAACCAGTTTACCCAGTCTCCCCTGACCTCTCATGAACATGGCATTTCCATCTGCAGAACTGGATATTTTTTATATCTTGCAGCATTTTGAGTTAACTCTAGAGACCAGAGTGTATGGAAATCCCAGGAGATCAGCAGTTACAAAAATACTCAAACCAGTCTGGGACAAACAATCATGCCATGGTCAAAATCACTGAGGTCACATTTTCCCCCCATTCAGGTGTTTGATGTGAACATTAACTAAAGCTCCTGTCCTAAGTCTGTCTGGTTTTATGCATTTTGCTGCTGCTATATGATTAGATAAATGCAGGTGTACAGGTGTTGTATGAAGTGCTCAGTGAGTGACTACACTACACTGATATTAACACATAGAGTAACATATTTAAAAATTATAAGTGGTTACAGTTTAATTTTTTAGCATTCTGCTAATATGTTAGTTGTAACTTTGCTCCCTCCATGTGGAAGGAAAATGTAAATAATGTATAATCTGTGCTGCACTGTGAGTGCCACTTAAAATGTGTGCGACTTTGGAATGGTCAGCTGTCGCAGAAGAAGCTGTGCATAAGCCACCCTTTCTTGAATTTCCCTGCTGCTCTGAAACTGACCCCACTGTGACTGTGACCCTGATGACTAGAGGAGACAGCAGCTCAGGAAAACTGTCACGAGCACACATACCCAGTGTCACAGAAAAGCTGAAAATAGGGGGATTTCTCAGGCCAAAGATTCGGTCCATGGGCATAGCACACCCTGAGTGGGACACAAGTGCCTGACTGGAGGAATACCCATGAGTAAACCCAGGTGACCTTTTTTAACTCTAGAACCCCCCTCAGCAGGTGTACAACCTCCCCACATCGCTCCCGTAATAACCCGTTTTTTTTTTGCTCCATTTTGTTTTTCCGCACAAACTCTCTGACTGACTTTGAACAACCTGATGAATCATTGTTGATAATCTCTGGTGTCCCAGCTTCTCTTTTCAGATCAGCTCATTTTGAATGTGAGCCCACAACCGTAGCAGGTCAAAGCAACACCTCCCCAGCCCTAATGCTCTCTCTCTGCTTTGCAGGGCCAGACCTTTTCTGTGTCATTTGATACTTATTCAATGACAAATTTCAGCAACAGTTTTCTTTTACAGACCCGCCCCCCTCTCCAGAAACTTGATTTTCTTTCATGTCCCGTGTCATGGATCCCATATCACAGACACGTGCATCTCCACAGATTTCCTCCCACACCCTCGGGCAGTGGCTCACCGTTGTTTTCTGCTCACGCTGCTGCCCCTGGGTGTTCTTGGCAGTAATACCAAAGCGAGAGTGCCCTCAGTAGACCCAGGACCCCGTACTAGGAGAATTCTCCAGAGCCATTACCGGACCACTTTGCATTTAGATAACTGCCATGTCATTCACAAATTGCCTGCTAGCAGAAGTGGTTGGGGGTGGGGGGAAGTGTGTGGCACACTGGGACAGGCCTGCAAGGAAGTAACAAACCCGGTAAGGGGGGGGGACAGTGTGGGGGCAAGGGGGGAGGACTGGGGGGGACGAGGGAAGGTGCGGGGGGGTGGGGGGGTGGGGGGGGGGGGGAGTGGTGGGGAGGTGGTGGGGGGGTGGGGGGTGGGTTGGAGGGGGGGTGAGGGG